>OW121707.1:22469319-22494319 GCA_933228785.1 Lasioglossum pauxillum
AGCAGCACGCAGCAGCAGCAGCGTGCAGCAGCAGCAGCAGCGTGCAGCAGCAGCAGCACGCAGCACGCAGCAGCAGCACGCAGCAGCAGCAGCACGCAGCAGCAGCAGCAGCACGCAGCAGCAGCAGCAGCAGCAGCAGCAGCAGCACGCAGCAGCAGCAGCAGCACGCAGCAGCAGCAGCAGCACGCAGCAGGAGCAGCAGCTCGCATTAGCAGCAACGGCATGCAGCAGCAGCAGCACGCAGCAGCAGCAGCACGCAGCACGCAGCAGCAGCACGCAGCAGCACGCAGCAGCAGCAGCAGCACGCAGCAGCAGCAGCAGCACGCAGCAGCAGCAGCAGCACGCAGCAGCAGCAGCCGCTGCATAACGCAGCAGCAGCAGCAGCAGCACGCAGCAGCACGAAGCAGCAGCAGCACGCAGCACGCAGCAGCAGCACGCTGCAGCACGCAGCAGCAGCAGCAGCACGCAGCAGCAGCAGCAGCACGCAGCAGCAGCAGCACGCAGCAGCAGCACGCAGCAGCAGCAGCAGCAGCAGCACGCAGCAGCAGCAGCAGCAGCATCACGCAGCACGCAGCAGCAGCAGCAACACGCAGCAGCAGCAGCAGCAGCACGCAGCAGTCGCAGCATAACGCAGCAGCAGCAGCACGCAGCAGCAGCAGCAGCAGCACGCAGCAGCAGCAGCAGCAGCATGCAGCAGCAGCAGCACGCAGCAGCAGCAGTAGCACGCAGCAGCAGCAGCAGCAGCAGCAGCAGCAGCAGCACGCAGCAGCCGCAGCATAACGCAGCAGCAGCAGCAGCAGCAGCACGCAGCAGCAGCAGCAGCACGCAGCAGCAGCAGTAGCAGCAGCAGCAGCACGCAGCAGCAGCAGCACGCAGCAGCAGCAGCAGCAGCAGCAGCAGGCAGCACGCAGCACGCAGCAGCAGCAGCACGCAGCAGCCGCAGCATAACGCAGCAGCACGCAGCAGCAGCACGCAGCAGTAGCAGCAGCAGCACGCAGGAGCAGCAGCAGCACGCAGCAGCAGCAGCAGCACGCTGCAGCAGCAGCAGCAGCAGCACGCAGCAGCAGCAGCAGCACGCAGCAGCAGCAGCACGCAGCAGCAGCAGCAGCACGCAGCAGCAGCAGCAGCACGCAGCAGCAGCAGCAGCACGCAGCAGCAGCAGCCGCTGCATAACGCAGCAGCAGCAGCAGCAGCACGCAGCAGCACGAAGCAGCAGCAGCACGCAGCACGCAGCAGCAGCACGCTGCAGCACGCAGCAGCAGCAGCAGCACGCAGCAGCAGCAGCAGCACGCAGCAGCAGCAGCACGCAGCAGCAGCACGCAGCAGCAGCAGCAGCAGCAGCACGCAGCAGCAGCAGCAGCAGCATCACGCAGCACGCAGCAGCAGCAGCAACACGCAGCAGCAGCAGCAGCAGCACGCAGCAGTCGCAGCATAACGCAGCAGCAGCAGCACGCAGCAGCAGCAGCAGCAGCACGCAGCAGCAGCAGCAGCAGCATGCAGCAGCAGCAGCACGCAGCAGCAGCAGTAGCACGCAGCAGCAGCAGCAGCAGCAGCAGCACGCAGCAGCCGCAGCATAACGCAGCAGCAGCAGCAGCAGCAGCACGCAGCAGCAGCAGCAGCACGCAGCAGCAGCAGCAGCAGCAGCAGCAGCACGCAGCAGCAGCAGCACGCAGCAGCAGCAGCAGCAGCAGCAGCAGGCAGCACGCAGCACGCAGCAGCAGCAGCACGCAGCAGCCGCAGCATAACGCAGCAGCACGCAGCAGCAGCAGCAGCACGCAGCAGCAGCAGCAGCAGCACGCAGGAGCAGCAGCAGCACGCAGCAGCAGCAGCAGCACGCTGCAGCAGCAGCAGCAGCAGCACGCAGCAGCAGCAGCAGCAGCAGCAGCAGCACGCAGCAGCAGCAGCAGCACGCAGCAGCAGCAGCACGCAGCAGCAGCACGCAGCAGCAGCAGCAGCACGCAGCAGCACGCAGCAGCAGCAGCAGCAGCACGCAGCACGCAGCAGCAGCAGCAGCAGCACGCAGCAGCAGCAGCAGCACGCAGCAGCAGCAGCAGCACGCAGCAGCACGAAGCAGCAGCAGCACGCAGCACGTAGCAGCAGCACGCTGCAGCACGCAGCAGCAGCAGCAGCACGCAGCACGCAGCAGCAGCACGCAGCAGCACGCAGCAGCAGCAGCACGCAGCAGCAGCAGCAGCAGCAGCAGCAGCAGCAGCACGCAGCAGCAGCAGCAGCACGCAGCAGCAGCAGCAGCAGCACGCAGGAGCAGCAGCAGCACGCAGCAGCAGCAGCAGCACGCTGCAGCAGCAGCAGCAGCAGCACGCAGCAGCAGCAGCAGCAGCAGCAGCACGCAGCAGCAGCAGCACGCAGCAGCAGCAGCAGCAGCAGCAGCAGCAGCAGCACGCAGCAGCAGCAGCAGCACGCAGCAGCAGCAGCAGCACGCAGCAGCAGCAGCAGCACGCAGCAGCAGCAGCAGCACGCAGCAGCAGCAGCACGCAGCAGCAGCACGCAGCAGCAGCAGCAGCACGCAGCAGCACGCAGCAGCAGCAGCAGCAGCACGCAGCACGCAGCGGCAGCAGCAGCAGCACGCAGCAGCAGCCGCTGCATAACGCAGCAGCAGCAGCAGCAGCACGCAGCAGCACGAAGCAGCAGCAGCACGCAGCACGCAGCAGCAGCACGCTGCAGCACGCAGCAGCAGCAGCAGCACGCAGCACGCAGCAGCAGCACGCAGCAGCACGCAGCAGCAGCAGCACGCAGCAGCAGCAGCACGCAGCAGCAGCAGCACGCAGCAGCACGCAGCAGCAGCAGCACGCAGCAGCAGCAGCACGCAGCAGCAGCAGCACGCAGCAGCAGCAGCACGCAGCAGCAGCAGCACGCAGCAGCAGCAGCAGCAGCACGCAGCAGCAGCAGCAACACGCAGCAGCAGCAGCACGCAGCAGCAGCAGCGTGCAGCAGCAGCAGCACGCAGCACGCAGCAGCAGCACGCAGCAGCAGCAGCACGCAGCAGCAGCAGCAGCACGCAGCAGCAGCAGCAGCAGCAGCAGCACGCAGCAGCAGCAGCACGCAGCAGCAGCAGCAGCACGCAGCAGCAGCAGCAGCAGCAGCAGCAGCAGCACGCAGCAGCAGCAGCACGCAGCAGCAGCACGCAGCAGCAGCAGCAGCACGCAGCAGCACGCAGCAGCAGCAGCAGCAGCACGCAGCACGCAGCAGCGGCAGCAGCAGCACGCAGCACGCAGCAGCAGCAGCAGCAGCACGCAGCAGCAGCAGCAGCACGCAGCAGCAGCAGCAGCACGCAGCAGCACGAAGCAGCAGCAGCACGCAGCACGCAGCAGCAGCACGCTGCAGCACGCAGCAGCAGCAGCAGCACGCAGCACGCAGCAGCAGCACGCAGCAGCACGCAGCAGCAGCAGCACGCAGCAGCAGCAGCAGCAGCAGCAGCAGCAGCAGCAGCAGCAGCAGCACGCAGCAGCAGCAGCAGCAGCAGCAGCACGCAGCAGCAGCAGCAGCAGCACGCAGGAGCAGCAGCAGCACGCAGCAGCAGCAGCAGCACGCAGCAGCAGCAGCAGCACGCAGCAGCAGCAGCAGCACGCAGCAGCAGCAGCACGCAGCAGCAGCACGCAGCAGCAGCAGCAGCACGCAGCAGCACGCAGCAGCAGCAGCAGCAGCACGCAGCACGCAGCAGCAGCAGCAGCAGCACGCAGCAGCAGCCGCTGCATAACGCAGCAGCAGCAGCACGCAGCAGCACGAAGCAGCAGCAGCACGCAGCACGCAGCAGCAGCACGCTGCAGCACGCAGCAGCAGCAGCAGCACGCAGCACGCAGCAGCAGCACGCAGCACCACGCAGCAGCAGCAGCACGCAGCAGCAGCAGCACGCAGCAGCAGCAGCACGCAGCAGCAGCAGCACGCAGCAGCAGCAGCAGCAGCAGCAGCACGCAGCAGCAGCAGCAACACGCAGCAGCAGCAGCACGCAGCAGCAGCAGCGTGCAGCAGCAGCAGCAGCGTGCAGCAGCAGCAGCACGCAGCACGCAGCAGCAGCACGCAGCAGCAGCAGCACGCAGCAGCAGCAGCAGCACGCAGCAGCAGCAGCAGCACGCAGCAGGAGCAGCAGCTCGCATTAGCAGCAACGGCATGCAGCAGCAGCAGCACGCAGCAGCAGCAGCACGCAGCACGCAGCAGCAGCACGCAGCAGCACGCAGCAGCAGCAGCAGCACGCAGCAGCAGCAGCAGCACGCAGCAGCAGCAGCAGCACGCAGCAGCAGCAGCCGCTGCATAACGCAGCAGCAGCAGCAGCAGCACGCAGCAGCACGAAGCAGCAGCAGCACGCAGCACGCAGCAGCAGCACGCTGCAGCACGCAGCAGCAGCAGCAGCACGCAGCAGCAGCAGCAGCACGCAGCAGCAGCAGCACGCAGCAGCAGCACGCAGCAGCAGCAGCAGCAGCACGCAGCAGCAGCAGCAGCAGCATCACGCAGCACGCAGCAGCAGCAGCAACACGCAGCAGCAGCAGCAGCAGCACGCAGCAGTCGCAGCATAACGCAGCAGCAGCAGCACGCAGCAGCAGCAGCAGCAGCACGCAGCAGCAGCAGCAGCAGCATGCAGCAGCAGCAGCACGCAGCAGCAGCAGCAGCACGCAGCAGCAGCAGCAGCAGCAGCAGCAGCACGCAGCAGCCGCAGCATAACGCAGCAGCAGCAGCAGCAGCAGCACGCAGCAGCAGCAGCAGCACGCAGCAGCAGCAGCAGCAGCAGCAGCAGCAGCAGCACGCAGCAGCAGCAGCACGCAGCAGCAGCAGCACGCAGCAGCAGCAGCAGCAGCAGCAGCAGGCAGCACGCAGCACGCAGCAGCAGCAGCACGCAGCAGCCGCAGCATAACGCAGCAGCACGCAGCAGCACGCAGCAGCAGCAGCAGCACGCAGCAGCAGCAGCAGCAGCACGCAGGAGCAGCAGCAGCACGCAGCAGCAGCAGCAGCACGCTGCAGCAGCAGCAGCAGCAGCACGCAGCAGCAGCAGCAGCAGCAGCAGCAGCACGCAGCAGCAGCAGCAGCAGCAGCACGCAGCAGCAGCAGCAGCACGCAGCAGCAGCATCAGCACGCAGCAGCAGCAACAGCACGCAGCAGCAGCAGCACGCAGCAGCAGCACGCAGCAGCAGCAGCAGCACGCAGCAGCACGCAGCAGCAGCAACACGCAGCAGCAGCAGCAGCACGCAGCAGCAGCAGCAGCAGCAGCAGCAGCACGCAGCAGCAGCAGCACGCAGCAGCAGCAGCAGCAGCAGCAGCAGGCAGCACGCAGCACGCAGCAGCAGCAGCACGCAGCAGCCGCAGCATAACGCAGCAGCACGCAGCAGCAGCAGCAGCACGCAGCAGCAGCAGCAGCACGCAGCAGCAGCAGCAGCAGCAGCCGCATCACGCAGCACGCAGCAGCAGCAGCAACACGCAGCAGCAGCAGCAGCAGCACGCAGCAGTCGCAGCATAACGCAGCAGCAGCAGCACGCAGCAGCAGCAGCAGCAGCACGCAGCAGCAGCAGCAGCAGCATGCAGCAGCAGCAGCACGCAGCAGCAGCAGCAGCACGCAGCAGCAGCAGCAGCAGCAGCAGCAGCAGCAGCAGCACGCAGCAGCCGCAGCATAACGCAGCAGCAGCAGCAGCAGCAGCACGCAGCAGCAGCAGCAGCACGCAGCAGCAGCAGCAGCAGCAGCAGCAGCACGCAGCAGCAGCAGCACGCAGCAGCAGCAGCAGCAGCAGCAGCAGGCAGCACGCAGCACGCAGCAGCAGCAGCACGCAGCAGCCGCAGCATAACGCAGCAGCACGCAGCAGCAGCAGCAGCACGCAGCAGCAGCAGCAGCAGCACGCAGGAGCAGCAGCAGCACGCAGCAGCAGCAGCAGCACGCTGCAGCAGCAGCAGCAGCAGCACGCAGCAGCAGCAGCAGCAGCAGCAGCAGCACGCAGCAGCAGCAGCAGCAGCAGCACGCAGCAGCAGCAGCAGCACGCAGCAGCAGCATCAGCACGCAGCAGCAGCAACAGCACGCAGCAGCAGCAGCACGCAGCAGCAGCACGCAGCAGCAGCAGCAGCACGCAGCAGCACGCAGCAGCAGCAGCACGCAGCAGCAGAAGCACGCAGCAGCAGCAGCAGCAGCACGCAGCAGCAGCAGCAGCACGCAGCAGCAGCAGCAGCACGCAGCAGGAGCAGCAGCTCGCATTAGCAGCAACGGCATGCAGCAGCAGCAGCAGCACGCAGCAGCAGCAGCAGAACGCAGCAGCAGTACGCAGCAGCAGCAGCAGCACGCATTAGCAGCAGCAGCATGCAGCAGCAGCTGCACGCAGCAGCATGCAGCAGCATGCAGCAGCAGCTGCACGCAGCAGCATGCAGCAGTAGCTGCACGCAGCAGCATGCAGCAGCAGCAGCTCGCAGCACGCAGCAGCAGCACGCTGCAGCACGCAGCAGCAGCAGCAGCACGCAGCAGCAGCAGCAGCACGCAGCAGCAGCAGCAGCACGCAGCAGCACGCAGCAGCAGCAACACGCAGCAGCAGCAGCAGCACGCAGCAGCAGCAGCAGCAGCAGCAGCAGCACGCAGCAGCAGCAGCACGCAGCAGCAGCAGCAGCAGCAGCAGCAGGCAGCACGCAGCACGCAGCAGCAGCAGCACGCAGCAGCCGCAGCATAACGCAGCAGCACGCAGCAGCAGCAGCAGCACGCAGCAGCAGCAGCAGCACGCAGCAGCAGCAGCAGCAGCAGCCGCATCACGCAGCACGCAGCAGCAGCAGCAACACGCAGCAGCAGCAGCAGCAGCACGCAGCAGTCGCAGCATAACGCAGCAGCAGCAGCACGCAGCAGCAGCAGCAGCAGCACGCAGCAGCAGCAGCAGCAGCATGCAGCAGCAGCAGCACGCAGCAGCAGCAGCAGCACGCAGCAGCAGCAGCAGCAGCAGCAGCAGCAGCAGCAGCACGCAGCAGCCGCAGCATAACGCAGCAGCAGCAGCAGCAGCAGCACGCAGCAGCAGCAGCAGCACGCAGCAGCAGCAGCAGCAGCAGCAGCAGCACGCAGCAGCAGCAGCACGCAGCAGCAGCAGCAGCAGCAGCAGCAGGCAGCACGCAGCACGCAGCAGCAGCAGCACGCAGCAGCCGCAGCATAACGCAGCAGCACGCAGCAGCAGCAGCAGCACGCAGCAGCAGCAGCAGCAGCACGCAGGAGCAGCAGCAGCACGCAGCAGCAGCAGCAGCACGCTGCAGCAGCAGCAGCAGCAGCACGCAGCAGCAGCAGCAGCAGCAGCAGCAGCACGCAGCAGCAGCAGCAGCAGCAGCACGCAGCAGCAGCAGCAGCACGCAGCAGCAGCATCAGCACGCAGCAGCAGCAACAGCACGCAGCAGCAGCAGCACGCAGCAGCAGCACGCAGCAGCAGCAGCAGCACGCAGCAGCACGCAGCAGCAGCAGCACGCAGCAGCAGAAGCACGCAGCAGCAGCAGCAGCAGCACGCAGCAGCAGCAGCAGCACGCAGCAGCAGCAGCAGCACGCAGCAGGAGCAGCAGCTCGCATTAGCAGCAACGGCATGCAGCAGCAGCAGCAGCACGCAGCAGCAGCAGCAGAACGCAGCAGCAGTACGCAGCAGCAGCAGCAGCACGCATTAGCAGCAGCAGCATGCAGCAGCAGCTGCACGCAGCAGCATGCAGCAGCATGCAGCAGCAGCTGCACGCAGCAGCATGCAGCAGTAGCTGCACGCAGCAGCATGCAGCAGCAGCAGCTCGCAGCACGCAGCAGCAGCACGCTGCAGCACGCAGCAGCAGCAGCAGCACGCAGCAGCAGCAGCAGCACGCAGCAGCAGCAGCAGCACGCAGCAGCAGCAGCACGCAGCAGCAGCACGCAGCAGCAGCAGCAGCACGCAGCAGCAGCAGCAGCAGCACGCAGCACGCAGCAGCAGCAGCAGCAGCAGCACGCAGCAGCAGCAGCAGCACGCAGCAGCAGCAGCAGCACGCAGCAGCAGCAGCACGCAGCAGCAGCACGCAGCAGCAGCAGCAGCAGCAGCACGCAGCAGCAGCAGCAGCAGCAGCACGCAGCAGCAGCAGCAGCACGCAGCAGCAGCAGCAGCAGCACGCAGGAGCAGCAGCAGCACGCAGCAGCAGCAGCAGCACGCTGCAGCAGCAGCAGCAGCAGCACGCAGCAGCAGCAGCAGCAGCAGCAGCACGCAGCAGCAGCAGCACGCAGCAGCAGCAGCAGCAGCAGCAGCAGCAGCACGCAGCAGCAGCAGCAGCACGCAGCAGCAGCAGCAGCACGCAGCAGCAGCAGCAGCACGCAGCAGCAGCAGCAGCACGCAGCAGCAGCAGCACGCAGCAGCAGCACGCAGCAGCAGCAGCAGCACGCAGCAGCACGCAGCAGCAGCAGCAGCAGCACGCAGCACGCAGCAGCAGCAGCAGCAGCACGCAGCAGCAGCCGCTGCATAACGCAGCAGCAGCAGCAGCAGCACGCAGCAGCACGAAGCAGCAGCAGCACGCAGCACGCAGCAGCAGCACGCAGCAGCAGCAGCACGCAGCAGCAGCAGCACGCAGCAGCAGCAGCAGCAGCAGCAGCAGCAGCACGCAGCACGCAGCACGCAGCAGCAGCAGCAACACGCAGCAGCAGCAGCACGCAGCAGCAGCAGCGTGCAGCAGCAGCAGCAGCGTGCAGCAGCAGCAGCACGCAGCACGCAGCAGCAGCACGCAGCAGCAGCAGCACGCAGCAGCAGCAGCAGCACGCAGCAGCAGCAGCAGCAGCAGCAGCAGCAGCACGCAGCAGCAGCAGCACGCAGCAGCAGCAGCAGCACGCAGCAGCAGCAGCAGCACGCAGCAGGAGCAGCAGCTCGCATTAGCAGCAACGGCATGCAGCAGCAGCAGCACGCAGCAGCAGCAGCACGCAGCAGCAGCACGCAGCAGCACGCAGCAGCAGCAGCAGCACGCAGCAGCAGCAGCCGCTGCATAACGCAGCAGCAGCAGCAGCAGCACGCAGCAGCACGAAGCAGCAGCAGCACGCAGCACGCAGCAGCAGCACGCTGCAGCACGCAGCAGCAGCAGCAGCACGCAGCAGCAGCAGCAGCACGCAGCAGCAGCAGCACGCAGCAGCAGCACGCAGCAGCAGCAGCAGCAGCAGCACGCAGCAGCAGCAGCAGCAGCATCACGCAGCACGCAGCAGCAGCAGCAACACGCAGCAGCAGCAGCAGCAGCACGCAGCAGTCGCAGCATAACGCAGCAGCAGCAGCACGCAGCAGCAGCAGCAGCAGCACGCAGCAGCAGCAGCAGCAGCATGCAGCAGCAGCAGCACGCAGCAGCAGCAGCAGCACGCAGCAGCAGCAGCAGCAGCAGCAGCAGCACGCAGCAGCCGCAGCATAACGCAGCAGCAGCAGCAGCAGCAGCACGCAGCAGCAGCAGCAGCACGCAGCAGCAGCAGCAGCAGCACGCAGCAGCAGCAGCACGCAGCAGCAGCACGCAGCAGCAGCAGCACGCAGCAGCAGCAGCAGCAGCAGCAGCAGCAGCAGCACGCAGCAGCAGCAGCAGCACGCAGCAGCAGCAGCAGCAGCACGCAGGAGCAGCAGCAGCACGCAGCAGCAGCAGCAGCACGCTGCAGCAGCAGCAGCAGCACGCAGCAGCAGCAGCAGCAGCAGCAGCACGCAGCAGCAGCAGCACGCAGCAGCAGCAGCAGCAGCAGCAGCAGCAGCAGCAGCAGCAGCAGCAGCAGCAGCACGCAGCAGCAGCAGCAGCACGCAGCAGCAGCAGCAGCACGCAGCAGCAGCAGCAGCACGCAGCAGCAGCAGCAGCACGCAGCAGCAGCAGCACGCAGCAGCAGCACGCAGCAGCAGCAGCAGCACGCAGCAGCACGCAGCAGCAGCAGCAGCAGCACGCAGCACGCAGCAGCAGCAGCAGCAGCACGCAGCAGCAGCCGCTGCATAACGCAGCAGCAGCAGCAGCAGCACGCAGCAGCACGAAGCAGCAGCAGCACGCAGCACGCAGCAGCAGCACGCTGCAGCACGCAGCAGCAGCAGCAGCACGCAGCACGCAGCAGCAGCACGCAGCAGCACGCAGCAGCAGCAGCACGCAGCAGCAGCAGCACGCAGCAGCAGCAGCACGCAGCAGCAGCAGCACGCAGCAGCAGCAGCAGCAGCACGCAGCAGCAGCAGCAACACGCAGCAGCAGCAGCACGCAGCAGCAGCAGCGTGCAGCAGCAGCAGCACGCAGCAGCAGCAGCAGCACGCAGCAGCAGCAGCAGCAGCAGCAGCAGCAGCAGCACGCAGCAGCAGCAGCACGCAGCAGCAGCAGCAGCACGCAGCAGCAGCAGCAGCAGCAGCAGCACGCAGCAGCAGCAGCACGCAGCAGCAGCACGCAGCAGCAGCAGCAGCACGCAGCAGCACGCAGCAGCAGCAGCAGCAGCACGCAGCACGCAGCAGCAGCAGCAGCAGCACGCAGCAGCAGCCGCTGCATAACGCAGCAGCAGCAGCAGCAGCACGCAGCAGCACGCAGCAGCAGCAGCACGCAGCAGCAGCAGCACGCAGCAGCAGCAGCACGCAGCAGCAGCAGCACGCAGCAGCAGCAGCAGCAGCACGCAGCAGCAGCAGCAACACGCAGCAGCAGCAGCACGCAGCAGCAGCAGCGTGCAGCAGCAGCAGCAGCGTGCAGCAGCAGCAGCACGCAGCACGCAGCAGCAGCACGCAGCAGCAGCAGCACGCAGCAGCAGCAGCAGCACGCAGCAGCAGCAGCAGCAGCAGCAGCAGCACGCAGCAGCAGCAGCACGCAGCAGCAGCAGCAGCACGCAGCAGCAGCAGCAGCAGCAGCAGCACGCAGCAGCAGCAGCACGCAGCAGCAGCACGCAGCAGCAGCAGCAGCACGCAGCAGCACGCAGCAGCAGCAGCAGCAGCACGCAGCACGCAGCAGCAGCAGCAGCAGCACGCAGCAGCAGCAGCAGCACGCAGCAGCAGCGGCAGCACGCAGCAGCACGAAGCAGCAGCAGCACGCAGCACGCAGCAGCAGCACGCTGCAGCACGCAGCAGCAGCAGCAGCACGCAGCACGCAGCAGCAGCACGCAGCAGCACGCAGCAGCAGCAGCACGCAGCAGCAGCAGCAGCAGCAGCAGCAGCAGCAGCAGCAGCAGCAGCAGCAGCAGCACGCAGCAGCAGCAGCAGCAGCACGCAGGAGCAGCAGCAGCACGCAGCAGCAGCAGCAGCACGCTGCAGCAGCAGCAGCAGCAGCACGCAGCAGCAGCAGCAGCAGCACGCAGCAGCAGCAGCACGCAGCAGCAGCACGCAGCAGCAGCAGCAGCACGCAGCAGCACGCAGCAGCAGCAGCAGCAGCACGCAGCACGCAGCAGCAGCAGCAGCAGCACGCAGCAGCAGCCGCTGCATAACGCAGCAGCAGCAGCAGCAGCACGCAGCAGCACGAAGCAGCAGCAGCACGCAGCACGCAGCAGCAGCACGCTGCAGCACGCAGCAGCAGCAGCAGCACGCAGCACGCAGCAGCAGCACGCAGCAGCACGCAGCAGCAGCAGCACGCAGCAGCAGCAGCACGCAGCAGCAGCAGCACGCAGCAGCAGCAGCACGCAGCAGCAGCAGCAGCAGCACGCAGCAGCAGCAGCAACACGCAGCAGCAGCAGCACGCAGCAGCAGCAGCGTGCAGCAGCAGCAGCAGCGTGCAGCAGCAGCAGCACGCAGCACGCAGCAGCAGCACGCAGCAGCAGCAGCACGCAGCAGCAGCAGCAGCACGCAGCAGCAGCAGCAGCAGCAGCAGCACGCAGCAGCAGCAGCACGCAGCAGCAGCAGCAGCACGCAGCAGCAGCAGCAGCAGCAGCAGCAGCAGCACGCAGCAGCAGCAGCACGCAGCAGCAGCACGCAGCAGCAGCAGCAGCACGCAGCAGCACGCAGCAGCAGCAGCAGCAGCACGCAGCACGCAGCAGCAGCAGCAGCAGCACGCAGCAGCAGCAGCAGCACGCAGCAGCAGCAGCAGCACGCAGCAGCACGAAGCAGCAGCAGCACGCAGCACGCAGCAGCAGCACGCTGCAGCACGCAGCAGCAGCAGCAGCACGCAGCACGCAGCAGCAGCACGCAGCAGCACGCAGCAGCAGCAGCACGCAGCAGCAGCAGCAGCAGCAGCAGCAGCAGCAGCAGCACGCAGCAGCAGCAGCAGCAGCACGCAGGAGCAGCAGCAGCACGCAGCAGCAGCAGCAGCACGCTGCAGCAGCAGCAGCAGCAGCACGCAGCAGCAGCAGCAGCAGCAGCAGCACGCAGCAGCAGCAGCACGCAGCAGCAGTAGCAGCAGCAGCAGCAGCAGCAGCAGCAGCACGCAGCAGCAGCAGCAGCACGCAGCAGCAGCAGCAGCACGCAGCAGCAGCAGCAGCACGCAGCAGCAGCAGCAGCACGCAGCAGCAGCAGCACGCAGCAGCAGCACGCAGCAGCAGCAGCAGCACGCAGCAGCACGCAGCAGCAGCAGCAGCAGCACGCAGCACGCAGCAGCAGCAGCAGCAGCACGCAGCAGCAGCCGCTGCATAACGCAGCAGCAGCAGCAGCAGCACGCAGCAGCACGAAGCAGCAGCAGCACGCAGCACGCAGCAGCAGCACGCTGCAGCACGCAGCAGCAGCAGCAGCACGCAGCACGCAGCAGCAGCACGCAGCAGCACGCAGCAGCAGCAGCACGCAGCAGCAGCAGCACGCAGCAGCAGCAGCACGCAGCAGCAGCAGCACGCAGCAGCAGCAGCACGCAGCAGCAGCAGCAGCAGCACGCAGCAGCAGCAGCAACACGCAGCAGCAGCAGCACGCAGCAGCAGCAGCGTGCAGCAGCAGCAGCAGCGTGCAGCAGCAGCAGCACGCAGCACGCAGCAGCAGCACGCAGCAGCAGCAGCACGCAGCAGCAGCAGCAGCACGCAGCAGCAGCAGCAGCAGCAGCAGCAGCAGCAGCAACGGCATGCAGCAGCAGCAGCACGCAGCAGCAGCAGCACGCAGCACGCAGCAGCAGCACGCAGCAGCACGCAGCAGCAGCAGCAGCACGCAGCAGCAGCAGCAGCACGCAGCAGCAGCAGCAGCACGCAGCAGCAGCAGCCGCTGCATAACGCAGCAGCAGCAGCAGCAGCACGCAGCAGCACGAAGCAGCAGCAGCACGCAGCACGCAGCAGCAGCAGCAGCACGCAGCAGCAGCAGCAGCACGCAGCAGCAGCAGCACGCAGCAGCAGCACGCAGCAGCAGCAGCAGCAGCAGCACGCAGCAGCAGCAGCAGCAGCATCACGCAGCACGCAGCAGCAGCAGCAACACGCAGCAGCAGCAGCAGCAGCACGCAGCAGTCGCAGCATAACGCAGCAGCAGCAGCACGCAGCAGCAGCAGCAGCAGCACGCAGCAGCAGCAGCAGCAGCATGCAGCAGCAGCAGCACGCAGCAGCAGCAGCAGCACGCAGCAGCAGCAGCAGCAGCAGCAGCAGCACGCAGCAGCCGCAGCATAACGCAGCAGCAGCAGCAGCAGCAGCAGCACGCAGCAGCAGCAGCAGCACGCAGCAGCAGCAGCAGCAGCAGCAGCAGCAGCAGCACGCAGCAGCAGCAGCACGCAGCAGCAGCAGCAGCAGCAGCAGCAGGCAGCACGCAGCACGCAGCAGCAGCAGCACGCAGCAGCCGCAGCATAACGCAGCAGCACGCAGCAGCAGCAGCAGCACGCAGCAGCAGCAGCAGCACGCAGCATGCAGCAGCAGCACGCAGCAGCACGCAGCAGCAGCAGCACGCAGCAGCAGCAGCACGCAGCAGCAGCAGCACGCAGCAGCAGCAGCACGCAGCAGCAGCAGCAGCAGCACGCAGCAGCAGCAGCAACACGCAGCAGCAGCAGCACGCAGCAGCAGCAGCGTGCAGCAGCAGCAGCACGCAGCAGCAGCAGCAGCACGCAGCAGCAGCAGCAGCAGCAGCAGCAGCACGCAGCAGCAGCAGCACGCAGCAGCAGCAGCAGCACGCAGCAGCAGCAGCAGCAGCAGCAGCAGCAGCACGCAGCAGCAGCAGCACGCAGCAGCAGCACGCAGCAGCAGCAGCAGCACGCAGCAGCACGCAGCAGCAGCAGCAGCAGCACGCAGCACGCAGCAGCAGCAGCAGCAGCACGCAGCAGCAGCCGCTGCATAACGCAGCAGCAGCAGCAGCAGCACGCAGCAGCACGCAGCAGCAGCAGCACGCAGCAGCAGCAGCACGCAGCAGCAGCAGCACGCAGCAGCAGCAGCACGCAGCAGCAGCAGCAGCAGCACGCAGCAGCAGCAGCAACACGCAGCAGCAGCAGCACGCAGCAGCAGCAGCGTGCAGCAGCAGCAGCAGCGTGCAGCAGCAGCAGCACGCAGCACGCAGCAGCAGCACGCAGCAGCAGCAGCACGCAGCAGCAGCAGCAGCACGCAGCAGCAGCAGCAGCAGCAGCAGCAGCACGCAGCAGCAGCAGCACGCAGCAGCAGCAGCAGCACGCAGCAGCAGCAGCAGCAGCAGCAGCAGCAGCACGCAGCAGCAGCAGCACGCAGCAGCAGCACGCAGCAGCAGCAGCAGCACGCAGCAGCACGCAGCAGCAGCAGCAGCAGCACGCAGCACGCAGCAGCAGCAGCAGCAGCACGCAGCAGCAGCAGCAGCACGCAGCAGCAGCGGCAGCACGCAGCAGCACGAAGCAGCAGCAGCACGCAGCACGCAGCAGCAGCACGCTGCAGCACGCAGCAGCAGCAGCAGCACGCAGCACGCAGCAGCAGCACGCAGCAGCACGCAGCAGCAGCAGCACGCAGCACGCAGCAGCAGCAGCAGCAGCACGCAGCAGCAGCAGCAGCACGCAGCAGCAGCAGCAGCACGCAGCAGCACGAAGCAGCAGCAGCACGCAGCACGCAGCAGCAGCACGCTGCAGCACGCAGCAGCAGCAGCAGCACGCAGCACGCAGCAGCAGCACGCAGCAGCACGCAGCAGCAGCAGCACGCAGCAGCAGCAGCAGCAGCAGCAGCAGCAGCAGCAGCACGCAGCAGCAGCAGCAGCAGCACGCAGGAGCAGCAGCAGCACGCAGCAGCAGCAGCAGCACGCTGCAGCAGCAGCAGCAGCAGCACGCAGCAGCAGCAGCAGCACGCAGCAGCAGCAGCACGCAGCAGCAGTAGCAGCAGCAGCAGCAGCAGCAGCAGCAGCACGCAGCAGCAGCAGCAGCACGCAGCAGCAGCAGCAGCACGCAGCAGCAGCAGCAGCACGCAGCAGCAGCAGCAGCACGCAGCAGCAGCAGCACGCAGCAGCAGCACGCAGCAGCAGCAGCAGCACGCAGCAGCACGCAGCAGCAGCAGCAGCAGCACGCAGCACGCAGCAGCAGCAGCAGCAGCACGCAGCAGCAGCCGCTGCATAACGCAGCAGCAGCAGCAGCAGCACGCAGCAGCACGAAGCAGCAGCAGCACGCAGCACGCAGCAGCAGCACGCTGCAGCACGCAGCAGCAGCAGCAGCACGCAGCACGCAGCAGCAGCACGCAGCAGCACGCAGCAGCAGCAGCACGCAGCAGCAGCAGCACGCAGCAGCAGCAGCACGCAGCAGCAGCAGCACGCAGCAGCAGCAGCACGCAGCAGCAGCAGCAGCAGCAGCAGCACGCAGCAGCAGCAGCAACACGCAGCAGCAGCAGCACGCAGCAGCAGCAGCGTGCAGCAGCAGCAGCAGCGTGCAGCAGCAGCAGCACGCAGCACGCAGCAGCAGCACGCAGCAGCAGCAGCACGCAGCAGCAGCAGCAGCACGCAGCAGCAGCAGCAGCAGCAGCAGCAGCAGCAGCAACGGCATGCAGCAGCAGCAGCACGCAGCAGCAGCAGCACGCAGCACGCAGCAGCAGCACGCAGCAGCACGCAGCAGCAGCAGCAGCACGCAGCAGCAGCAGCAGCACGCAGCAGCAGCAGCAGCACGCAGCAGCAGCAGCCGCTGCATAACGCAGCAGCAGCAGCAGCAGCACGCAGCAGCACGAAGCAGCAGCAGCACGCAGCACGCAGCAGCAGCAGCAGCACGCAGCAGCAGCAGCAGCACGCAGCAGCAGCAGCACGCAGCAGCAGCACGCAGCAGCAGCAGCAGCAGCAGCACGCAGCAGCAGCAGCAGCAGCATCACGCAGCACGCAGCAGCAGCAGCAACACGCAGCAGCAGCAGCAGCAGCACGCAGCAGTCGCAGCATAACGCAGCAGCAGCAGCACGCAGCAGCAGCAGCAGCAGCACGCAGCAGCAGCAGCAGCAGCATGCAGCAGCAGCAGCACGCAGCAGCAGCAGCAGCACGCAGCAGCAGCAGCAGCAGCAGCAGCAGCACGCAGCAGCCGCAGCATAACGCAGCAGCAGCAGCAGCAGCAGCAGCACGCAGCAGCAGCAGCAGCACGCAGCAGCAGCAGCAGCAGCAGCAGCAGCAGCAGCACGCAGCAGCAGCAGCACGCAGCAGCAGCAGCAGCAGCAGCAGCAGGCAGCACGCAGCACGCAGCAGCAGCAGCACGCAGCAGCCGCAGCATAACGCAGCAGCACGCAGCAGCAGCAGCAGCACGCAGCAGCAGCAGCAGCACGCAGCATGCAGCAGCAGCACGCAGCAGCACGCAGCAGCAGCAGCACGCAGCAGCAGCAGCACGCAGCAGCAGCAGCACGCAGCAGCAGCAGCACGCAGCAGCAGCAGCAGCAGCACGCAGCAGCAGCAGCAACACGCAGCAGCAGCAGCACGCAGCAGCAGCAGCGTGCAGCAGCAGCAGCACGCAGCAGCAGCAGCAGCACGCAGCAGCAGCAGCAGCAGCAGCAGCAGCACGCAGCAGCAGCAGCACGCAGCAGCAGCAGCAGCACGCAGCAGCAGCAGCAGCAGCAGCAGCAGCAGCACGCAGCAGCAGCAGCACGCAGCAGCAGCACGCAGCAGCAGCAGCAGCACGCAGCAGCACGCAGCAGCAGCAGCAGCAGCACGCAGCACGCAGCAGCAGCAGCAGCAGCACGCAGCAGCAGCCGCTGCATAACGCAGCAGCAGCAGCAGCAGCACGCAGCAGCACGCAGCAGCAGCAGCACGCAGCAGCAGCAGCACGCAGCAGCAGCAGCACGCAGCAGCAGCAGCACGCAGCAGCAGCAGCAGCAGCACGCAGCAGCAGCAGCAACACGCAGCAGCAGCAGCACGCAGCAGCAGCAGCGTGCAGCAGCAGCAGCAGCGTGCAGCAGCAGCAGCACGCAGCACGCAGCAGCAGCACGCAGCAGCAGCAGCACGCAGCAGCAGCAGCAGCACGCAGCAGCAGCAGCAGCAGCAGCAGCAGCACGCAGCAGCAGCAGCACGCAGCAGCAGCAGCAGCACGCAGCAGCAGCAGCAGCAGCAGCAGCAGCAGCACGCAGCAGCAGCAGCACGCAGCAGCAGCACGCAGCAGCAGCAGCAGCACGCAGCAGCACGCAGCAGCAGCAGCAGCAGCACGCAGCACGCAGCAGCAGCAGCAGCAGCACGCAGCAGCAGCAGCAGCACGCAGCAGCAGCGGCAGCACGCAGCAGCACGAAGCAGCAGCAGCACGCAGCACGCAGCAGCAGCACGCTGCAGCACGCAGCAGCAGCAGCAGCACGCAGCACGCAGCAGCAGCACGCAGCAGCACGCAGCAGCAGCAGCACGCAGCAGCAGCAGCAGCAGCAGCAGCAGCAGCAGCAGCACGCAGCAGCAGCAGCAGCACGCAGCAGCAGCAGCAGCAGCACGCAGGAGCAGCAGCAGCACGCAGCAGCAGCAGCAGCACGCTGCAGCAGCAGCAGCAGCAGCACGCAGCAGCAGCAGCAGCAGCACGCAGCAGCAGCAGCACGCAGCAGCAGCACGCAGCAGCAGCAGCAGCACGCAGCAGCACGCAGCAGCAGCAGCAGCAGCACGCAGCACGCAGCAGCAGCAGCAGCAGCAGCAGCACGCAGCAGCAGCCGCTGCATAACGCAGCAGCAGCAGCAGCAGCACGCAGCAGCACGAAGCAGCAGCAGCACGCAGCACGCAGCAGCAGCACGCTGCAGCACGCAGCAGCAGCAGCAGCACGCAGCACGCAGCAGCAGCACGCAGCAGCACGCAGCAGCAGCAGCACGCAGCAGCAGCAGCACGCAGCAGCAGCAGCACGCAGCAGCAGCAGCACGCAGCAGCAGCAGCACGCAGCAGCAGCAGCAGCAGCACGCAGCAGCAGCAGCAACACGCAGCAGCAGCAGCACGCAGCAGCAGCAGCGTGCAGCAGCAGCAGCAGCGTGCAGCAGCAGCAGCACGCAGCACGCAGCAGCAGCACGCAGCAGCAGCAGCACGCAGCAGCAGCAGCAGCACGCAGCAGCAGCAGCAGCAGCAGCAGCACGCAGCAGCAGCAGCACGCAGCAGCAGCAGCAGCACGCAGCAGCAGCAGCAGCAGCAGCAGCAGCAGCACGCAGCAGCAGCAGCACGCAGCAGCAGCACGCAGCAGCAGCAGCAGCACGCAGCAGCACGCAGCAGCAGCAGCAGCAGCACGCAGCACGCAGCAGCAGCAGCAGCAGCACGCAGCAGCAGCAGCAGCACGCAGCAGCAGCAGCAGCACGCAGCAGCACGAAGCAGCAGCAGCACGCAGCACGCAGCAGCAGCACGCTGCAGCACGCAGCAGCAGCAGCAGCACGCAGCACGCAGCAGCAGCACGCAGCAGCACGCAGCAGCAGCAGCACGCAGCAGCAGCAGCAGCAGCAGCAGCAGCAGCAGCAGCACGCAGCAGCAGCAGCAGCAGCACGCAGGAGCAGCAGCAGCACGCAGCAGCAGCAGCAGCACGCTGCAGCAGCAGCAGCAGCAGCACGCAGCAGCAGCAGCAGCAGCAGCAGCACGCAGCAGCAGCAGCACGCAGCAGCAGCAGCAGCAGCAGCAGCAGCAGCAGCAGCAGCACGCAGCAGCAGCAGCAGCACGCAGCAGCAGCAGCAGCACGCAGCAGCAGCAGCAGCACGCAGCAGCAGCAGCAGCACGCAGCAGCAGCAGCACGCAGCAGCAGCACGCAGCAGCAGCAGCAGCACGCAGCAGCACGCAGCAGCAGCAGCAGCAGCACGCAGCACGCAGCAGCAGCAGCAGCAGCACGCAGCAGCAGCCGCTGCATAACGCAGCAGCAGCAGCAGCAGCACGCAGCAGCACGAAGCAGCAGCAGCACGCAGCACGCAGCAGCAGCACGCTGCAGCACGCAGCAGCAGCAGCAGCACGCAGCACGCAGCAGCAGCACGCAGCAGCACGCAGCAGCAGCAGCACGCAGCAGCAGCAGCACGCAGCAGCAGCAGCACGCAGCAGCAGCAGCACGCAGCAGCAGCAGCACGCAGCAGCAGCAGCAGCAGCAGCAGCACGCAGCAGCAGCAGCAACACGCAGCAGCAGCAGCACGCAGCAGCAGCAGCGTGCAGCAGCAGCAGCAGCGTGCAGCAGCAGCAGCACGCAGCACGCAGCAGCAGCACGCAGCAGCAGCAGCACGCAGCAGCAGCAGCAGCACGCAGCAGCAGCAGCAGCAGCAGCAGCAGCAGCAGCAACGGCATGCAGCAGCAGCAGCACGCAGCAGCAGCAGCACGCAGCACGCAGCAGCAGCACGCAGCAGCACGCAGCAGCAGCAGCAGCACGCAGCAGCAGCAGCAGCACGCAGCAGCAGCAGCAGCACGCAGCAGCAGCAGCCGCTGCATAACGCAGCAGCAGCAGCAGCAGCACGCAGCAGCACGAAGCAGCAGCAGCACGCAGCACGCAGCAGCAGCACGCTGCAGCACGCAGCAGCAGCAGCAGCACGCAGCAGCAGCAGCAGCACGCAGCAGCAGCAGCACGCAGCAGCAGCACGCAGCAGCAGCAGCAGCAGCAGCACGCAGCAGCAGCAGCAGCAGCATCACGCAGCACGCAGCAGCAGCAGCAACACGCAGCAGCAGCAGCAGCAGCACGCAGCAGTCGCAGCATAACGCAGCAGCAGCAGCACGCAGCAGCAGCAGCAGCAGCACGCAGCAGCAGCAGCAGCAGCATGCAGCAGCAGCAGCACGCAGCAGCAGCAGCAGCACGCAGCAGCAGCAGCAGCAGCAGCAGCAGCACGCAGCAGCCGCAGCATAACGCAGCAGCAGCAGCAGCAGCAGCAGCACGCAGCAGCAGCAGCAGCACGCAGCAGCAGCAGCAGCAGCAGCAGCAGCAGCAGCACGCAGCAGCAGCAGCACGCAGCAGCAGCAGCAGCAGCAGCAGCAGGCAGCACGCAGCACGCAGCAGCAGCAGCACGCAGCAGCCGCAGCATAACGCAGCAGCACGCAGCAGCAGCAGCAGCACGCAGCAGCAGCAGCAGCAGCACGCAGGAGCAGCAGCAGCACGCAGCAGCAGCAGCAGCACGCTGCAGCAGCAGCAGCAGCAGCACGCAGCAGCAGCAGCAGCAGCAGCAGCAGCACGCAGCAGCAGCAGCAGCAGCAGCACGCAGCAGCAGCAGCAGCACGCAGCAGCAGCATCAGCACGCAGCAGCAGCAACAGCACGCAGCAGCAGCAGCACGCAGCAGCAGCACGCAGCAGCAGCACGCAGCAGCAGCAGCAGCACGCAGCAGCACGCAGCAGCAGCAGCACGCAGCAGCAGCAGCAGCACGCAGCAGCAGCAGCAGCAGCAGCAGCAGCACGCAGCAGCAGCAGCACGCAGCAGCAGCAGCAGCAGCAGCAGCAGGCAGCACGCAGCACGCAGCAGCAGCAGCACGCAGCAGCCGCAGCATAACGCAGCAGCACGCAGCAGCAGCAGCAGCACGCAGCAGCAGCAGCAGCAGCAGCACGCAGCAGCAGCAGCAGCCGCATCACGCAGCACGCAGCAGCAGCAGCAACACGCAGCAGCAGCAGCAGCAGCACGCAGCAGTCGCAGCATAACGCAGCAGCAGCAGCACGCAGCAGCAGCAGCAGCAGCACGCAGCAGCAGCAGCAGCAGCATGCAGCAGCAGCAGCACGCAGCAGCAGCAGCAGCACGCAGCAGCAGCAGCAGCAGCAGCAGCAGCAGCACGCAGCAGCCGCAGCATAACGCAGCAGCAGCAGCAGCAGCAGCACGCAGCAGCAGCAGCAGCACGCAGCAGCAGCAGCAGCAGCAGCAGCAGCAGCAGCACGCAGCAGCAGCAGCACGCAGCAGCAGCAGCAGCAGCAGCAGCAGGCAGCACGCAGCACGCAGCAGCAGCAGCACGCAGCAGCCGCAGCATAACGCAGCAGCACGCAGCAGCAGCAGCAGCACGCAGCAGCAGCAGCAGCAGCACGCAGGAGCAGCAGCAGCACGCAGCAGCAGCAGCAGCACGCTGCAGCAGCAGCAGCAGCAGCACGCAGCAGCAGCAGCAGCAGCAGCAGCAGCACGCAGCAGCAGCAGCAGCAGCAGCACGCAGCAGCAGCAGCAGCACGCAGCAGCAGCATCAGCACGCAGCAGCAGCAACAGCACGCAGCAGCAGCAGCACGCAGCAGCAGCACGCAGCAGCAGCAGCAGCACGCAGCAGCACGCAGCAGCAGCAGCACGCAGAAGCAGCAGCAGCACGCAGCAGCAGAAGCACGCAGCAGCAGCAGCAGCAGCAGCAGCACGCAGCAGCAGCAGCAGCACGCAGCAGCAGCAGCAGCACGCAGCAGGAGCAGCAGCTCGCATTAGCAGCAACGGCATGCAGCAGCAGCAGCAGCACGCAGCAGCAGCAGCAGAACGCAGCAGCAGTACGCAGCAGCAGCAGCAGCACGCATTAGCAGCAGCAGCATGCAGCAGCAGCTGCACGCAGCAGCATGCAGCAGCATGCAGCAGCAGCTGCACGCAGCAGCAGCTGCACGCAGCAGCAGCACGCTGCAGCACGCAGCAGCAGCAGCAGCACGCAGCAGCAGCAGCAGCACGCAGCAGCAGCAGCAGCACGCAGCAGCAGCAGCACGCAGCAGCAGCACGCAGCAGCAGCAGCAGCACGCAGCAGCAGCAGCAGCAGCACGCAGCACGCAGCAGCAGCAGCAGCAGCAGCACGCAGCAGCAGCAGCAGCACGCAGCAGCAGCAGCAGCACGCAGCAGCAGCAGCACGCAGCAGCAGCACGCAGCAGCAGCAGCAGCAGCAGCACGCAGCAGCAGCAGCAGCAGCAGCACGCAGCAGCAGCAGCAGCACGCAGCAGCAGCAGCAGCAGCAGCAGCAGCAGCACGCAGCAGCAGCAGCAGCACGCAGCAGCAGCAGCAGCAGCACGCAGGAGCAGCAGCAGCACGCAGCAGCAGCAGCAGCACGCTGCAGCAGCAGCAGCAGCAGCAGCAGCACGCAGCAGCAGCAGCACGCAGCAGCAGCAGCAGCAGCACGCAGCAGCAGCAGCAGCACGCAGCAGCAGCAGCAGCAGCACGCAGGAGCAGCAGCAGCACGCAGCAGCAGCAGCAGCACGCTGCAGCAGCAGCAGCAGCAGCACGCAGCAGCAGCAGCAGCAGCAGCAGCACGCAGCAGCAGCAGCAGCAGCAGCAGCAGCAGCAGCAGCACGCAGCAGCAGCAGCAGCACGCAGCAGCAGCAGCAGCACGCAGCAGCAGCAGCAGCACGCAGCAGCAGCAGCAGCACGCAGCAGCAGCAGCACGCAGCAGCAGCACGCAGCAGCAGCAGCAGCACGCAGCAGCACGCAGCAGCAGCAGCAGCAGCACGCAGCACGAAGCAGCAGCAGCACGCAGCACGCAGCAGCAGCACGCTGCAGCACGCAGCAGCAGCAGCAGCACGCAGCACGCAGCAGCAGCACGCAGCAGCACGCAGCAGCAGCAGCACGCAGCAGCAGCAGCAGCAGCAGCAGCAGCAGCACGCAGCAGCAGCAGCAGCACGCAGCAGCAGCAGCAGCAGCACGCAGGAGCAGCAGCAGCACGCAGCAGCAGCAGCAGCACGCTGCAGCAGCAGCAGCAGCAGCACGCAGCAGCAGCAGCAGCAGCAGCAGCACGCAGCAGCAGCAGCACGCAGCAGCAGCAGCAGCAGCAGCAGCAGCAGCAGCAGCAGCAGCACGCAGCAGCAGCAGCAGCACGCAGCAGCAGCAGCAGCACGCAGCAGCAGCAGCAGCACGCAGCAGCAGCAGCAGCACGCAGCAGCAGCAGCACGCAGCAGCAGCACGCAGCAGCAGCAGCAGCACGCAGCAGCACGCAGCAGCAGCAGCAGCAGCACGCAGCACGCAGCAGCAGCAGCAGCAGCACGCAGCAGCAGCCGCTGCATAACGCAGCAGCAGCAGCAGCAGCACGCAGCAGCACGAAGCAGCAGCAGCACGCAGCACGCAGCAGCAGCACGCAGCAGCAGCAGCACGCAGCAGCAGCAGCACGCAGCAGCAGCAGCAGCAGCAGCAGCAGCAGCAGCACGCAGCACGCAGCACGCAGCAGCAGCAGCAACACGCAGCAGCAGCAGCACGCAGCAGCAGCAGCGTGCAGCAGCAGCAGCAGCGTGCAGCAGCAGCAGCACGCAGCACGCAGCAGCAGCACGCAGCAGCAGCAGCACGCAGCAGCAGCAGCAGCACGCAGCAGCAGCAGCAGCAGCAGCAGCACGCAGCAGCAGCAGCACGCAGCAGCAGCAGCAGCACGCAGCAGCAGCAGCAGCACGCAGCAGCAGCAGCAGCACGCAGCAGGAGCAGCAGCTCGCATTAGCAGCAACGGCATGCAGCAGCAGCAGCACGCAGCAGCAGCAGCACGCAGCACGCAGCAGCAGCACGCAGCAGCACGCAGCAGCAGCAGCAGCACGCAGCAGCAGCAGCAGCACGCAGCAGCAGCAGCAGCACGCAGCAGCAGCAGCCGCTGCATAACGCAGCAGCAGCAGCAGCAGCACGCAGCAGCACGAAGCAGCAGCAGCACGCAGCACGCAGCAGCAGCACGCTGCAGCACGCAGCAGCAGCAGCAGCACGCAGCAGCAGCAGCACGCAGCAGCAGCACGCAGCAGCAGCAGCAGCAGCAGCACGCAGCAGCAGCAGCAGCATCACGCAGCACGCAGCAGCAGCAGCAACACGCAGCAGCAGCACGCAGCAGTCGCAGCATAACGCAGCAGCAGCAGCACGCAGCAGCAGCAGCAGCAGCACGCAGCAGCAGCAGCAGCAGCATGCAGCAGCAGCAGCACGCAGCAGCAGCAGCAGCACGCAGCAGCAGCAGCAGCAGCAGCAGCAGCACGCAGCAGCCGCAGCATAACGCAGCAGCAGCAGCAGCAGCAGCACGCAGCAGCAGCAGCAGCACGCAGCAGCAGCAGCAGCAGCAGCAGCAGCAGCAGCACGCAGCAGCAGCAGCACGCAGCAGCAGCAGCAGCAGCAGCAGCAGGCAGCACGCAGCACGCAGCACGCAGCAGCAGCAGCACGCAGCAGCCGCAGCATAACGCAGCAGCACGCAGCAGCAGCAGCAGCACGCAGCAGCAGCAGCAGCAGCACGCAGGAGCAGCAGCAGCACGCAGCAGCAGCAGCAGCAGCAGCAGCAGCACGCAGCAGCAGCAGCACGCAGCAGCAGCAGCAGCACGCAGCAGCAGCATCAGCACGCAGCAGCAGCAACAGCACGCAGCAGCAGCAGCACGCAGCAGCAGCACGCAGCAGCAGCAGCAGCACGCAGCAGCACGCAGCAGCAGCAGCACGCAGCAGCAGCAGCAGCACGCAGCAGCAGCAGCAGCAGCAGCAGCAGCACGCAGCAGCAGCAGCACGCAGCAGCAGCAGCAGCAGCAGCAGGCAGCACGCAGCACGCAGCAGCAGCAGCACGCAGCAGCCGCAGCATAACGCAGCAGCACGCAGCAGCAGCAGCAGCACGCAGCAGCAGCAGCAGCAGCAGCACGCAGCAGCAGCAGCAGCCGCATCAAGCAGCACGCAGCAGCAGCAGCAACACGCAGCAGCAGCAGCAGCAGCACGCAGCAGTCGCAGCATAACGCAGCAGCAGCAGCACGCAGCAGCAGCAGCAGCAGCACGCAGCAGCAGCAGCAGCAGCATGCAGCAGCAGCAGCACGCAGCAGCAGCAGCAGCACGCAGCAGCAGCAGCAGCAGCAGCAGCAGCAGCACGCAGCAGCCGCAGCATAACGCAGCAGCAGCAGCAGCAGCAGCACGCAGCAGCAGCAGCAGCACGCAGCAGCAGCAGCAGCAGCAGCAGCAGCAGCAGCAGCACGCAGCAGCAGCAGCACGCAGCAGCAGCAGCAGCAGCAGCAGCAGGCAGCACGC
>OW121707.1:23099319-23358319 GCA_933228785.1 Lasioglossum pauxillum
CGCAGCAGCAGCAGCACGCAGCAGCAGCAGCAGCACGCAGCAGCAGCAGCAGCACGCAGCAGCAGCAGCACGCAGCAGCAGCAGCACGCAGCAGCAGCAACACGCAGCAGCAGCAGCAGCACGCAGCAGAAGCAGCAGTAGCACGCAGCAGCAGCAGCAGCAGCACGCAGCAGCAGCAGCAGCACGCAGCAGCAACAGCAGCACGCAGCAGCAGCAGCACGCAGCAGCAGCAGCAGCAGCAGCAGCAGCACGCAGCAGCAGCAGCAGCAGCACGCAGCAGCAGCAGCAGCACGCAGCAGCAGCAGCACGCAGCCGCAGCAGCAGCAGCAGCACGCAGCAGCAGGAGCAGCAGCACGCAGCAGCAGCAGCAGCAGCACGCGGCAGCAGCAGCAGCACGCAGCAGCAGCAGCAGCACGCAGAAGCAGCAGCAGCACGCAGCAGCAGCAGCAGCAGCAGCACGCAGCAGCAGCAGCAGCACGCAGCAGCAGCAGCACGCAGCAGCAGCAGCACGCAGCAGAAGCAGCAGCACGCAGCAGCAGCAGCAGCAGCAGCACGCAGCAGCAGCACGCAGCAGGAGCAGCAGCTCGCATTAGCAGCAGCGGCACGCAGCAGCAGCAGCAGCACGCAGAAGCAGCAGCAGCACGCAGCAGCAGCACGCAGCAGCAGCAGCAGCAGCAGCACGCAGCAGCAGCAGCAGCACGCAGCAGCAGCAGCACGCAGCAGAAGCAGCAGCACGCAGCAGCAGCAGCAGCAGCAGCACGCAGCAGCAGCACGCAGCAGCAGCAGCAGCAGCAGCAGCACGCAGCAGCAGCAGCAGCAGCACGCAGCAGCAGCAGCAGCACGCAGCAGCAGCAGCACGCAGCCGCAGCAGCAGCAGCAGCACGCAGCAGCAGCAGCAGCACGCAGCAGCAGCAGCAGCACGCAGCAGCAGCAGCAGCACGCAGCAGCAGCAGCAGCAGCAGCAGCACGCAGCAGCAGCAGCACGCAGCAGCAGCAGCAGTACGCAGCAGCAGCAGCAGCACGCCGCAGAAGCAGCAGCAGCACGCAGCAGCAACAGCAGCACGCAGCAGCAGCACGCAGCAGCAGCAGCACGCAGCAGCAGCAGCACGCAGCAGCAGCAACACGCAGCAGCAGCAGCAGCACGCAGCAGAAGCAGCAGCAGCACGCAGCAGCAGCAGCACGCAGCAGCAGCAGCAGCACGCAGCAGCAACAGCAGCACGCAGCAGCAGCAGCACGCAGCAGCAGCAGCAGCAGCAGCAGCACGCAGCAGCAGCAGCAGCACGCAGCAGCAGCAGCAGCAGCACGCAGCAGCAGCAGCACGCAGCAGCAGCAGCAGCAGCACGCGGCAGCAGCAGCAGCACGCAGCAGCAGCAGCAGCACGCAGAAGCAGCAGCAGCACGCAGCAGCAGCAGCAGCACGCAGCAGCAGCAGCAGCAGCACGCAGCAGCAGCAGCAGCACGCAGCAGCAGCAGCACGCAGCAGAAGCAGCAGCACGCAGCAGCAGCAGCAGCAGCAGCACGCAGCAGCAGCACGCAGCAGGAGCAGCAGCTCGCATTAGCAGCAGCGGCACGCAGCAGCAGCAGCAGCACGCAGCAGCAGCAGCAGAACGCAGCAGCAGTACGCAGCAGCAGCAGCAGCAGCAGCAGCACGCAGCAGCAGCAGCACGCAGCACGCAGCACGCAGCAGCAGCAGCAGCAGCAGCACGCAGCAGCAGCACGCAGCAGCAGCAGCAGCACGCAGCAGCAGCAGCAGCACGCAGCAGCAGCAGTACGCAGCAGCAGCAGCACGCAGCAGCAGCAGCAGCAGCAGCACGCAGCAGCAGCAGCAGCACGCAGCAGCAGCAGCAGCACGCAGCAGCACGCAGCTGCAGCAGCACGCAGCAGCAGCAACACGCAGCAGCACGCAGCAGAAGCAGCAGCAGCACGCAGCAGCAGCACGCAGCAGCAGCAGCAACACGCAGCAGCAGCAGCAGCACGCAGCAGAAGCAGCAGCAGCACGCAGCAGCAGCAGCAGCAGCACGCAGCAGCAACAGCAGCACGCAGCAGCAGCAGCACGCAGCAGCAGCAGCAGCAGCAGCACGCAGCAGCAGCAGCAGCACGCAGCAGCAGCAGCAGCACGCAGCAGCAGCAGCACGCAGCCGCAGCAGCAGCAGCAGCACGCAGCAGCAGCAGCAGCACGCGGCAGCAGCAGCAGCACGCAGCAGCAGCAGCAGCAGCAGCACGCAGGAGCAGCAGCAGCACGCAGCAGCAGCAGCAGCAGCAGCAGGCAGCAGCAGCAGCACGCAGCAGCAGCAGCAGCAGCAGCACGCAGCAGCAGCAACAGCACGCAGCAGCAGCAGCACGCAGCAGCAGCAGCAGCACGCAGCAGCAGCAGCAGTACGCAGCAGCAGCAGCAGCACGCCGCAGAAGCAGCAGCAGCACGCAGCAGCAACAGCAGCACGCAGCAGCAGCAGCAGCACGCAGCAGCAGCAGCAGCACGTACCTGCAGCAGCAGCACGCAGCAGCAGCACGCAGCAGCAGCAGCACGCAGCAGCAGCAACAAGCAGCAGCAGCAGCAGCACGCAGCAGAAGCAGCACGCAGCAGCAGCAGCACGCAGCAGCAGCAACAAGCAGCAGCAGCAGCAGCACGCAGCAGAAGCAGCAGCAGCACGCAGCAGCAGCAGCAACACGCAGCAGCAGCAGCAGCACGCAGCAGAAGCAGCAGCACCACGCAGCAGCAGCAGCAGCAGCACGCAGCAGCAGCAGCAGCACGCAGCAGCAGCAGCACGCAGCAGCAGCAGCAGCAGCAGCACGCAGCAGCAGCAGCACGCAGCAGCAGCAGCAGCACGCAGCAGCAGCAGCACGCAGCCGCAGCAGCAGCAGCAGCACTCTGGAGCAGCAGCAGCACGCAGCAGCAGCAGCAGCAGCAGCAGGCAGCAGCAGCAGCAGCACGCAGCAGCAGCAGCAGCACGCAGCAGCAGCAACAGCACGCAGCAGCAGCAGCACGCAGCAGCAGCAGCAGCAGCACGCAGCAGCAGCAGCAGTACGCAGCAGCAGCAGCAGCACGCCGCAGAAGCAGCAGCAGCACGCAGCAGCAACAGCAGCACGCAGCAGCAGCAGCAGCACGCAGCAGCAGCAGCACGCACCTGCAGCAGCAGCACGCAGCAGCAGCAGCACGCAGCAGCAGCAGCACGCAGCAGCAGCAGCAGCACGCAGCAGCAGCAGCACGCAGCAGCAGCAGCAGCAGCACGCAGCAGCAGCAACAAGCAGCAGCAGCAGCAGCACGCAGCAGAAGCAGCAGCAGCACGCAGCAGCAGCAGCAGCAGCACGCAGCAGCAGCAGCAGCACGCAGCAGCAACAGCAGTACGCAGCAGCAGCAGCACGCAGCAGCAGCAGCACGCAGCAGCAGCAGCAGCAGCACGCAGCAGCAGCAGCAGCACGCAGCAGCAGCAGCAGCAGCACGCAGCAGCAGCAGCAGCACGCAGCAGCAGCAGCACGCAGCCGCAGCAGCAGCAGCAGCACGCAGCAGCAGCAGCAGCACGCAGCCGCAGCAGCAGCAGCAGCACGCAGCAGCAGCAGCAGCAGCACGCAGCAGCAGCAGCAGCACGCAGCAGCAGCAGCACGCAGCAGCAGCACGCAGCAGCAGCAGCAGCACGCAGCAGCAGCAGCACGCAGCAGCAGCAACAAGCAGCAGCAGCAGCAGCACGCAGCAGAAGCAGCAGCAGCACGCAGCAGCAGCAGCAACACGCAGCAGCAGCAGCAGCATTCAGCAGAAGCAGCAGCAGCACGCAGCAGCAGCAGCAGCAGCACGCAGCAGCAACAGCAGCACGCAGCAGCAGCAGCACGCAGCAGCAGCAGCAGCAGCAGCACGCAGCAGCAGCAGCACGCAGCAGAAGCAGCACGCAGGAGCAGCAGCAGCACGCAGCAGCAGCAGCAGCAGCAGCAGGCAGCAGCAGCAGCAGCACGCAGCAGCAGCAGCAGCACGCAGCAGCAGCAACAGCACGCAGCAGCAGCAGCACGCAGCAGAAGCAGCAGCACGCAGCAGCAGCAGCAGCAGCAGCACGCAGCAGCAGCACGCAGCAGCAGCAGCAGCAGCAGCAGCACGCAGCAGCAGCAGCAGCAGCAGCAGCACGCAGCAGCAGCAGCAGCACGCAGCAGCAGCAGCACGCAGCCGCAGCAGCAGCAGCAGCACGCAGCAGCAGCAGCAGCACGCAGCAGCAGCAGCAGCACGCAGCAGCAGCAGCAGCACGCAGCAGCAGCAGCAGCACGCAGCAGCAGCAGCAGCAGCAGCAGCACGCAGCAGCAGCAGCACGCAGCAGCAGCAGCAGTACGCAGCAGCAGCAGCAGCACGCCGCAGAAGCAGCAGCAGCACGCAGCAGCAACAGCAGCACGCAGCAGCAGCACGCAGCAGCAGCAGCACGCAGCAGCAGCAGCACGCAGCAGCAGCAACACGCAGCAGCAGCAGCAGCACGCAGCAGAAGCAGCAGCAGCACGCAGCAGCAGCAGCACGCAGCAGCAGCAGCAGCACGCAGCAGCAACAGCAGCACGCAGCAGCAGCAGCACGCAGCAGCAGCAGCAGCAGCAGCAGCACGCAGCAGCAGCAGCAGCACGCAGCAGCAGCAGCAGCAGCACGCAGCAGCAGCAGCACGCAGCAGCAGCAGCAGCAGCACGCGGCAGCAGCAGCAGCACGCAGCAGCAGCAGCAGCACGCAGAAGCAGCAGCAGCACGCAGCAGCAGCAGCAGCACGCAGCAGCAGCAGCAGCAGCACGCAGCAGCAGCAGCAGCACGCAGCAGCAGCAGCACGCAGCAGAAGCAGCAGCACGCAGCAGCAGCAGCAGCAGCAGCACGCAGCAGCAGCACGCAGCAGGAGCAGCAGCTCGCATTAGCAGCAGCGGCACGCAGCAGCAGCAGCAGCACGCAGCAGCAGCAGCAGAACGCAGCAGCAGTACGCAGCAGCAGCAGCAGCAGCAGCATGCAGCAGCAGCAGCAGCAGCAGCACGCAGCAGCAGCAGCACGCAGCACGCAGCACGCAGCAGCAGCAGCAGCAGCAGCACGCAGCAGCAGCACGCAGCAGCAGCAGCAGCACGCAGCAGCAGCAGCAGCACGCAGCAGCAGCAGTACGCAGCAGCAGCAGCACGCAGCAGCAGCAGCAGCACGCAGCAGCAGCAGCAGCAGCACGCAGCAGCAGCAGCAGCAGCAGCACGCAGCAGCAGCAGCAGCACGCAGCAGCAGCAGCAGCACGCAGCAGCAGCAGCAGCACGCAGCAGCAGCAGCAGCACGCAGCAGCACGCAGCTGCAGCAGCACGCAGCAGCAGCAACACGCAGCAGCACGCAGCAGAAGCAGCAGCAGCACGCAGCAGCAGCACGCAGCAGCAGCAGCAACACGCAGCAGCAGCAGCAGCACGCAGCAGAAGCAGCAGCAGCACGCAGCAGCAGCAGCAGCAGCACGCAGCAGCAACAGCAGCACGCAGCAGCAGCAGCACGCAGCAGCAGCAGCAGCAGCAGCACGCAGCAGCAGCAGCAGCACGCAGCAGCAGCAGCAGCACGCAGCAGCAGCAGCACGCAGCCGCAGCAGCAGCAGCAGCACGCAGCAGCAGCAGCAGCACGCGGCAGCAGCAGCAGCACGCAGCAGCAGCAGCAGCAGCAGCACGCAGGAGCAGCAGCAGCACGCAGCAGCAGCAGCAGCAGCAGCAGGCAGCAGCAGCAGCACGCAGCAGCAGCAGCAGCAGCAGCACGCAGCAGCAGCAACAGCACGCAGCAGCAGCAGCACGCAGCAGCAGCAGCAGCACGCAGCAGCAGCAGCAGTACGCAGCAGCAGCAGCAGCACGCCGCAGAAGCAGCAGCAGCACGCAGCAGCAACAGCAGCACGCAGCAGCAGCAGCAGCACGCAGCAGCAGCAGCAGCACGTACCTGCAGCAGCAGCACGCAGCAGCAGCACGCAGCAGCAGCAGCACGCAGCAGCAGCAACAAGCAGCAGCAGCAGCAGCACGCAGCAGAAGCAGCACGCAGCAGCAGCAGCACGCAGCAGCAGCAACAAGCAGCAGCAGCAGCAGCACGCAGCAGAAGCAGCAGCAGCACGCAGCAGCAGCAGCAACACGCAGCAGCAGCAGCAGCACGCAGCAGAAGCAGCAGCACCACGCAGCAGCAGCAGCAGCAGCACGCAGCAGCAGCAGCAGCACGCAGCAGCAGCAGCACGCAGCAGCAGCAGCAGCAGCAGCACGCAGCAGCAGCAGCACGCAGCAGCAGCAGCAGCACGCAGCAGCAGCAGCACGCAGCCGCAGCAGCAGCAGCAGCACTCTGGAGCAGCAGCAGCACGCAGCAGCAGCAGCAGCAGCAGCAGGCAGCAGCAGCAGCAGCACGCAGCAGCAGCAGCAGCACGCAGCAGCAGCAACAGCACGCAGCAGCAGCAGCACGCAGCAGCAGCAGCAGCAGCACGCAGCAGCAGCAGCAGTACGCAGCAGCAGCAGCAGCACGCCGCAGAAGCAGCAGCAGCACGCAGCAGCAACAGCAGCACGCAGCAGCAGCAGCAGCACGCAGCAGCACGCACCTGCAGCAGCAGCACGCAGCAGCAGCACGCAGCAGCAGCAGCACGCAGCAGCAGCAGCACGCAGCAGCAGCAGCAGCACGCAGCAGCAGCAGCACGCAGCAGCAGCAGCACGCAGCAGCAGCAGCACGCAGCAGCAGCAACAAGCAGCAGCAGCAGCAGCACGCAGCAGAAGCAGCAGCAGCACGCAGCAGCAGCAGCAGCAGCACGCAGCAGCAGCAGCAGCACGCAGCAGCAACAGCAGTACGCAGCAGCAGCAGCACGCAGCAGCAGCAGCACGCAGCAGCAGCAGCAGCAGCACGCAGCAGCAGCAGCAGCACGCAGCAGCAGCAGCAGCAGCACGCAGCAGCAGCAGCAGCACGCAGCAGCAGCAGCACGCAGCCGCAGCAGCAGCAGCAGCACGCAGCAGCAGCAGCAGCACGCAGCCGCAGCAGCAGCAGCAGCACGCAGCAGCAGCAGCAGCAGCACGCAGCAGCAGCAGCAGCACGCAGCAGCAGCAGCACGCAGCAGCAGCACGCAGCAGCAGCAGCAGCACGCAGCAGCAGCAGCACGCAGCAGCAGCAACAAGCAGCAGCAGCAGCAGCACGCAGCAGAAGCAGCAGCAGCACGCAGCAGCAGCAGCAACACGCAGCAGCAGCAGCAGCATTCAGCAGAAGCAGCAGCAGCACGCAGCAGCAGCAGCAGCAGCACGCAGCAGCAACAGCAGCACGCAGCAGCAGCAGCACGCAGCAGCAGCAGCAGCAGCAGCACGCAGCAGCAGCAGCACGCAGCAGCAGCAGCACGCAGGAGCAGCAGCAGCACGCAGCAGCAGCAGCAGCAGCAGCAGGCAGCAGCAGCAGCAGCACGCAGCAGCAGCAGCAGCACGCAGCAGCAGCAACAGCACGCAGCAGCAGCAGCACGCAGCAGCAGCAGCAGCACGCAGCAGCAGCAGCAGTACGCAGCAGCAGCAGCAGCAGCAGCACGCAGCAGCAGCAACAAGCAGCAGCAGCAGCAGCACGCAGCAGAAGCAGCAGCAGCACGCAGCAGCAGCAGCAGCAGCACGCAGCAGCAGCAGCACGCAGCAGCAACAGCAGCAGCACGCAGCAGCAGCAGCACGCAGCAGCAGCAACAAGCAGCAGCAGCAGCAGCACGCAGCAGAAGCAGCAGCAGCACGCAGCAGCAGCACGCAGCAGCAGCAGCAGCACGCAGCAGCAGCACGCAGCAGCAACAGCAGTACGCAGCAGCAGCAGCACGCAGCAGCAGCAGCAGCAGCAGCAGCACGCAGCAGCAGCAGCAGCAGCACGCAGCAGCAGCAGCAGCACGCAGCAGCAGCAGCACGCAGCCGCAGCAGCAGCAGCACTCAGCAGCAGCAGCAGCACGCAGTAGCAGCACGCAGCAGCAGCAGCAGCAGCACGCGGCAGCAGCAGCAGCACGCAGCAGCAGCAGCAGCAGCACGCAGCAGGAGCAGCAGCTCGCATTAGCAGCAGCGGCACGCAGCAGCAGCAGCAGCAGCACGCAGCAGCAGCAGCAGAACGCAGCAGCAGTACGCAGCACCCAACAGCTGCATCAGCAGGCAGCAGCAGCAGCAGCAGCAGCAGCACGCAGCAGCAGCAGCAGCAGCAGCAGCAGCACGCAGCAGCAGCAGCAGCAGCATCACGCAGCAGCAGCAGCAGACGCAGCAGCAGTAGCAGCACGCAGCAGCAGCAGCAGCACGCAGCAGCAGCAGCAGCAGCAGCACGCAGCAGCAGCAGCACGCAGCAGCAGCAGCAGCAGCACGCAGCAGCAGCAGCAGTACGCAGCAGCAGCAGCAGCAGCAGCACGCAGCAGCAGCAGCACGCAGCAGCAGCAGCAGCAGCACGCAGCAGCAGCACGCAGCAGCAGCAGCAGCACGCAGCAGCAGCAGCAGCACGCAGCAGCAGCAGTACGCAGCAGCAGCAGCAGCACGCAGCAGCACGCAGCTGCAGCAGCACGCAGCAGCAGCAACACGCAGCAGCACGCAGCAGAAGCAGCAGCAGCACGCAGCAGCAGCACGCAGCAGCAGCAGCAGCAGCACGCAGCAGGAGCAGCAGCTCGCATTAGCAGCAGCGGCACGCAGCAGCAGCAGCAGCAGCACGCAGCAGCAGCAGCAGAACGCAGCAGCAGTACGCAGCACCCAACAGCTGCATCAGCAGGCAGCAGCAGCAGCAGCAGCAGCACGCAGCAGCAGCAGCAGCAGCAGCAGCAGCAGCAGCACGCAGCAGCAGCAGCAGCAGCATCACGCAGCAGCAGCAGCAGACGCAGCAGCAGTAGCAGCACGCAGCAGCAGCAGCAGCACGCAGCAGCAGCAGCAGCAGCAGCACGCAGCAGCAGCAGCACGCAGCAGCAGCAGCAGCAGCACGCAGCAGCAGCAGCACGCAGCAGCAGCAGCAGCAGCAGCAGCAGCACGCAGCAGCAGCAGCAGTACGCAGCAGCAGCAGCAGCACGCCGCAGAAGCAGCAGCAGCACGCAGCAGCAACAGCAGCACGCAGCAGCAGCAGCAGCACGCAGCAGCAGCAGCAGCACGCACCTGCTGCAGCAGAACGCAGCAGCAGCACGCAGCAGCAGCAGCACGCAGCAGCAGCAGCAGCACGCAGCAGCAGCAGCAGCACGCAGCAGCAGCAGCACGCAGCAGCAGCAGCACGCAGCAGCAGCAACACGCAGCAGCAGCAGCAGCACGCAGCAGAAGCAGCAGCAGCACGCAGCAGCAGCAGCAGCAGCACGCAGCAGCAGCAGCAGCACGCAGCAGCAACAGCAGCACGCAGCAGCAGCAGCACGCAGCAGCAGCAGCAGCACGCAGCAGCAGCAGCAGCAGCACGCAGCAGCAGCAGCAGCACGCAGCAGCAGCAGCACGCAGCCGCAGCAGCAGCAGCAGCACGCAGCAGCAGGAGCAGCAGCACGCAGCAGCAGCAGCAGCAGCACGCGGCAGCAGCAGCAGCACGCAGCAGCAGCAGCAGCACGCAGAAGCAGCAGCAGCACGCAGCAGCAGCAGCAGCACGCAGCAGCAGCAGCAGCACGCAGCAGCAGCAGCAGCACGCAGCAGCAGCAGCACGCAGCAGAAGCAGCAGCACGCAGCAGCAGCAGCAGCAGCAGCAGCACGCAGCAGCAGCACGCAGCAGGAGCAGCAGCTCGCATTAGCAGCAGCGGCACGCAGCAGCAGCAGCAGCACGCAGAAGCAGCAGCAGCACGCAGCAGCAGCACGCAGTAGCAGCAGCAGCAGCACGCAGCAGCAGCACGCAGCAGCAGCAGCACGCAGCAGAAGCAGCAGCACGCAGCAGCAGCAGCAGCACGCAGCAGCAGCACGCAGCAGCAGCAGCAGCAGCACGCAGCAGCAGCAGCAGCAGCACGCAGCAGCAGCAGCAGCACGCAGCAGCAGCAGCACGCAGCCGCAGCAGCAGCAGCAGCACGCAGCAGCAGCAGCAGCACGCAGCAGCAGCAGCAGCAGCAGCACGCAGCAGCAGCAGCAGCACGCAGCAGCAGCAGCAGCAGCACGCAGCAGCAGCAGCAGCACGCAGCAGCAGCAGCACGCAGCAGCAGCAGCAGTACGCAGCAGCAGCAGCAGCACGCCGCAGAAGCAGCAGCAGCACGCAGCAGCAACAGCAGCACGCAGCAGCAGCACGCAGCAGCAGCAGCACGCAGCAGCAGCAGCACGCAGCAGCAGCAGCACGCAGCAGCAGCAACACGCAGCAGCAGCAGCAGCACGCAGCAGAAGCAGCAGCAGCACGCAGCAGCAGCAGCAGCAGCACGCAGCAGCAGCAGCAGCACGCAGCAGCAACAGCAGCACGCAGCAGCAGCAGCACGCAGCAGCAGCAGCAGCACGCAGCAGCAGCAGCAGCACGCAGCAGCAGCAGCACGCAGCCGCAGCAGCAGCAGCAGCACGCAGCAGCAGCAGCAGCAGCACGCAGCAGCAGCAGCACGCAGCAGCAGCAGCAGCAGCAGCACGCGGCAGCAGCAGCAGCACGCAGCAGCAGCAGCAGCACGCAGAAGCAGCAGCAGCACGCAGCAGCAGCAGCAGCACGCAGCAGCAGCAGCAGCACGCAGCAGCAGCAGCAGCACGCAGCAGCAGCAGTACGCAGCAGCAGCAGCAGCACGCAGCAGCACGCAGCTGCAGCAGCACGCAGCAGCAGCAACACGCAGCAGCACGCAGCAGAAGCAGCAGCAGCACGCAGCAGCAGCAGCAACACGCAGCAGCAGCAGCAGCACGCAGCAGAAGCAGCAGCAGCACGCAGCAGCAGCAGCAGCAGCACGCAGCAGCAACAGCAGCACGCAGCAGCAGCAGCACGCAGCAGCAGCAGCAGCACGCAGCAGCAGCAGCAGCACGCAGCAGCAGCAGCAGCACGCAGCAGCAGCAGCACGCAGCCGCAGCAGCAGCAGCAGCACGCAGCAGCAGCAGCACGCAGCAGCAGCAGCAGCACGCGGCAGCAGCAGCAGCACGCAGCAGCAGCAGCAGCAGCAGCACGCAGGAGCAGCAGCAGCACGCAGCAGCAGCAGCAGCAGCAGCAGGCAGCAGCAGCAGCACGCAGCAGCAGCAGCAGCACGCAGCAGCAGCAACAGCACGCAGCAGCAGCAGCACGCAGCAGCAGCAGCAGCACGCAGCAGCAGCAGCAGTACGCAGCAGCAGCAGCAGCACGCCGCAGAAGCAGCAGCAGCACGCAGCAGCAACAGCAGCACGCAGCAGCAGCAGCAGCACGCAGCAGCAGCAGCAGCACGTACCTGCAGCAGCAGCACGCAGCAGCAGCACGCAGCAGCAGCAGCACGCAGCAGCAGCAGCACGCAGCAGCAGCAACAAGCAGCAGCAGCAGCAGCACGCAGCAGAAGCAGCAGCAGCACGCAGCAGCAGCAGCAACACGCAGCAGCAGCAGCAGCACGCAGCAGAAGCAGCAGCACCACGCAGCAGCAGCAGCAGCAGCACGCAGCAGCAACAGCAGCACGCAGCAGCAGCAGCACGCAGCAGCAGCAGCAGCAGCAGCACGCAGCAGCAGCAGCACGCAGCAGCAGCAGCAGCACGCAGCAGCAGCAGCACGCAGCCGCAGCAGCAGCAGCAGCACGCAGCAGCAGCAGCACGCAGCAGCAGCAGCAGCAGCAGCAGCAGCACGCGGCAGCAGCAGCAGCACGCAGCAGCAGCAGCAGCAGCAGCACGCAGGAGCAGCAGCAGCACGCAGCAGCAGCAGCAGCAGCAGCAGGCAGCAGCAGCAGCAGCACGCAGCAGCAGCAGCAGCACGCAGCAGCAGCAACAGCACGCAGCAGCAGCAGCACGCAGCAGCAGCACGCAGCAGCAGCAGCACGCAGCAGCAGCAGCACGCAGCAGCAGCAGCACGCAGCAGCAGCAGCAGCACGCAGCAGCAGCAGCACGCAGCAGCAGCAGCACGCAGCAGCAGCAACAAGCAGCAGCAGCAGCAGCACGCAGCAGAAGCAGCAGCAGCACGCAGCAGCAGCAGCAGCAGCACGCAGCAGCAGCAGCAGCACGCAGCAGCAACAGCAGTACGCAGCAGCAGCAGCACGCAGCAGCAGCAGCAGCAGCAGCACGCAGCAGCAGCAGCAGCAGCAGCAGCACGCAGCAGCAGCAGCAGCACGCAGCAGCAGCAGCACGCAGCCGCAGCAGCAGCTGCAGCACGCAGCAGCAGCAGCAGCACGCAGCAGCAGCAGCAGCATCACGCAGCAGCAGCAGCAGCAGCACGCAGCAGCAGCAGCAGCACGCAGCAGCAGCAGCACGCAGCAGCAGCACGCAGCAGCAGCAGCAGCACGCAGTAGCAGCAGCACGCAGCAGCAGCAGCACGCAGCAGCAGCAGCACGCAGCAGCAGCAGCAGCACGCAGCAGCAGCAGCAGCAGCACGCAGCAGCAGCTGCAACACGCAGCAGCAGCAGCAGCACGCAGCAGAAGCAGCAGCAGCACGCAGCAGCAGCAGCAGCAGCACGCAGCAGCAACAGCAGCACGCAGCACTAGCAGCACGCAGCAGCAGCAGCAGCAGCAGCACGCAGCAGCAGCAGCACGCAGCAGCAGCAACACGCAGCAGCAGCAGCAGCACGCAGCAGAAGCAGCAGCAGCACGCAGCAGCAGCAGCAGCAGCACGCAGCAGCAGCAGCAGCACGCAGCAGCAACAGCAGCACGCAGCAGCAGCAGCACGCAGCAGCAGCAGCAGCACGCAGCAGCAGCAGCAGCAGCACGCAGCAGCAGCAGCAGCACGCAGCAGCAGCAGCAGCACGCAGCAGCAGCAGCACGCAGCCGCAGCAGCAGCAGCAGCACGCAGCAGCAGGAGCAGCAGCAGCAGCAGCAGCAGCACGCGGCAGCAGCAGCAGCACGCAGCAGCAGCAGCAGCACGCAGAAGCAGCAGCAGCACGCAGCAGCAGCAGCATCACGCAGCAGCAACAGCAGCACGCAGCAGCAGCAGCACGCAGCAGCAGCAGCAGCACGCAGCAGCAGCAGCAGCACGCAGCAGCAACAGCAGCACGCAGCAGCAGCAGCACGCAGCAGCAGCAGCAGCAGCACGCAGCAGCAGCAGCAGCAGCAGCACGCAGCCGCAGCAGCAGCAGCAGCACGCAGCAGCAGCAGCAGCAGCACGCAGCAGCAGCAGCACGCAGCAGCAGCAGCAGCAGCAGCACGCGGCAGCAGCAGCAGCACGCAGCAGCAGCAGCAGCACGCAGAAGCAGCAGCAGCACGCAGCAGCAGCAGCAGCACGCAGCAGCAGCACGCAGCAGCAGCAGCAGCACGCAGCAGCAGCAGCAGCACGCAGCAGCAGCAGTACGCAGCAGCAGCAGCAGCACGCAGCAGCACGCAGCTGCAGCAGCACGCAGCAGCAGCAACACGCAGCAGCACGCAGCAGAAGCAGCAGCAGCACGCAGCAGCAGCACGCAGCAGCAGCAGCAACACGCAGCAGCAGCAGCAGCACGCAGCAGAAGCAGCAGCAGCACGCAGCAGCAGCAGCAGCAGCACGCAGCAGCAACAGTAGCACGCAGCAGCAGCAGCACGCAGCAGCAGCAGCAGCACGCAGCAGCAGCAGCAGCACGCAGCAGCAGCAGCAGCACGCAGCAGCAGCAGCAGCACGCAGCAGCAGCAGCACGCAGCCGCAGCAGCAGCAGCAGCACGCAGCAGCAGCACGCAGCAGCAGCAGCAGCACGCGGCAGCAGCAGCAGCACGCAGCAGCAGCAGCAGCAGCAGCACGCAGCAGCAGCAGCAGCAGCAGCAGGCAGCAGCAGCAGCACGCAGCAGCAGCAGCAGCACGCAGCAGCAGCAACAGCACGCAGCAGCAGCAGCACGCAGCAGCAGCAGCAGCACGCAGCAGCAGCAGCAGTACGCAGCAGCAGCAGCAGCACGCCGCAGAAGCAGCAGCAGCACGCAGCAGCAGCAGCAGCACGCAGCAGCAGCAGCACGCAGCCGCAGCAGCAGCAGCAGCACGCAGCAGCAGCAGCACGCAGCAGCAGCAGCAGCAGCAGCAGCAGCAGCAGCACGCGGCAGCAGCAGCAGCACGCAGCAGCAGCAGCAGCAGCAGCACGCAGGAGCAGCAGCAGCACGCAGCAGCAGCAGCAGCAGCAGCAGGCAGCAGCAGCAGCAGCAGCAGCAGCACGCAGCAGCAGCAGCAGCACGCAGCAGCAGCAACAGCACGCAGCAGCAGCAGCACGCAGCAGCAGCACGCAGCAGCAGCAGCACGCAGCAGCAGCAGCACGCAGCAGCAGCAGCACGCAGCAGCAGCAGCAGCACGCAGCAGCAGCAGCACGCAGCAGCAGCAGCACGCAGCAGCAGCAGCAGCAGCACGCAGCAGCAACAGCAGCACGCAGCAGCAGCAGCACGCAGCAGCAGCAGCAGCAGCACGCAGCAGCAGCAGCACGCAGCAGCAGCAGCAGCACGCAGCAGCAGCAGCACGCAGCCGCAGCAGCAGCAGCAGCACGCAGCAGCAGCAGCACGCAGCAGCAGCAGCAGCAGCACGCGGCAGCAGCAGCAGCACGCAGCAGCAGCAGCAGCACGCAGGAGCAGCAGCAGCACGCAGCAGCAGCAGCAGCAGCAGCAGCAGCACGCAGCAGCAACAGCAGCACGCAGCAGCAGCAGCACGCAGCAGCAGCAGCAGCAGCACGCAGCAGCAGCAGCAGCACGCACCAGCAGCAGCACGCAGCCGCAGCAGCAGCAGCAGCACGCAGCAGCAGGAGCAGCAGCACGCAGCAGCAGCAGCAGCAGCACGCAGCAGCAGCAGCAGTACGCAGCAGCAGCAGCAGCACGCCGCAGAAGCAGCAGCAGCACGCAGCAGCAGCAGCAGCACGCAGCAGCAGCAGCACGCAGCCGCAGCAGCAGCAGCAGCACGCAGCAGCAGCAGCACGCAGCAGCAGCAGCAGCAGCAGCAGCAGCAGCAGCACGCGGCAGCAGCAGCAGCACGCAGCAGCAGCAGCAGCAGCAGCACGCAGGAGCAGCAGCAGCACGCAGCAGCAGCAGCAGCAGCAGCAGGCAGCAGCAGCAGCAGCAGCAGCAGCACGCAGCAGCAGCAGCAGCACGCAGCAGCAGCAACAGCACGCAGCAGCAGCAGCACGCAGCAGCAGCACGCAGCAGCAGCAGCACGCAGCAGCAGCAGCACGCAGCAGCAGCAGCACGCAGCAGCAGCAGCAGCACGCAGCAGCAGCAGCACGCAGCAGCAGCAGCACGCAGCAGCAGCAGCAGCAGCACGCAGCAGCAACAGCAGCACGCAGCAGCAGCAGCACGCAGCAGCAGCAGCAGCAGCACGCAGCAGCAGCAGCACGCAGCAGCAGCAGCAGCACGCAGCAGCAGCAGCACGCAGCCGCAGCAGCAGCAGCAGCACGCAGCAGCAGCAGCACGCAGCAGCAGCAGCAGCAGCACGCGGCAGCAGCAGCAGCACGCAGCAGCAGCAGCAGCACGCAGGAGCAGCAGCAGCACGCAGCAGCAGCAGCAGCAGCAGCAGCAGCACGCAGCAGCAACAGCAGCACGCAGCAGCAGCAGCACGCAGCAGCAGCAGCAGCAGCACGCAGCAGCAGCAGCAGCACGCACCGGCAGCAGCACGCAGCCGCAGCAGCAGCAGCAGCACGCAGCAGCAGGAGCAGCAGCACGCAGCAGCAGCAGCAGCAGCACGCGGCAGCAGCAGCAGCACGCAGCAGCAGCAGCAGCACGCAGAAGCAGCAGCAGCACGCAGCAGCAGCAGCAGCACGCAGCAGCAGCAGCAGCAGCACGCAGCAGCAGCAGCAGCACGCAGCAGCAGCAGCAGCAGCACGCAGCAGCAGCAGCACGCAGCAGAAGCAGCAGCACGCAGCAGCAGCAGCAGCAGCAGCACGCAGCAGCAGCACGCAGCAGGAGCAGCAGCTCGCATTAGCAGCAGCGGCACGCAGCAGCAGCAGCAGCACGCAGCAGCAGCATGCAGCAGCAGCAGCATTAGCTGCAGCACGCAGCAGCAGCAGCACGCAGCAGCAGCACGCAGCAGGAGCAGCAGCTCGCATTAGCAGCAGCGGCACGCAGCAGCAGCAGCAGCACGCAGCAGCAGCATGCAGCAGCAGCAGCATTAGCTGCAGCACGCAGCAGCAGCAGCACGCAGCAGCAGCAGCAGCACGCAGCAGCAGCAGCAGCACGCAGCAGCAGCAGCACGCAGCAGATGCAGCACGCAGCAGCAGCAGCAGCAGCACGCAGCAGCAGCAGCAGCAGCACGCAGCAGCAGCAGCAGCACGCAGCAGCAGCAGCACGCAGCAGCAGCAGCAGCAGCAGCACGCAGCAGCAGCAGCAGCAGCACGCAGCAGCAGCAGCAGCACGCAGCAGCAGCAGCACGCAGCAGCAGCAGCAGCAGCAGCACGCAGCAGCAGCAGCAGCAGCACGCAGCAGCAGCAGCAGCAGCACGCAGCACGCAGCACGCAGCAGCAGCAGCAGCAGCAGCACGCAGCAGCAGCACGCAGCAGCAGCAGCAGCACGCAGCAGCAGCAGCAGCACGCAGCAGCAGCAGCACTCACCAGCAGCAGCAGCAGCAGCACGCAGCAGCAGCAGCACGCAATAGGAGCAGCAGCACGCAGCAGCAGCAGCAGCACGCAGCAGCAGCAGCACCAGCACGCAGCAGCAGCAGCAGCAGCAGCACGCAGCAGCAGCAGCAGCACGCAGCAGCAGCAGGCAGCAGCAGCAGCAGCAGCAGCAGCAGCAGCAGCAGCACGCAGCAGCAGGACGCAGCAGCAGCAGCAGCAGCACGCAGCAGCAACAGCAGCAGCAGCACGCAGCAGCAGCAGCAGCAGCACGCAGCAGCAGCAGCAGACGCAGCAGCAGTAGCAGCACGCAGCAGCAGCAGCAGCAGCACGCAGCAGCAGCAGCAGCACGCAGCAGCAGCAGCACGCAGCAGCAGCAGCAGCAGCACGCAGCAGCAGCAGCAGTACGCAGCAGCAGCAGCAGCACGCCGCAGAAGCAGCAGCAGCACGCAGCAGCAACAGCAGCACGCAGCAGCAGCAGCAGCACGCAGCAGCAGCAGCAGCACGCACCTGCTGCAGCAGAACGCAGCAGCAGCACGCAGCAGCAGCAGCACGCAGCAGCAGCAGTAGCACGCAGCAGCAGCAGCACGCAGCAGCAGCAGCACGCAGCAGCAGCAGCACGCAGCAGCAGCAACACGCAGCAGCAGCAGCAGCACGCAGCAGAAGCAGCAGCAGCACGCAGCAGCAGCAGCAGCAGCAGCAGCACGCAGCAGCAGCAGCAGCACGCAGCAGCAACAGCAGCACGCAGCAGCAGCAGCACGCAGCAGCAGCAGCAGCAGCAGCACGCAGCAGCAGCAGCAGCAGCACGCAGCAGCAGCAGCAGCACGCAGCAGCAGCAGCACGCAGCCGCAGCAGCAGCAGCAGCACGCAGCAGCAGGAGCAGCAGCACGCAGCAGCAGCAGCAGCAGCACGCAGCAGCAGGAGCAGCAGCACGCAGCAGCAGCAGCAGCAGCACGCGGCAGCAGCAGCAGCACGCAGCAGCAGCAGCAGCACGCAGAAGCAGCAGCAGCACGCAGCAGCAGCAGCAGCACGCAGCAGCAGCAGCAGCAGCACGCAGCAGCAGCAGCAGCACGCAGCAGCAGCAGCACGCAGCAGAAGCAGCAGCACGCAGCAGCAGCAGCAGCAGCAGCACACAGCAGCAGCACGCAGCAGGAGCAGCAGCTCGCATTAGCAGCAGCGGCACGCAGCAGCAGCAGCAGCACGCAGCAGCAGCATGCAGCAGCAGCAGCATTAGCTGCAGCACGCAGCAGCAGCAGCACGCAGCAGCAGCAGCACGCAGCAGCAGCAGCGTGCAGCAGCAGCAGCAGCACGCAGCAGCAGCAGCACGCAGCACGCAGCACGCAGCAGCAGCAGCAGCACGCAGCAGCAGCACGCAGCAGCAGCAGCAGCACGCAGCAGCAGCAGCACGCAGCACGCAGCAGCAGCAGCACGCAGCCGCAGCAGCAGCAGCAGCACGCAGCAGCAGCAGCACGCAGCAGCAGCAGCAGCAGCACGCGGCAGCAGCAGCAGCACGCAGCAGCAGCAGCAGCACGCAGGAGCAGCAGCACCACGCAGCAGCAGCAGCAGCAGCAGCAGCAGCAGGCAGCAGCAGCAGCAGCACGCAGCAGCTACAGCAGCACGCAGCAGCAGCAGCACGCAGCAGCAGCTGCAGCAGCAGCACGCAGCAGCAGCAGCAGCAGCACGCAGCAGCAGCAGCAGCACGCACCAGCAGCAGCACGCAGCCGCAGCAGCAGCAGCAGCACGCAGCAGCAGGAGCAGCAGCACGCAGCAGCAGCAGCAGCAGCACGCGGCAGCAGCAGCAGCACGCAGCAGCAGCAGCAGCACGCAGAAGCAGCAGCAGCACGCAGCAGCAGCAGCAGCACGCAGCAGCAGGAGCAGCAGCACGCAGCAGCAGCAGCAGCAGCACGCGGCAGCAGCAGCAGCACGCAGCAGCAGCAGCAGCACGCAGAAGCAGCAGCAGCACGCAGCAGAAGCAGCAGCACGCAGCAGCAGCAGCAGCAGCAGCACACAGCAGCAGCACGCAGCAGGAGCAGCAGCTCGCATTAGCAGCAGCGGCACGCAGCAGCAGCAGCAGCACGCAGCAGCAGCATGCAGCAGCAGCAGCATTAGCTGCAGCACGCAGCAGCAGCAGCACGCAGCAGCAGCAGCACGCAGCAGCAGCAGCGTGCAGCAGCAGCAGCAGCACGCAGCAGCAGCAGCACGCAGCACGCAGCACGCAGCAGCAGCAGCAGCACGCAGCAGCAGCACGCAGCAGCAGCAGCAGCACGCAGCAGCAGCAGCACGCAGCACGCAGCAGCAGCAGCACGCAGCCGCAGCAGCAGCAGCAGCACGCAGCAGCAGCAGCACGCAGCAGCAGCAGCAGCAGCACGCGGCAGCAGCAGCAGCACGCAGCAGCAGCAGCAGCACGCAGGAGCAGCAGCACCACGCAGCAGCAGCAGCAGCAGCAGCAGCAGCAGGCAGCAGCAGCAGCAGCACGCAGCAGCTACAGCAGCACGCAGCAGCAGCAGCACGCAGCAGCAGCTGCAGCAGCAGCACGCAGCAGCAGCAGCAGCAGCACGCAGCAGCAGCAGCAGCACGCACCAGCAGCAGCACGCAGCCGCAGCAGCAGCAGCAGCACGCAGCAGCAGGAGCAGCAGCACGCAGCAGCAGCAGCAGCAGCACGCGGCAGCAGCAGCAGCACGCAGCAGCAGCAGCAGCACGCAGAAGCAGCAGCAGCACGCAGCAGCAGCAGCAGCACGCAGCAGCAGCAGCAGCAGCACGCAGCAGCAGCAGCAGCAGCACGCAGCAGCAGCAGCAGCAGCACGCAGCAGCAGCAGCACGCAGCAGAAGCAGCAGCACGCAGCAGCAGCAGCAGCAGCAGCACGCAGCAGCAGCACGCAGCAGGAGCAGCAGCTCGCATTAGCAGCAGCGGCACGCAGCAGCAGCAGCAGCACGCAGCAGCAGCATGCAGCAGCAGCAGCATTAGCTGCAGCACGCAGCAGCAGCAGCACGCAGCAGCAGCAGCACGCAGCAGCAGCACGCAGCAGGAGCAGCAGCTCGCATTAGCAGCAGCGGCACGCAGCAGCAGCAGCAGCACGCAGCAGCAGCATGCAGCAGCAGCAGCATTAGCTGCAGCACGCAGCAGCAGCAGCACGCAGCAGCAGCAGCAGCACGCAGCAGCAGCAGCAGCACGCAGCAGCAGCAGCCCGCAGCAGATGCAGCACGCAGCAGCAGCAGCAGCAGCACGCAGCAGCAGCAGCAGCAGCACGCAGCAGCAGCAGCAGCACGCAGCAGCAGCAGCACGCAGCAGCAGCAGCAGCAGCAGCACGCAGCAGCAGCAGCAGCAGCACGCAGCAGCAGCAGCAGCACGCAGCAGCAGCAGCAGCACGCAGCAGCAGCAGCAGCAGCAGCATGCAGCAGCAGCAGCAGCGCGCAGCAGCAGCAGCAGCACGCAGCAGCAGCAGCACGCAGCACGCAGCACGCAGCAGCAGCAGCAGCAGCAGCAGGCAGCAGCAGCACGCAGCAGCAGCAGCAGCACGCAGCAGCAGCAGCACTCACCAGCAGCAGCAGCAGCAGCACGCAGCAGCAGCAGCACGCAATAGGAGCAGCAGCACGCAGCAGCAGCAGCAGCACGCAGCAGCAGCAGCACCAGCACGCAGCAGCAGCAGCAGCAGCACGCAGCAGCAGCAGCAGCACGCAGCAGCAGCAGGCAGCAGCAGCAGCAGCAGCAGCAGCAGCAGCACGCAGCAGCAGGACGCAGCACCAGCAGCAGCAGCACGCAGCAGCAACAGCAGCAGCAGCACGCAGCAGCAGCAGCAGCAGCACGCAGCAGCAGCAGCAGACGCAGCAGCAGTAGCAGCACGCAGCAGCAGCAGCAGCAGCACGCAGCAGCAGCAGCAGCACGCAGCAGCAGCAGCACGCAGCAGCAGCAGCAGCAGCACGCAGCAGCAGCAGCAGTACGCAGCAGCAGCAGCAGCACGCCGCAGAAGCAGCAGCAGCACGCAGCAGCAACAGCAGCACGCAGCAGCAGCAGCAGCACGCAGCAGCAGCAGCAGCACGCACCTGCTGCAGCAGAACGCAGCAGCAGCACGCAGCAGCAGCAGCACGCAGCAGCAGCAGTAGCACGCAGCAGCAGCAGCACGCAGCAGCAGCAGCACGCAGCAGCAGCAGCACGCAGCAGCAGCAACACGCAGCAGCAGCAGCAGCACGCAGCAGAAGCAGCAGCAGCACGCAGCAGCAGCAGCAGCAGCAGCACGCAGCAGCAGCAGCAGCACGCAGCAGCAACAGCAGCACGCAGCAGCAGCAGCACGCAGCAGCAGCAGCAGCAGCAGCACGCAGCAGCAGCAGCAGCAGCACGCAGCAGCAGCAGCAGCACGCAGCAGCAGCAGCACGCAGCCGCAGCAGCAGCAGCAGCACGCAGCAGCAGGAGCAGCAGCACGCAGCAGCAGCAGCAGCAGCACGCAGCAGCAGGAGCAGCAGCACGCAGCAGCAGCAGCAGCAGCACGCGGCAGCAGCAGCAGCACGCAGCAGCAGCAGCAGCACGCAGAAGCAGCAGCAGCACGCAGCAGCAGCAGCAGCACGCAGCAGCAGCAGCAGCAGCACGCAGCAGCAGCAGCAGCACGCAGCAGCAGCAGCACGCAGCAGAAGCAGCAGCACGCAGCAGCAGCAGCAGCAGCAGCACACAGCAGCAGCACGCAGCAGGAGCAGCAGCTCGCATTAGCAGCAGCGGCACGCAGCAGCAGCAGCAGCACGCAGCAGCAGCATGCAGCAGCAGCAGCATTAGCTGCAGCACGCAGCAGCAGCAGCACGCAGCAGCAGCAGCACGCAGCAGCAGCAGCGTGCAGCAGCAGCAGCAGCACGCAGCAGCAGCAGCACGCAGCACGCAGCACGCAGCAGCAGCAGCAGCACGCAGCAGCAGCACGCAGCAGCAGCAGCAGCACGCAGCAGCAGCAGCACGCAGCACGCAGCAGCAGCAGCAGCACGCAGCAGCAGCAGCGTGCAGCAGCAGCAGCAGCACGCAGCAGCAGCAGCACGCAGCACGCAGCACGCAGCAGCAGCAGCAGCACGCAGCAGCAGCAGCAGCACGCAGCAGCAGCAGCACGCAGCACGCAGCAGCAGCAGCAGCACGCAGCAGCAGCACGCAGCAGCAGCAGCAGCACGCAGCAGCAGCAGCAGCAGCAGCACGCAGCAGCAGCACGCAGCAGCAGCAGCACGCAGCAGCAGCAGCAGCACGCAGCAGCAGCAGCACGCAGCAGCAGCAGCAGCAGCACGCAGCAGCAGCAGCAGCAGCACCCAGCAGCAGCAGCAGCACGCAGCAGCAGCAGCACGCAGCAGCAGCAGTACGCAGCAGCAGCAGCAGCACGCCGCAGAAGCAGCAGCAGCACGCAGCAGCAACAGCAGCTCGCAGCAGCAGCAGCAGCAGCACGCACCTGCAGCAGCAGCACGCAGCAGCAGCAGCACGCAGCAGCAGCAGCACGCAGCAGCAGCAGCAGCACGCAGCAGCAGCAGCACGCAGCAGCAGCAACACGCAGCAGCAGCAGCAGCACGCAGCAGAAGCAGCAGCAGCACGCAGCAGCAGCAGCAGCAGCACGCAGCAGCAGCAGCAGCACGCAGCAGCAGCAGCACACAGCACGCAGCACGCAGCAGCAGCAGCAGCACGCAGCAGCAGCACGCAGCAGCAGCAGCAGCACGCAGCAGCAGCAGCAGCACGCAGCAGCAGCAGCACGCAGCAGATGCAGCACGCAGCAGCAGCAGCAGCAGCACGCAGCAGCAGCAGCAGCAGCACGCAGCAGCAGCAGCAGCACGCAGCAGCAGCAGCAGGCAGCAGCAGCAGCAGCACGCAGCAGCAGCAGCAGCAGCACGCAGCAGCAGCAGCAGCACGCAGCAGCAGCAGCAGCACGCAGCAGCAGCAGCAGAACGCAGCAGCAGTACGCAGCAGCAGCAGCAGCAGCAGCATGCAGCAGCAGCAGCACGCAGCAGCAGCAGCGCGCAGCAGCAGCAGCAGCACGCAGCAGCAGCACGCAGCACGCAGCACGCAGCAGCAGCAGCAGCAGCAGCAGCAGCACGCAGCAGCAGCACGCAGCAGCAGCAGCAGCACGCAGCAGCAGCAGCAGCACGCAGCAGCAGCAGCACGCACCAGCAGCAGCAGCAGCAGCACGCAGCAGCAGCAGCACGCAATAGGAGCAGCAGCACGCAGCAGCAGCAGCAGCACGCAGCAGCAGCAGCACCAGCACGCAGCAGCAGCAGCAGCAGCAGCACGCAGCAGCAGCAGCAGCACGCAGCAGCAGCAGGCAGCAGCAGCAGCAGCACGCAGCAGCAGGACGCAGCAGCAGCAGCAGCAGCACGCAGCAGCAACAGCAGCAGCAGCACGCAGCAGCAGCAGCAGCAGCACGCAGCAGCAGCAGCAGACGCAGCAGCAGTAGCAGCACGCAGCAGCAGCAGCAGCAGCACGCAGCAGCAGCAGCAGCACGCAGCAGCAGCAGCAGCACGCAGCAGCAGCAGCACGCAGCAGCAGCAGCAGCAGCACGCAGCAGCAGCAGCAGTACGCAGCAGCAGCAGCAGCACGCCGCAGAAGCAGCAGCAGCACGCAGCAGCAACAGCAGCACGCAGCAGCAGCAGCAGCACGCAGCAGCAGCAGCAGCACGCACCTGCTGCAGCAGAACGCAGCAGCAGCACGCAGCAGCAGCAGCACGCAGCAGCAGCAGTAGCACGCAGCAGCAGCAGCACGCAGCAGCAGCAGCACGCAGCAGCAGCAACACGCAGCAGCAGCAACACGCAGCAGCAGCAGCAGCACGCAGCAGAAGCAGCAGCAGCACGCAGCAGCAGCAGCAGCAGCAGCAGCACGCAGCAGCAGCAGCACGCAGCAGCAACAGCAGCACGCAGCAGCAGCACGCAGCAGCAGCAGCACGCAGCAGCAGCAGCAGCACGCAGCACGCAGCAGCAGCAGCAGCAGCAGCAGCAGCAGCAGCACGCAGCAGCAGCAGCAGCAGCACGCAGCAGCAGCAGCAGCAGCACGCAGCAGCAGCAGCAGCAGCACGCAGCAGCAGCAGCAGCAGCAGCAGCAGCAGCAGCAGCACGCAGCAGCAGCAGCACGCAGCACGCAGCAGCAGCACGCAGCGCAGCACGCAGCAGCAGTAGCAGCACGCAGCAGCTGCAGCAGCACGCAGCAGCAGCAGCAGCACGTAGCAGCAGCAGCAGCAGCAGCACGCAGCAGCAGCAGCAGCAGCAGCAGCAGCAGCAGCAGCACGCAGCAGCAGCAGCAGCAGCAGCACGCAGCAGGACGCAGCAGCAGCAGGACGCAGCAGCAGCAGCACGCAGCAGCAGCAGCAGCACGCAGCAGCAGCAGCACGCAGCAGCAGCAGCAGCACGCAGCAGCAGCAGCACGCAGCAGCAGCAGCAGCACGCAGCACGCAGCAGCAGCAGCAGCAGCAGCACGCAGCAGCAGCAGCTGCAGCACGCAGTAGCAGCAGCAGCACGCAGCAGCAGCAGCACGCAGCAGCAGCAGCAGCACGCAGCACGCAGCAGCAGCAGCAGCAGCACGCAGCAGCAGCAGCAGCAGCACGCAGCAGCAGCAGCAGCAGCAGCAGCAGCAGCAGCAGCAGCAGCAGCAGGAGCAGCAGCACGCAGCAGCAGCAGCAGCACGCAGCAGCAGCAGCAGCACGCAGCAGCAGCAGCAGCACGCAGCAGCAGCAGCACGCTGCAGCAGCAGCAGCACGCAGCACGCAGCAGCAGCAGCAGCAGCAGCAGCACGCAGCAGCAGCAGCTGCAGCACGCAGTAGCAGCAGCAGCAGCAGCAGCACGCAGCAGCAGCAGCTGCAGCACGCAGTAGCAGCAGCAGCACGCAGCAGCAGCAGGAGCAGCAGCAGCAGCAGCACGCAGCAGCAGCAGCAGCACGCAGCAGCAGCAGCAGCACGCAGCAGCAGCAGCAGCACGCAGCAGCAGCAGCACGCAGCAGCAGCAGCAGCAGCACGCAGCAGCAGCAGCAGCAGCAGCACGCAGCAGCAGCAGCAGCACGCAGCACGCAGCAGCAGCAGCAGCAGCAGCAGCAGCAGCACGCAGCAGCAGCAGCTGCAGCACGCAGTAGCAGCAGCAGCACGCAGCAGCAGCAGCACGCAGCGGCAGCAGCAGCACGCAGCACGCAGCAGCAGCAGCAGCAGCACGCAGCAGCAGCAGCAGCAGCACTCAGCAGCAGCAGCAGCAGCAGCAGCAGGAGCAGCAGCAGCAGCAGCAGCAGCAGCAGGAGCAGCAGCACGCAGCAGCAGCAGCAGCACGCAGCAGCAGCAGCAGCAGCAGCACGCAGCAGCAGCAGCAGCACGCAGCAGCAGCAGCAGCACGCAGCACGCAGCAGCAGCAGCAGCAGCAGCAGCAGCAGCAGGACGCAGCAGCAGCAGGACGCAGCAGCAGCAGCACGCAGCAGCAGCAGCACGCAGCAGCAGCAGCTGCACGCAGCAGCAGCAGCAGCACGCAGCAGCAGCAGCACGCAGCAGCAGCAGCAGCACGCAGCACGCAGCAGCAGCAGCAGCAGCAGCAGCAGCACGCAGCAGCAGCAGCAGCAGCACGCAGCAGCAGCAGCAGCACGCAGCACGCAGCAGCAGCAGCAGCAGCACGCAGCAGCAGCAGCAGCAGCACGCAGCAGCAGCAGCAGCAGCAGCAGCAGCAGCAGCAGCAGGAGCAGCAGCACGCAGCAGCAGCAGCAGCACGCAGCAGCAGCAGCAGCACGCAGCAGCAGCAGCAGCACGCAGCAGCAGCAGCAGCACGCAGCAGCAGCAGCAGCACGCAGCAGCAGCAGCACGCAGCAGCAGCAGCACGCAGCACGCAGCAGCAGCAGCAGCAGCAGCAGCACGCAGCAGCAGCAGCTGCAGCACGCAGTAGCAGCACGCAGCACGCAGCAGCAGCAGCAGCAGCACGCAGCAGCAGCAGCAGCAGCACGCAGCAGCAGCAGCAGCAGCACGCAGCAGCAGCAGCAGCAGCAGCAGCAGCAGCAGCAGCAGCAGCAGCACGCAGCACGCAGCAGCAGCAGCACGCAGCACGCAGCAGCAGCACGCAGCAGCAGCAGCACGCAGCAGCAGCAGCAGCAGCAGCAGCAGCAGCAGCAGCAGCAGCAGCAGCACGCAGCAGCAGCAGCACGCAGCACGCAGCACGCAGCACGCAGCAGCAGCACGCAGCAGCACGCAGCAGCAGCAGCAGTACGCAGCAGCAGCGCAGCACGCAGCAGCACGCAGCAGCTGCAGCAGCACGCAGCAGCAGCAGCAGCACGTAGCAGCAGCAGCAGCACGCAGCAGCAGCAGCAGCAGCAGCACGCAGCAGCAGCAGCAGCACGCAGTAGGACGCAGCAGCAGCAGCAGCACGCAGCAGGACGCAGCAGCAGCAGGACGCAGCAGCAGCAGCACGCAGCAGCAGCAGCACGCAGCAGCAGCAGCAGCAGCAGCACGCAGCAGCAGCAGCAGCACGCAGCAGCAGCAGCAGCAGCAGCACGCAGCAGCAGCAGCAGCAGCACGCAGCAGCAGCAGCAGCAGCACGCAGCAGCAGCAGCAGCACGCAGCACGCAGCAGCAGCAGCAGCAGCAGCAGCACGCAGCAGCAGCAGCAGCAGCACGCAGCAGCAGCAGCAGCAGCAGCAGCAGCAGCAGCAGCACGCAGCAGCAGCAGCACGCAGCACGCAGCAGCAGCACGCAGCAGCAGCAGCAGCAGCACGCAGCAGCAGCAGCTGCAGCAGCAGCAGCACGCAGCAACAGCAGCAGCAGCACGCAGCACGCAGCACGCAGCAGCAGCACGCAGTAGGACGCAGCAGCACGCAGCAGGACGCAGCAGCAGCAGCAGCACGCAGCAGCAGCAGCAGCACGCAGCAGCTGCAGCAGCACGCAGCAGCAGCAGCAGCACGTAGCAGCAGCAGCAGCACGCAGCAGCAGCAGCAGCAGCAGCAGCAGCACGCAGCAGCAGCAGCAGCAGCAGCAGCAGCAGCAGCAGCAGCAGCAGCACGCAGCAGCAGCAGCAGCACGCAGCACGCAGCAGCAGCACGCAGCAGCAGCAGCAGCAGCACGCAGCAGCAGCAGCTGCAGCAGCAGCAGCACGCAGCAACAGCAGCAGCAGCACGCAGCACGCAGCACGCAGCAGCAGCACGCAGTAGACGCAGCAGCAGCAGCAGCACGCAGCAGCACGCAGCAGCTGCAGCAGCTCGCAGCAGCAGCAGCAGCACGTAGCAGCAGCAGCAGCACGCAGCAGCAGCAGCAGCAGCAGCAGCAGCACGCAGCAGCAGCAGCAGCACGCAGTAGGACGCAGCAGCAGCAGGAGCACGCAGCAGGACGCAGCAGCAGCAGGACGCAGCAGCAGCAGCACGCAGCAGCAGCAGCAGCACGCAGCAGCAGCAGCAGCAGCAGCACGCAGCAGCAGCAGCAGCACGCAGCAGCAGCAGCACGCAGCAGCACGCAGCACGCAGCAGCAGCAGCAGCAGCAGCAGCAGCAGCAGCAGCACGCAGCAGCAGCAGCTGCAGCACGCAGTAGCAGCAGCAGCACGCAGCAGCAGCAGCACGCAGCAGCAGCAGCAGCACGCAGCACGCAGCAGCAGCAGCAGCAGCACGCAGCAGCAGCAGCACGCAGCAGCAGCAGCAGCAGCAGCAGCAGCAGGAGCAGCAGCACGCAGCAGCAGCAGCAGCACGCAGCAGCAGCAGCAGCACGCAGCACGCAGCAGCAGCAGCAGCAGCAGCAGCAGCAGCACGCAGCAGCAGCAGCACGCAGCAGCAGCAGCTGCAGCACGCAGTAGCAGCAGCAGCACGCAGCAGCAGCAGCACGCAGCAGCAGCAGCACGCAGCAGCAGCAGCAGCAGCACGCAGCAGCAGCAGCAGCAGCAGCAGCAGCAGCAGCAGCAGCAGCAGCAGGAGCAGCAGCACGCAGCAGCAGCAGCAGCACGCAGCAGCAGCAGCAGCAGCAGCACGCAGCAGCAGCAGCAGCACGCAGCAGCAGCAGCAGCACGCAGCAGCAGCAGCACGCAGCAGCAGCAGCAGCACGCAGCACGCAGCAGCAGCAGCAGCAGCAGCAGCAGCAGCAGCAGCAGCAGCAGCAGCAGCAGCAGCACGCAGCAGCAGCAGCTGCAGCACGCAGTAGCAGCAGCAGCACGCAGCAGCAGCAGCACGCAGCAGCAGCAGCAGCAGCAGCAGCAGCAGCAGCAGCAGCAGCAGCAGCACGCAGCAGCAGCAGCAGCAGCCGGCAGCACGCAGCAGCAGCAGCAGCACGCAGCAGCAACAGCAGCAGCAGCACGCAGCAGCAGCAGCACGCAGCAGCAGCAGCAGCAGCAGCAGCACGCAGCAGCAGCAGCAGCAGCAGCAGCACGCAGCAGCAGCAGCTGCAGCACGCAGCAGCAGCAGCAGCACGCAGCACGCAGCAGCACGCAGCAGCAGCAGCATCATGCAGCAGCAGCAGCAGCACGCAGCACGCAGCAGCAGCAGCACGCAGCAGCAGCAGCAGCACGCAGCAGCAGCAGCAGCAGCAGCAGCACGCAGTATGACGCAGCAGCAGCAGCAGCACGCAGCAGGACGCAGCAGCAGCAGCACGCAGCAGCAGCAGCAGCACGCAGCAGCAGCAGCACGCAGCAGCAGCAGCACGCAGCAGCAGCAGCAGCACGCAGCAGCAGCAGCAGCAGCAGCACGCAGCAGCAGCAGCACGCAGCAGCAGCAGCAGCACGCAGCACGCAGCAGCAGCAGCAGCAGCAGCAGCAGCAGCAGCAGCAGCAGCAGCAGCAGCAGCAGCACGCAGCAGGAGCAGCAGCTCGCCTTAGCAGCTGCGGCACGCAGCAGCAGCAGCAGCACGCAGCAGCAGCAGCAGCAGCAGCAGCACGCAGCAGCAGCAGCAGCACGCAGCAGCAGCAGCAGCAGCAGCAGCAGCAGCACGCAGCACGCAGCAGCAGCAGCAGCAGCACGCAGCAGCAGCAGCAGCAGCACGCAGCAGGAGCAGCAGCTCGCATTAGCAGCTGCGGCACGCAGCAGCAGCAGCAGCACGCAGCAGCAGCAGCAGAACGCAGCAGCAGCATCAAGCAGAAGCAGCAGCAGCACGCAGCACGCAGCAGCAGCAGCACGCAGCAGCACGCAGCAGCAGCAGCAGCAGCAGCAGCAGCACGCAGCAGCACGCAGCAGCAGCAGCAGCACGTAGCAGCAGCAGCAGCAGCACGCAGCAACAGCAGCAGCAGCAGCACGCAGCAGCAGCAGCAGCAGCACGCAGCAGCAGCAGCACGCAGCACGCAGCAGCAGCACGCAGCAGCACGCAGCAGCAGCAGCAGCACGCAGCAACAGCAGCAGCAGCAGCACGCAGCAGCAGCAGCAGCAGCACGCAGCACGCAGCAGCAGCACGCAGCAGCACGCAGCAGCAGCAGCAGCACGCAGCAGCAGCAGCAGCACGCAGCAGCAGCAGCAGCACGCAGCAGCAGCAGCAGCACGCAGCAGCAGCAGCAGCAGCACGCAGCAGCAGCAGCAGCACGCAGCAGCAGCAGCAGCAGCACGCAGCAGCAGCAGCAGCACGCAGCAGCAGCAGCAGCAGCAGCACGCAGCAGCAGCAGCAGCACGCAGCAGCAGCAGCAGCACGCAGCAGCAGCAGCAGCACGCAGCACGCAGCAGCAGCAGCAGCAGCAGCAGCACGCAGCAGCAGCAGCTGCAGCACGCAGTAGCAGCAGCAGCACGCAGCAGCAGCAGCACGCAGCAGCAGCAGCAGCACGCAGCAGCTGCAGCAGCACGCAGCAGCAGCAGCAGCACGTAGCAGCAGCAGCAGCACGCAGCAGCAGCAGCAGCACGCAGCAGCAGCAGCAGCACGCAGTAGGACGCAGCAGCAGCAGGAGCACGCAGCAGGACGCAGCAGCAGCAGGACGCAGCAGCAGCAGCACGCAGCAGCAGCAGCAGCAGTAGCACGCAGCAGCAGCAGCAGCACGCAGCAGCAGCAGCACGCAGCAGCACGCAGCACGCAGCAGCAGCAGCAGCAGCAGCAGCACGCAGCAGCAGCAGCTGCAGCACGCAGTAGCAGCAGCAGCACGCAGCAGCAGCAGCACGCAGCAGCAGCAGCAGCAGCAGCAGCACGCAGCAGCAGCAGCAGCAGCACGCAGCAGCAGCAGCAGCAGCAGCAGCAGCAGCAGCAGGAGCAGCAGCACGCAGCAGCAGCAGCAGCACGCAGCAGCAGCAGCACGCAGCAGCAGCAGCAGCACGCAGCACGCAGCAGCAGCAGCAGCAGCAGCAGCAGCAGCAGCAGCAGCAGCAGCACGCAGCAGCAGCAGCACGCAGCAGCAGCAGCTGCAGCACGCAGTAGCAGCAGCAGCACGCAGCAGCAGCAGCACGCAGCAGCAGCAGCACGCAGCAGCAGCAGCAGCAGCACGCAGCAGCAGCAGCAGCAGCAGCAGCAGCAGCAGCAGGAGCAGCAGCACGCAGCAGCAGCAGCAGCACGCAGCAGCAGCAGCAGCAGCACGCAGCAGCAGCAGCAGCACGCAGCAGCAGCAGCAGCACGCAGCAGCAGCAGCACGCAGCAGCAGCAGCAGCACGCAGCACGCAGCAGCAGCAGCAGCAGCAGCAGCACGCAGCAGCAGCAGCTGCAGCACGCAGTAGCAGCAGCAGCACGCAGCAGCAGCAGCACGCAGCACGCAGCAGCAGCACGCAGTAGGACGCAGCAGCACGCAGCAGGACGCAGCAGCAGCAGGACGCAGCAGCAGCAGCACGCAGCAGCAGCACGCAGCAGCAGCAGCAGCACGCAGCAGCAGCAGCAGCACGCAGCAGCAGCAGCAGCACGCAGCAGCTGCAGCAGCACGCAGCAGCAGCAGCAGCACGTAGCAGCAGCAGCAGCACGCAGCAGCAGCAGCAGCAGCAGCAGCAGCACGCAGCAGCAGCAGCAGCAGCAGCAGCAGCAGCAGCAGCAGCAGCAGCAGCACGCAGCAGCAGCAGCACGCAGCACGCAGCAGCAGCACGCAGCAGCAGCAGCACGCAGCAGCAGCAGCTGCAGCAGCAGCAGCACGCAGCAACAGCAGCAGCAGCACGCAGCACGCAGCACGCAGCAGCAGCACGCAGTAGACGCAGCAGCAGCAGCAGCACGCAGCAGCACGCAGCAGCTGCAGCAGCTCGCAGCAGCAGCAGCAGCACGTAGCAGCAGCAGCAGCACGCAGCAGCAGCAGCAGCAGCAGCAGCAGCACGCAGCAGCAGCAGCAGCACGCAGTAGGACGCAGCAGCAGCAGGAGCACGCAGCAGGACGCAGCAGCAGCAGGACGCAGCAGCAGCAGCACGCAGCAGCAGCAGCAGCACGCAGCAGCAGCAGCAGCAGCAGCACGCAGCAGCAGCAGCAGCACGCAGCAGCAGCAGCACGCAGCAGCACGCAGCACGCAGCAGCAGCAGCAGCAGCAGCAGCAGCAGCACGCAGCAGCAGCAGCTGCAGCACGCAGTAGCAGCAGCAGCACGCAGCAGCAGCAGCACGCAGCAGCAGCAGCAGCACGCAGCACGCAGCAGCAGCAGCAGCAGCACGCAGCAGCAGCAGCAGCAGCACGCAGCAGCAGCAGCAGCAGCAGCAGCAGCAGCAGGAGCAGCAGCACGCAGCAGCAGCAGCAGCACGCAGCAGCAGCAGCAGCACGCAGCACGCAGCAGCAGCAGCAGCAGCAGCAGCAGCAGCACGCAGCAGCAGCAGCACGCAGCAGCAGCAGCTGCAGCACGCAGTAGCAGCAGCAGCACGCAGCAGCAGCAGCACGCAGCAGCAGCAGCACGCAGCAGCAGCAGCAGCAGCACGCAGCAGCAGCAGCAGCAGCAGCAGCAGCAGCAGCAGCAGCAGCAGCAGGAGCAGCAGCACGCAGCAGCAGCAGCAGCACGCAGCAGCAGCAGCAGCAGCAGCAGCAGCACGCAGCAGCAGCAGCAGCACGCAGCAGCAGCAGCAGCACGCAGCAGCAGCAGCACGCAGCAGCAGCAGCAGCACGCAGCACGCAGCAGCAGCAGCAGCAGCAGCAGCAGCAGCAGCAGCAGCAGCAGCAGCAGCAGCAGCAGCACGCAGCAGCAGCAGCTGCAGCACGCAGTAGCAGCAGCAGCACGCAGCAGCAGCAGCACGCAGCAGCAGCAGCAGCAGCAGCAGCAGCAGCAGCAGCAGCAGCAGCAGCAGCAGCAGCAGCAGCAGCACGCAGCAGCAGCAGCAGCAGCAGCACGCAGCAGCACGCGGCAGCAGCAGCAGGACGCAGCAGCAGCAGCACGCAGCAGCAGCAGCAGCACGCAGCAGCAGCAGCACGCAGCGGCAGCAGCAGCAGCAGCACGCAGCAGCAGCAGCAGCAGCCGGCAGCACGCAGCAGCAGCAGCAGCAGCAGCAGCACGCAGCAGCACGCAGCAGCACGCAGCAGCAGCACGCAGCAGCAGCAGCACCAGCAGTAGCAGCAGCACGCAGCAGCACGCAGCAGCAGCACGCAGCAGCAGCAGCACCAGCAGTAGCAGCAGCAGCACGCAGCGGCAGCAGCAGCAGCAGCACGCAGCAGCAGCAGCAGCAGCAGCAGCACGCAGCAGCAGCAGCAGCACGCAGCAGCAGCAGCAGCAGCAGCAGCACGCAGCAGCAGCAGCACGCAGCAGCAGCAGCAGCAGCCGGCAGCACGCAGCAGCAGCAGCAGCACGCAGCAGCAACAGCAGCAGCAGCACGCAGCAGCAGCAGCACGCAGCAGCAGCAGCAGCAGCAGCAGCACGCAGCAGCAGCAGTACGCAGCAGCAGCAGCACGCAGCAGCAGCAGCTGCAGCACGCAGCAGCAGCAGCAGCACGCAGCACGCAGCAGCACGCAGCAGCAGCAGCATCATGCAGCAGCAGCAGCAGCACGCAGCACGCAGCAGCAGCAGCACGCAGCAGCAGCAGCAGCACGCAGCAGCAGCAGCAGCAGCAGCAGCACGCAGTATGACGCAGCAGCAGCAGCAGCACGCAGCAGGACGCAGCAGCAGCAGCACGCAGCAGCAGCAGCAGCACGCAGCAGCAGCAGCAGCAGCAGCAGCACGCAGCAGCAGCAGCAGCACGCAGCAGCAGCAGCAGCAGCAGCAGCACGCAGCACGCAGCAGCAGCAGCAGCAGCACGCAGCAGCAGCAGCAGCAGCACGCAGCAGGAGCAGCAGCTCGCATTAGCAGCTGCGGCACGCAGCAGCAGCAGCAGCACGCAGCAGCAGCAGCAGAACGCAGCAGCAGCATCAAGCAGAAGCAGCAGCAGCACGCAGCACGCAGCAGCAGCAGCACGCAGCAGCACGCAGCAGCAGCAGCAGCAGCAGCAGCACGCAGCAGCACGCAGCAGCAGCAGCAGCACGTAGCAGCAGCAGCAGCAGCAGCAGCACGCAGCAACAGCAGCAGCAGCAGCACGCAGCAGCAGCAGCAGCAGCACGCAGCAGCAGCAGCACGCAGCACGCAGCAGCAGCACGCAGCAGCACGCAGCAGCAGCAGCAGCACGCAGCAACAGCAGCAGCAGCAGCACGCAGCAGCAGCAGCAGCAGCACGCAGCACGCAGCAGCAGCACGCAGCAGCACGCAGCAGCAGCAGCAGCACGCAGCAGCAGCAGCAGCACGCAGCAGCAGCAGCAGCACGCAGCAGCAGCAGCAGCACGCAGCAGCAGCAGCAGCAGCACGCAGCAGCAGCAGCAGCACGCAGCAGCAGCAGCAGCAGCACGCAGCAGCAGCAGCAGCACGCAGCAGCAGCAGCAGCAGCAGCACGCAGCAGCAGCAGCAGCACGCAGCAGCAGCAGCAGCACGCAGCAGCAGCAGCAGCACGCAGCACGCAGCAGCAGCAGCAGCAGCAGCAGCACGCAGCAGCAGCAGCTGCAGCACGCAGTAGCAGCAGCAGCACGCAGCAGCAGCAGCACGCAGCAGCAGCAGCAGCACGCAGCAGCTGCAGCAGCACGCAGCAGCAGCAGCAGCACGTAGCAGCAGCAGCAGCACGCAGCAGCAGCAGCAGCAGCACGCAGCAGCAGCAGCAGCACGCAGTAGGACGCAGCAGCAGCAGGAGCACGCAGCAGGACGCAGCAGCAGCAGGACGCAGCAGCAGCAGCACGCAGCAGCAGCAGCAGCACGCAGCAGCAGCAGCAGCAGCAGCACGCAGCAGCAGCAGCAGCACGCAGCAGCAGCAGCACGCAGCAGCACGCAGCACGCAGCAGCAGCAGCAGCAGCAGCAGCACGCAGCAGCAGCAGCTGCAGCACGCAGTAGCAGCAGCAGCACGCAGCAGCAGCAGCACGCAGCAGCAGCAGCAGCACGCAGCACGCAGCAGCAGCAGCAGCAGCACGCAGCAGCAGCAGCAGCAGCAGCAGCAGCAGCAGGAGCAGCAGCACGCAGCAGCAGCAGCAGCACGCAGCAGCAGCAGCACGCAGCAGCAGCAGCAGCACGCAGCACGCAGCAGCAGCAGCAGCAGCAGCAGCAGCAGCACGCAGCAGCAGCAGCACGCAGCAGCAGCAGCTGCAGCACGCAGTAGCAGCAGCAGCACGCAGCAGCAGCAGCACGCAGCAGCAGCAGCACGCAGCAGCAGCAGCAGCAGCACGCAGCAGCAGCAGCAGCAGCAGCAGCAGCAGCAGCAGCAGCAGCAGGAGCAGCAGCACGCAGCAGCAGCAGCAGCACGCAGCAGCAGCAGCAGCAGCACGCAGCAGCAGCAGCAGCACGCAGCAGCAGCAGCAGCACGCAGCAGCAGCAGCACGCAGCAGCAGCAGCAGCACGCAGCACGCAGCAGCAGCAGCAGCAGCAGCAGCAGCAGCACGCAGCAGCAGCAGCTGCAGCACGCAGTAGCAGCAGCAGCACGCAGCAGCAGCAGCACGCAGCAGCAGCAGCAGCAGCAGCAGCAGCAGCAGCAGCAGCAGCAGCAGCACGCAGCAGCACGCAGCAGCACGCAGCAGCAGCACGCAGCAGCAGCAGCAGCAGCAGTAGCAGCAGCAGCACGCAGCGGCAGCAGCAGCAGCAGCACGCAGCAGCAGCAGCAGCAGCAGCAGCACGCAGCAGCAGCAGCAGCACGCAGCAGCAGCAGCAGCAGCACGCAGCAGCAGCAGCACGCAGCAGCAGCAGCAGCAGCCGGCAGCACGCAGCAGCAGCAGCAGCACGCAGCAGCAACAGCAGCAGCAGCACGCAGCAGCAGCAGCACGCAGCAGCAGCAGCAGCAGCAGCAGCACGCAGCAGCAGCAGTACGCAGCAGCAGCAGCACGCAGCAGCAGCAGCTGCAGCACGCAGCAGCAGCAGCAGCAGCAGCACGCAGCACGCAGCAGCACGCAGCAGCAGCAGCATCATGCAGCAGCAGCAGCAGCACGCAGCACGCAGCAGCAGCAGCACGCAGCAGCAGCAGCAGCACGCAGCAGCAGCAGCAGCAGCAGCAGCACGCAGTATGACGCAGCAGCAGCAGCAGCACGCAGCAGGACGCAGCAGCAGCAGCACGCAGCAGCAGCAGCAGCACGCAGCAGCAGCAGCACGCAGCAGCAGAAGCACGCAGCAGCAGCAGCAGCAGCAGCACGCAGCAGCAGAAGCACGCAGCAGCAGCAGCAGCAGCAGCACGCAGCAGCAGCAGCAGCACGCAGCAGCAGCAGCAGCAGCAGCAGCACGCAGCAGCAGCAGCAGCAGCAGCACGCAGCAGCAGCAGCACGCAGCAGCAGCAGCAGCACGCAGCACGCAGCAGCAGCAGCAGCAGCAGCAGCAGCAGCAGCAGCAGCAGCAGCAGCAGCAGCAGCACGCAGCAGGAGCAGCAGCTCGCCTTAGCAGCTGCGGCACGCAGCAGCAGCAGCAGCACGCAGCAGCAGCAGCAGCACGCAGCAGCAGCAGCAGCAGCAGCAGCACGCAGCAGCAGCAGCAGCACGCAGCAGCAGCAGCAGCAGCAGCAGCACGCAGCACGCAGCAGCAGCAGCAGCAGCAGCAGCAGCACGCAGCAGCAGCAGCAGCAGCACGCAGCAGGAGCAGCAGCTCGCATTAGCAGCTGCGGCACGCAGCAGCAGCAGCAGCACGCAGCAGCAGCAGCAGAACGCAGCAGCAGCATCAAGCAGAAGCAGCAGCAGCACGCAGCACGCAGCAGCAGCAGCACGCAGCAGCACGCAGCAGCAGCAGCAGCAGCAGCAGCAGCACGCAGCAGCACGCAGCAGCAGCAGCAGCACGTAGCAGCAGCAGCAGCAGCAGCAGCACGCAGCAACAGCAGCAGCAGCAGCACGCAGCAGCAGCAGCAGCAGCACGCAGCAGCAGCAGCACGCAGCACGCAGCAGCAGCACGCAGCAGCACGCAGCAGCAGCAGCAGCACGCAGCAACAGCAGCAGCAGCAGCACGCAGCAGCAGCAGCACGCAGCACGCAGCAGCAGCACGCAGCAGCACGCAGCAGCAGCAGCAGCACGCAGCAACAGCAGCAGCACGCAGCAGCAGCAGCAGCACGCAGCAGCAGCAGCAGCACGCAGCAGCAGCAGCAGCAGCACGTAGCAGCAGCAGCAGCACGCAGCAGCAGCAGCAGCACGCAGCAGCAGCAGCAGCAGCAGCACGCAGCAGCAGCAGCAGCACGCAGCAGCAGCAGCAGCACGCAGCAGCAGCAGCAGCAGCAGCACGCAGCACGCAGCAGCAGCAGCAGCAGCAGCAGCACGCAGCAGCAGCAGCTGCAGCACGCAGTAGCAGCAGCAGCACGCAGCAGCAGCAGCACGCAGCAGCAGCAGCAGCACGCAGCACGCAGCAGCAGCAGCAGCAGCAGCAGCAGCACGCAGCAGCAGCAGCAGCACGCAGCAGCAGCAGCACGCAGCAGCAGCAGCAGCACGCAGCACGCAGCACGCAGCAGCAGCAGCAGCAGCAGCAGCAGCAGCACGCAGCAGCAGCAGCAGCAGCACGCAGCAGCAGCAGCAGCACGCAGCAGCAGCAGCAGCACGCAGCAGCAGCAGCAGCACGCAGCAGCAGCAGCAGCACGCAGCAGCAGCAGCACGCAGCAGCAGCAGCAGCACGCAGCACGCAGCAGCAGCAGCAGCAGCAGCAGCAGCAGCAGCAGCACGCAGCAGCAGCAGCAGCAGCACGCAGCAGCAGCAGCAGCACGCAGCAGCAGCAGCAGCACGCAGCAGCAGCAGCAGCACGCAGCACGCAGCAGCAGCAGCAGCAGCACGCAGCAGCAGCAGCTGCAGCACGCAGTAGCAGCAGCAGCACGCAGCAGCAGCAGCACGCAGCAGCAGCAGCAGCACGCAGCACGCAGCAGCAGCAGCAGCACGCAGCAGCAGCAGCAGCAGCACGCAGCAGCAGCAGCAGCAGCAGCAGCAGCAGCAGCAGCAGCAGCAGCAGCAGGTAGCAGCAGCAGCACGCAGCAGCAGCAGCAGCAGCAGCACGCAGCACGCAGCAGCAGCAGCAGCAGCACGCAGCAGCAGCAGCAGCAGCACGCAGCAGCAGCAGCAGCACGCAGCACGCAGCAGCAGCAGCAGCAGCACGCAGCAGCAGCAGCAGCAGCACGCAGCAGCAGCAGCAGCAGCAGCAGCAGCAGCAGCAGCAGCAGCAGCAGCAGCAGCACGCAGCAGCAGCAGCACGCAGCACGCAGCAGCAGCACGCAGCAGCAGCAGCAGCAGCACGCAGCAGCAGCAGCTGCAGCAGCAGCAGCACGCAGCAACAGCAGCAGCAGCACGCAGCACGCAGCACGCAGCAGCAGCACGCAGTAGGACGCAGCAGCAGCAGCAGCACGCAGCAGGACGCAGCAGCAGCAGGACGCAGCAGCAGCAGCACGCAGCAGCAGCACGCAGCAGCAGCAGCAGCACGCAGCAGCAGCAGCAGCACGCAGCAGCAGCAGCAGCACGCAGCAGCTGCAGCAGCACGCAGCAGCAGCAGCAGCACGTAGCAGCAGCAGCAGCACGCAGCAGCAGCAGCAGCAGCAGCAGCACGCAGCAGCAGCAGCAGCAGCAGCAGCAGCAGCAGCAGCACGCAGCAGCAGCAGCACGCAGCACGCAGCAGCAGCACGCAGCAGCAGCAGCAGCAGCACGCAGCAGCAGCAGCTGCAGCAGCAGCAGCACGCAGCAACAGCAGCAGCAGCAGCACGCAGCACGCAGCACGCAGCAGCAGCACGCAGTAGGACGCAGCAGCAGCAGCAGCACGCAGCAGGACGCAGCAGCTGCAGCAGCACGCAGCAGCAGCAGCAGCAGCAGCAGCACGCAGCAGCAGCAGTACGCAGCAGCAGCAGCACGCAGCAGCAGCAGCTGCAGCACGCAGCAGCAGCAGCAGCACGCAGCACGCAGCAGCACGCAGCAGCAGCAGCATCATGCAGCAGCAGCAGCAGCACGCAGCACGCAGCAGCAGCAGCACGCAGCAGCAGCAGCAGCACGCAGCAGCAGCAGCAGCAGCAGCAGCACGCAGTATGACGCAGCAGCAGCAGCAGCACGCAGCAGGACGCAGCAGCAGCAGCACGCAGCAGCAGCAGCAGCACGCAGCAGCAGCAGCACGCAGCAGCAGAAGCACGCAGCAGCAGCAGCAGCAGCAGCACGCAGCAGCAGAAGCACGCAGCAGCAGCAGCAGCAGCAGCACGCAGCAGCAGCAGCAGCACGCAGCAGCAGCAGCAGCAGCAGCAGCACGCAGAAGCAGCAGCAGCAGCAGCACGCAGCAGCAGCAGCACGCAGCAGCAGCAGCAGCACGCAGCACGCAGCAGCAGCAGCAGCAGCAGCAGCAGCAGCAGCAGCAGCAGCAGCAGCAGCAGCAGCACGCAGCAGGAGCAGCAGCTCGCCTTAGCAGCTGCGGCACGCAGCAGCAGCAGCAGCACGCAGCAGCAGCAGCAGCACGCAGCAGCAGCAGCAGCAGCAGCAGCACGCAGCAGCAGCAGCAGCACGCAGCAGCAGCAGCAGCAGCAGCAGCACGCAGCACGCAGCAGCAGCAGCAGCAGCAGCACGCAGCAGCAGCAGCAGCAGCACGCAGCAGGAGCAGCAGCTCGCATTAGCAGCTGCGGCACGCAGCAACAGCAGCAGCACGCAGCAGCAGCAGCAGAACGCAGCAGCAGCATCAAGCAGAAGCAGCAGCAGCACGCAGCACGCAGCAGCAGCAGCACGCAGCAGCACGCAGCAGCAGCAGCAGCAGCAGCAGCAGCACGCAGCAGCACGCAGCAGCAGCAGCAGCACGCAGCAGCAGCAGCAGCAGCAGCAGCAGCAGCACGCAGCAGCAGCAGCAGCAGCACGCAGCAGCAGCAGCAGCACGCAGCAGCAGCAGCAGCACGCAGCAGCAGCAGCACGCAGCACGCAGCAGCAGCAGCAGCAGCAGCAGCACGCAGCAGCAGCAGCACGCAGCAGCAGCAGCTGCAGCACGCAGTAGCAGCAGCAGCACGCAGCAGCAGCAGGAGCAGCAGCACGCAGCAGCAGCAGCAGCACGCAGCAGCAGCAGCAGCAGCAGCACGCAGCAGCAGCAGCAGCACGCAGCAGCAGCAGCAGCACGCAGCAGCAGCAGCAGCAGCACGCAGCAGCAGCAGCAGCACGCAGCACGCAGCAGCAGCAGCAGCAGCAGCAGCAGCAGCACGCAGCAGCAGCAGCAGCAGCACGCAGCAGCAGCAGCTGCAGCACGCAGTAGCAGCAGCAGCACGCAGCAGCAGCAGCAGCACGCAGCACGCAGCAGCAGCAGCAGCAGCACGCAGCAGCAGCAGCAGCAGCACGCAGCAGCAGCAGCAGCAGCAGCAGCAGCAGCAGGTAGCAGCAGCAGCACGCAGCAGCAGCAGCAGCAGCAGCACGCAGCACGCAGCAGCAGCAGCAGCAGCACGCAGCAGCAGCAGCAGCAGCACGCAGCAGCAGCAGCAGCACGCAGCACGCAGCAGCAGCAGCAGCAGCACGCAGCAGCAGCAGCAGCAGCACGCAGCAGCAGCAGCAGCAGCAGCAGCAGCAGCAGCAGCAGCAGCAGCACGCAGCAGCAGCAGCACGCAGCAGCAGCAGCAGCACGCAGTAGGACGCAGCAGCAGCAGCAGCACGCAGCAGGACGCAGCAGCAGCAGGACGCAGCAGCAGCAGCACGCAGCAGCAGCAGCAGCAGCACGCAGCAGCAGCAGCAGCAGCAGCACGCAGCAGCAGCAGCAGCACGCAGCAGCAGCAGCACGCAGCAGCACGCAGCACGCAGCAGCAGCAGCAGCAGCACGCAGCAGCAGCAGCTGCAGCACGCAGTAGCAGCAGCAGCACGCAGCAGCAGCAGGAGCAGCAGCACGCAGCAGCAGCAGCAGCACGCAGCAGCAGCAGCAGCACGCAGCAGCAGCAGCAGCACGCAGCACCAGCAGCAGCACGCAGCAGCAGCAGCACGCAGCAGCAGCAGCAGCACGCAGCAGCAGCAGCAGCAGCAGCAGCACGCAGCAGCAGCAGCAGCAGCAGCACGCAGCACGCAGCAGCAGCAGCAGCAGCACGCAGCAGCAGCAGCAGCAGCACGCAGCAGCAGCAGCAGCAGCAGCAGCAGCAGCAGCAGCAGCACGCAGCAGCAGCAGCACGCAGCACGCAGCAGCAGCACGCAGCAGCAGCAGCAGCAGCACGCAGCAGCAGCAGCTGCAGCAGCAGCAGCACGCAGCAACAGCAGCAGCAGCACGCAGCACGCAGCACGCAGCAGCAGCACGCAGTAGGACGCAGCAGCAGCAGCAGCACGCAGCAGGACGCAGCAGCAGCAGGACGCAGCAGCAGCAGCACGCAGCAGCAGCACGCAGCAGCAGCAGCAGCACGCAGCAGCAGCAGCAGCACGCAGCAGCAGCAGCAGCACGCAGCAGCTGCAGCAGCACGCAGCAGCAGCAGCAGCACGTAGCAGCAGCAGCAGCACGCAGCAGCAGCAGCAGCAGCAGCAGCAGCACGCAGCAGCAGCAGCAGCAGCAGCAGCAGCACGCAGCAGCAGCAGCACGCAGCACGCAGCAGCAGCACGCAGCAGCAGCAGCAGCAGCACGCAGCAGCAGCAGCTGCAGCAGCAGCAGCATGCAGCAACAGCAGCAGCAGCAGCACGCAGCACGCAGCACGCAGCAGCAGCACGCAGTAGGACGCAGCAGCAGCAGCAGCACGCAGCAGGACGCAGCAGCAGCAGGACGCAGCAGCAGCAGCACGCAGCAGCAGCACGCAGCAGCAGCAGCAGCACGCAGCAGCAGCAGCAGCACGCAGCAGCTGCAGCAGCACGCAGCAGCAGCAGCAGCACGTAGCAGCAGCAGCAGCACGCTGCAGCAGCAGCAGCAGCAGCAGCAGCACGCAGCAGCAGCAGCAGCACGCAGTAGGACGCAGCAGCAGCAGCAGCACGCAGCAGCAGCAGCATCATGCAGCAGCAGCAGCAGCACGCAGCACGCAGCAGCAGCAGCACGCAGCAGCAGCAGCAGCACGCAGTATGACGCAGCAGCAGCAGCAGCACGCAGCAGGACGCAGCAGCAGCAGCACGCAGCAGCAGCAGCAGCAGCAGCAGCACGCAGCAGGACGCAGCAGCAGCAGCACGCAGCAGCAGCAGCAGCAGCAGCAGCACGCAGCAGGACGCAGCAGAAGCACGCAGCAGCAGCAGCAGCAGCAGCACGCAGCAGCAGCAGCAGCACGCAGCAGGAGCAGCAGCTCGCATTAGCAGCTGCGGCACGCAGCAGCAGCAGCAGCACGCAGCAGCAGCAGCAGAACGCAGCAGCAGCAGCATCATGCAGAAGCAGCAGCAGCACGCAGCACGCAGCAGCAGCAGCACGCAGCAGCAGCAGCACGCAGCAGCAGCAGCAGCAGCAGCACGCAGCAGCAGCAGCAGCACGCAGCACGCAGCAGCAGCAGCAGCAGCACGCAGCAGCAGCACGCAGCAGGAGCAGCAGCTCGCCTTAGCAGCAGCAGCAGTACGCAGCAGCAGCAGCATCATGCAGCAGCAGCAGCAGCACGCAGCACGCAGCAGCAGCAGCAGCAGCAGCAGCAGCAGCACGCAGCAGCAGCAGCAGCAGCAGCAGCACGCAGCAGCAGCAGCAGCAGCAGCACGCAGCACGCAGCAGCAGCAGCAGCAGCACGCAGCAGCAGCAGCAGCAGCACGCAGCAGCAGCAGCAGCAGCAGCAGCAGCAGCACGCAGCAGCAGCAGCACGCAGCACGCAGCAGCAGCACGCAGCAGCAGCAGCAGCAGCACGCAGCAGCAGCAGCTGCAGCAGCAGCAGCACGCAGCAACAGCAGCAGCAGCACGCAGCACGCAGCACGCAGCAGCAGCACGCAGTAGGACGCAGCAGCAGCAGCAGCACGCAGCAGGACGCAGCAGCAGCAGCACGCAGCAGCAGCAGCAGCACGCAGCACGCAGCAGCAGCAGCAGCAGCACGCAGCAGCAGCACGCAGCAGGAGCAGCAGCTCGCCTTAGCAGCAGCAGCAGTACGCAGCAGCAGCAGCATCATGCAGCAGCAGCAGCAGCACGCAGCACGCAGCAGCAGCAGCACGCAGCAGCAGCAGCACCAGCAGCAGCAGCAGCAGCAGCAGCAGCAGCACGCAGCAGCAGCAGCACGCAGCACGCAGCAGCAGCACGCTGCAGCACGCAGCAGCAGCAGCAGCACGCAGTATGACGCAGCAGCAGCAGCAGCACGCAGCACGCAGCAGCAGCAGCAGCAGCAGCAGCAGCACGCAGCAGGAGCAGCATCATGCAGCAGCAGCAGCAGCAGCAGCACGCAGCAACAGCAGCAGCAGCAGCACGCAGCAGCAGCAGCACGCAGCAGCAGCAGCAGCAGCAGCAGCAGCACGCAGCAGCAGCAGCAGTACGCAGCAGCAGCAGCACGCAGCAGCAGCAGCAGCAGCAGCACGCAGCAGCAGCAGCAGCACGCAGCACGCAGCAGCACGCAGCAGCAGCAGCATCATGCAGCAGCAGCAGCAGCACGCAGCACGCAGCAGCAGCAGCAGCACGCAGCAGCAGCAGCAGCACGCAGCAGCAGCAGCACGCAGCAGCAGCAGCAGCACGCAGTATGACGCAGCAGCAGCAGCAGCACGCAGCAGGACGCAGCAGCACGCAGCAGCAGCAGCAGCACGCAGCAGCAGCAGCAGCACGCAGCAGCACGCAGTAGCAGCAGCAGCACGCAGCAGCAGCAGCAGCAGCAGCTCGCAGCAGCAGCAGCACGCAGCAGCAGCAGCAGCACGCAGCACGCAGCAGCAGCAGCAGCAGCAGCAGCAGCACGCAGCAGCAGCAGCACGCAGCAGGAGCAGCAGCTCGCCTTAGCAGCTGCGGCACGCAGCAGCAGCAGCAGCACGCAGCAGCAGCAGCAGCACGCAGCAGCAGCAGCAGAACGCAGCAGCAGTACGCAGCAGCAGCAGCAGCACGCAGCAGCAGCAGCATCATGCAGCAGCAGCAGCAGCACGCAGCACGCAGAAGCAGCAGCACGCAGCAGCAGCAGCAGCAGCAGCAGCACGCAGCAGCAGCAGCACGCAGCAGCAGCAGCACGCAGCACGCAGCAGCAGCACGCTGCAGCACGCAGCAGCAGCAGCAGCAGCAGCACGTAGCAGCAGCAGCAGCACGCAGCAGCAGCAGCAGCACGCAGCAGCAGCAGCAGCAGCAGCAGCACGCAGCAGCAGCAGCAGCAGCACGCAGCAGCAGCAGCAGCACGCAGCAGCAGCAGCAGCAGCAGCAGCACGCAGCAGCAGCAGTAGCAGCACGCAGCAGGAGCAGCAGCTCGCATTAGCATCTGCGGCACGCAGCAGCAGCAGCAGCACGCAGCAGCAGCAGCAGCACGCAGCAGCAGCACGCAGCAGCAGCAGCAGTACGCAGCAGCAGCAGCACGCAGCAGCAGCAGCAGCAGCAGCACGCAGCAGCAGCAGCAGCACGCAGCACGCAGCAGCACGCAGCAGCAGCAGCATCATGCAGCAGCAGCAGCAGCACGCAGCACGCAGCAGCAGCAGCAGCACGCAGCAGCAGCAGCAGCACGCAGCAGCAGCAGCACGCAGCAGCAGCAGCAGCACGCAGTATGACGCAGCAGCAGCAGCAGCACGCAGCAGGACGCAGCAGCACGCAGCAGCAGCAGCAGCACGCAGCAGCAGCAGCAGCACGCAGCAGCACGCAGTAGCAGCAGCAGCACGCAGCAGCAGCAGCAGCAGCAGCTCGCAGCAGCAGCAGCACGCAGCAGCAGCAGCAGCACGCAGCACGCAGCAGCAGCAGCAGCAGCAGCAGCAGCAGCACGCAGCATCAGCAGCACGCAGCAGGAGCAGCAGCTCGCCTTAGCAGCTGCGGCACGCAGCAGCAGCAGCAGCACGCAGCAGCAGCAGCAGCACGCAGCAGCAGCAGCAGAACGCAGCAGCAGTACGCAGCAGCAGCAGCAGCACGCAGCAGCAGCAGCATCATGCAGCAGCAGCAGCAGCACGCAGCACGCAGAAGCAGCAGCACGCAGCAGCAGCAGCAGCAGCAGCAGCACGCAGCAGCAGCAGCACGCAGCACGCAGCAGCAGCACGCTGCAGCACGCAGCAGCAGCAGCAGCAGCAGCACGTAGCAGCAGCAGCAGCACGCAGCAGCAGCAGCAGCACGCAGCAGCAGCAGCAGCAGCAGCAGCACGCAGCAGCAGCAGCAGCAGCACGCAGCAGCAGCAGCAGCACGCAGCAGCAGCAGCAGCAGCAGCAGCACGCAGCAGCAGCAGCAGCAGCACGCAGCAGGAGCAGCAGCTCGCATTAGCATCTGCGGCACGCAGCAGCAGCAGCAGCACGCAGCAGCAGCAGCAGCACGCAGCAGCAGCAGCAGCACGCAGCAGTAACAGCAGCAGCAGCACGCAGCAGCAGCAGCACGCAGCAGCAGCAGCAGCACGCAGCACGCAGCAGCAGCACGCAGCAGCACGCAGCAGCAGCAGCAGCACGCAGCAGCAGCAGCAGCACGCAGCAGCAGCAGCAGCAGCACGCAGCAGCAGCAGCAGCACGCAGCAGCAGCAGCACGCAGCAGCAGCAGCAGCACGCAGTAGGACGCAGCAGCAGCAGCAGCAAGCAGCAGGACGCAGCAGCAGCAGGACGCAGTAGGACGCAGCAGTAGCAGCACACAGCAGGACGCAGGAGCAGCAGCACGCAGCAGCAGCAGCAGCACGCAGCAGCAGCAGCAGCACGCAGCAGCAGCAGCAGCAGCAGCAGCAGCAGCAGCAGCAGCACGCAGCAGCAGCAGCAGCACGCAGTAGGACGCAGCAGCAGCAGCACGCAGCAGGACGCAGCAGCAGCAGCACGCAGCAGCAGCAGCAGCACGCAGCAGCAGCAGCACGCAGCAGCAGCAGCACGCAGCAGCAGAAGCACGCAGCAGTAGCAGCAGCAGCAGCACGCAGCAGCAGCAGCAGCACGCAGCAGCAGCAGCACGCAGCAGCAGCAGCAGCACGCAGCAGCAGCAGCAGCAGCTGCGGCACGCAGCAGCAGCAGCAGCACGCAGCAGCAGCAGCAGCAGCACGCAGCAGGAGCAGCAGCTCGCATTAGCAGCTGCGGCACGCAGCAGCAGCAGCAGCACGCAGCAGCAGCAGCATCATGCAGCAGCAGCAGCAGCACGCAGCACGCAGAAGCAGCAGCACGCAGCAGCAGCAGCAGCAGCAGCAGCACGCAGCAGCAGCAGCACGCAGCACGCAGCAGCAGCACGCTGCAGCACGCAGCAGCAGCACGTAGCAGCAGCACGTAGCAGCAGCAGCAGCACGCAGCAGCAGCAGCAGCACGCAGCAGCAGCAGCAGCAGCAGCAGCACGCAGCAGCAGCAGCAGCAGCACGCAGCAGCAGCAGCAGCACGCAGCAGCAGCAGCAGCAGCAGCAGCACGCAGCAGCAGCAGCAGCAGCACGCAGCAGGAGCAGCAGCTCGCATTAGCATCTGCGGCACGCAGCAGCAGCAGCAGCACGCAGCAGCAGCAGCAGCACGCAGCAGCAGCAGCAGCACGCAGCAGTAACAGCAGCAGCAGCACGCAGCAGCAGCACGCAGCAGCAGCAGCAGCAGCAGCAGCACGCAGCACGCAGCAGCAGCACGCAGCAGCACGCAGCAGCAGCAGCAGCACGCAGCAGCAGCAGCAGCACGCAGCAGCAGCAGCAGCAGCACGCAGCAGCAGCAGCACGCAGCAGCAGCAGCAGCACGCAGTAGGACGCAGCAGCAGCAGCAGCAAGCAGCAGGACGCAGCAGCAGCAGGACGCAGTAGGACGCAGCAGTAGCAGCACACAGCAGGACGCAGGAGCAGCAGCACGCAGCAGCAGCAGCAGCACGCAGCAGCAGCAGCAGCACGCAGCAGCAGCAGCAGCAGCAGCAGCAGCAGCAGCAGCACGCAGCAGCAGCAGCAGCACGCAGTAGGACGCAGCAGCAGCAGCACGCAGCAGGACGCAGCAGCAGCAGCACGCAGCAGCAGCAGCAGCACGCAGCAGCAGCAGCACGCAGCAGCAGCAGCACGCAGCAGCAGAAGCACGCAGCAGCAGCAGCACGCAGCAGCAGCAGCAGCACGCAGCAGCAGCAGCACGCAGCAGCAGCAGCAGCACGCAGCAGCAGCAGCAGCAGCTGCGGCACGCAGCAGCAGCAGCAGCACGCAGCAGCAGCAGCAGCAGCACGCAGCAGGAGCAGCAGCTCGCATTAGCAGCTGCGGCACGCAGCAGCAGCAGCAGCACGCAGCAGCAGCAGCAGAACGCAGCAGCAGAACGCAGCAGCAGTACGCTGCAGCAGCAGCAGCAAGCAGCACGCAGCAGCAGCAGCACGCAGCAGCAGCAGCAGCACGCAGCAGCAGCAGCAGCAGCAGCAGCAGCACGCAGCAGCAGCAGCAGCAGCACGCAGCAGCAGCAGCAGCACGCAGCAGTAACAGCAGCAGCAGCAGCAGCACGCAGCAGCAGCAGCACGCAGCAGCAGCAGCAGCAGCAGCACGCAGCAGCAGCAGCAGCACGCAGCAGCAGCAGCAGCAGCACGCAGCAGCAGCAGCAGCAGCAGCAGCAGCACGCAGCAGCAGCAGCAGCACGCAGCAGCAGCAGCAGCAGCAGCAGCACGCAGCAGCAGCAGCAGCACGCAGTAGGACGCAGCAGCAGCAGCAGCAAGCAGCAGGACGCAGCAGCAGCAGGACGCAGCAGCAGCAGCACGCAGCAGCAGCAGCACCACGCAGCAGCAGCAGCAGCACGCAGCAGCAGCAGCAGCACGCAGCAGCAGCAGCACGCAGCAGCAGCAGCACGCAGCAGCAGCAGCAGCACGCAGCACGCAGCAGCAGCAGCAGCAGCACGCAGCAGCAGCAGCAGCAGCAGCAGCAGCAGCAGCAGCAGCACGCAGCAGCAGCAGCACGCAGCACGCAGCACGCAGCAGCAGCACGCAGCAGCAGCAGCAGCAGCAGCAGCAGCACGCAGCAGCAGCAGCAGCACGCAGCAGCAGCAGCACGCAGCAGCAGCAGCACGCAGCAGCAGCAGCACGCAGCAGCAGCAGCAGCACGCAGCACGCAGCAGCAGCAGCAGCAGCACGCAGCAGCAGCAGCACGCAGCAGCAGCTGCAGCAGCAGCAGCACGCAGCACGCAGCAGCAGCAGCACGCAGCAGCAGCAGCAGCACGCAGCAGCAGCAGCAGTACGCAGCAGCAGCGCAGCACGTAGCAGCAGCAGCAGCACGCAGCAGCAGCAGCAGCAGCAGCACGCAGCAGCAGCAGCAGCACGCAGTAGGACGCAGCAGCAGCAGCAGCACGCAGCAGGACGCAGCAGCAGCAGGACGCAGCAGGAGCAGCATCATGCAGCAGCAGCAGCATCACGCAGCACGCAGCAGCAGCAGCACGCAGCAGCAGCAGCAGCACGCAGCAGCTGCAGCAGCACGCAGCAGCAGCATCACGCAGCACGCAGCAGCAGCTTGCATTAGCAGCAGCTTGCATTAGCAGCTGCGGCACGCAGCAGCAGCAGCAGCACGCAGCAGCAGCAGCAGAACGCAGCAGCAGTACGCTGCAGCAGCAGCAGCACGCAGCACGCAGCAGCAGCAGCACGCAGCAGCAGCAGCAGCAGCAGCACGCAGCAGCAGCAGCAGCAGCAGCAGCACGCAGCAGCAGCAGCAGCACGCAGCAGCAGCAGCAGCACGCAGCAGTAACAGCAGCAGCAGCAGCACGCAGCAGCAGCAGCACGCAGCAGCAGCAGCAGCACGCAGCAGCAGCAGCAGCACGCAGCAGCAGCAGCAGCAGCAGCACGCAGCAGCAGCAGCAGCACGCAGTAGGACGCAGCAGCAGCAGCAGCAAGCAGCAGGACGCAGCAGCAGCAGGACGCAGTAGGACGCAGCAGTAGCAGCACACAGCAGGACGCAGGAGCAGCAGCACGCAGCAGCAGCATTAGCACGCAGCAGCAGCAGCAGCACGCAGCAGCAGCAGCAGCAGCAGCAGCAGCACGCAGCAGCAGCAGCAGCACGCAGTAGGACGCAGCAGCAGCAGCACGCAGCAGGACGCAGCAGCAGCAGCACGCAGCAGCAGCAGCAGCACGCAGCAGCAGCAGCACGCAGCAGCAGAAGCACGCAGCAGCAGCAGCAGCACGCAGCAGCAGCAGCAGCACGCAGCAGCAGCAGCACGCAGCAGCAGCAGCAGCACGCAGCAGCAGCAGCAGCTGCGGCACGCAGCAGCAGCAGCAGCAGCACGCAGCAGGAGCAGCAGCTCGCATTAGCAGCTGCGGCACGCAGCAGCAGCAGCAGCACGCAGCAGCAGCAGCAGAACGCAGCAGCAGTACGCTGCAGCAGCAGCAGCACGCAGCACGCAGCAGCAGCAGCACGCAGCAGCAGCAGCAGCACGCAGCAGCAGCAGCACGCAGCAGCAGCAGCAGCAGAACGCAGCAGCAGCAGCAGCACGCAGCAGTAACAGCAGCAGCAGCAGCAGCACGCAGCAGCAGCAGCACGCAGCAGCAGCAGCAGCACGCAGCACGCAGCAGCAGCACGCAGCAGCACGCAGCAGCAGGAGCACGCAGCAGCAGCAGCAGCAGCAGCACGCAGCAGCAGCAGCAGCAGGCAGCAGCAGCAGCAGCACGCAGCAGCAGCAGCAGCAGCAGCAGCAGCAGCAGCACGCAGCAGCAGCAGCAGCACGCAGCAGCAGCAGCAGCAGCAGCAGCACGCAGCAGCAGCAGCAGCACGCAGTAGGACGCAGCAGCAGCAACAGCAAGCAGCAGGACGCAGCAGCAGCAGGACGCAGCAGCAGCAGCACGCAGCAGCAGCAGCACCACGCAGCAGCAGCAGCAGCACGCAGCAGCAGCAGCAGCACGCAGCAGCAGCAGCACGCAGCAGCAGCAGCAGCAGCACGCAGCACGCAGCAGCAGCAACAGCAGCACGCAGCAGCAGCAGCAGCAGCACGCAGCAGCAGCAGCAGCACGCAGCAGCAGCAGCACGCAGCAGCAGCAGCAGCAGCAGCAGCAGCAGCAGCACGCAGCGCAGCAGCAGCAGCAGCAGCAGCAGCAGCACGCAGCAGCAGCAGCAGCAGCAGCACGCAGCAGGACGCAGCAGCAGCAGCAGCACGCAGCAGCAGCAGCACGCAGCAGCAGCAGCACGCAGCAGCAGCAGCAGCACGCAGCACGCAGCAGCAGCAGCAGCAGCAGCACGCAGCAGCAGCAGCTGCAGCACGCAGTAGCAGCAGCAGCACGCAGCAGCAGCAGCACGCAGCAGCAGCAGCAGCACGCAGCACGCAGCAGCAGCAGCAGCAGCACGCAGCAGCAGCAGCAGCAGCACGCAGCAGCAGCAGCAGCAGCAGCAGCAGCAGCAGCAGCAGCAGCAGCAGCAGCAGCAGCAGGAGCAGCAGGAGCAGCAGCACGCAGCAGCAGCAGCAGCACGCAGCAGCAGCAGCAGCACGCAGCAGCAGCAGCAGCACGCAGCAGCAGCAGCACGCAGCAGCAGCAGCAGCACGCAGCACGCAGCAGCAGCAGCAGCAGCAGCAGCAGCAGCAGCAGCACGCAGCAGCAGCAGCTGCAGCGCGCAGTAGCAGCAGCAGCAGCAGCACGCAGCAGCAGCAGCTGCAGCACGCAGTAGCAGCAGCAGCACGCAGCAGCAGCAGCAGCAGCACGCAGCAGCAGCAGCAGCACGCAGCACGCAGCAGCAGCAGCAGCAGCAGCAGCAGCAGCAGCAGCAGCAGCAGCAGCAGCAGCAGCAGCACGCAGCAGCAGCAGCAGCAGCACGCAGCAGCACCAGCAGCACGCAGCAGCAGCAGCAGCACGCAGCAGCAGCAGCACGCAGCAGCAGCAGCAGCACGCAGTAGCAGCAGCAGCACGCAGCAGCAGCAGCACGCAGCGGCAGCAGCAGCACGCAGCACGCAGCAGCAGCACGCAGCAGCAGCAGCAGCAGCACGCAGCAGCAGCACGCAGCAGCACGCAGCAGCAGCAGCAGCACGCAGCACGCAGCAGCAGCAGCAGCAGCAGCAGCAGCAGCACGCAGCAGCAGCAGCTGCAGCACGCAGTAGCAGCAGCAGCACGCAGCAGCAGCACGCAGCAGCAGCAGCACGCAGCACGCAGCAGCAGCAGCAGCAGCAGCAGCACGCAGCAGCAGCAGCAGCAGCACGCAGCAGCAGCAGCAGCAGCAGCAGCAGCAGCAGCACGCAGCAGCAGCAGCACGCAGCAGCAGCAGCAGCACGCAGCACGCAGCAGCAGCAGCAGCAGCACGCAGCAGCAGCAGCAGCAGCACGCAGCAGCAGCACGCAGCAGCAGCAGCACGCAGCAGCAGCAGCAGCACGCAGCACGCAGCAGCAGCAGCAGCAGCACGCAGCAGCAGCAGCAGCAGCACGCAGCAGCAGCAGCAGCAGCAGCAGCAGCAGCAGCAGCAGCAGCACGCAGCAGCAGCAGCACGCAGCACGCAGCAGCAGCACGCAGCAGCAGCAGCACGCAGCAGCAGCAGCAGCAGCAGCAGCAGCAGCAGCAGCAGCAGCAGCAGCAGCAGCAGCAGCACGCAGCAGCAGCAGCACGCAGCACGCAGCACGCAGCAGCAGCACGCAGCAGCACGCAGCAGCAGCAGCAGTACGCAGCAGCAGCGCAGCACGCAGCAGCAGCAGCAGCACGCAGCAGCTGCAGCAGCACGCAGCAGCAGCAGCAGCACGTAGCAGCAGCAGCAGCACGCAGCAGCAGCAGCAGCAGCAGCAGCAGCACGCAGCAGCAGCAGCAGTACGCAGCAGCAGCGCAGCACGCAGCAGCAGCAGCAGCACGCAGCAGCTGCAGCAGCACGCAGCAGCAGCAGCAGCACGTAGCAGCAGCAGCAGCACGCAGCAGCAGCAGCAGCACGCAGCAGCAGCAGCAGCACGCAGCAGCAGCAGCACGCAGCAGCAGCAGCACGCAGCACGCAGCAGCAGCAGCAGCAGCAGCAGCAGCACGCAGCAGCAGCAGCTGCAGCACGCAGTAGCAGCAGCAGCACGCAGCAGCAGCAGCACGCAGCAGCAGCAGCAGCACGCAGCACGCAGCAGCAGCAGCAGCAGCACGCAGCAGCAGCAGCAGCAGCACGCAGCAGCAGCAGCAGCAGCAGCAGCAGCAGCAGGAGCAGCAGCACGCAGCAGCAGCAGCAGCACGCAGCAGCAGCAGCAGCACGCAGCAGCAGCAGCAGCACGCAGCAGCAGCAGCACGCAGCAGCAGCAGCAGCACGCAGCACGCAGCAGCAGCAGCAGCAGCAGCAGCACGCAGCAGCAGCAGCTGCAGCACGCAGTAGCAGCAGCAGCACGCAGCAGCAGCAGCACGCAGCAGCAGCAGCACGCAGCAGCAGCAGCACGCAGCAGCAGCAGCACGCAGCAGCAGCAGCAGCACGCAGCACGCAGCAGCAGCAGCAGCTGCAGCACGCAGTAGCAGCAGCAGCACGCAGCAGCTGCAGCACGCAGCAGCAGCAGCAGCACGCAGCACGCAGCAGCAGCAGCAGCAGCACGCAGCAGCAGCAGCAGCAGCACGCAGCAGCAGCAGCAGCAGCAGCAGGAGCAGCAGCAGCAGCAGCACGCAGCAGCAGCAGCAGCAGCAGCAGCAGGAGCAGCAGCACGCAGCAGCAGCAGCAGCACGCAGCAGCAGCAGCAGCACGCAGCAGCAGCAGCACGCAGCAGCAGCAGCAGCACGCAGCACGCAGCAGCAGCAGCAGCAGCAGCAGCACGCAGCAGCAGCAGCTGCAGCACGCAGTAGCAGCAGCAGCACGCAGCAGCAGCAGCACGCAGCAGCAGCAGCAGCACGCAGCACGCAGCAGCAGCAGCAGCAGCACGCAGCAGCAGCAGCAGCAGCAGCACGCAGCAGCAGCAGCAGCACGCAGCACGCAGCAGCAGCAGCAGCAGCAGCAGCACGCAGCAGCAGCAGCAGCAGCACGCAGCAGCAGCAGCACGCAGCAGCAGCAGCAGCAGCAGCACGCAGCACGCAGCAGCAGCAGCAGCAGCACGCAGCAGCAGCAGCTGCAGCACGCAGTAGCAGCAGCAGCACGCAGCAGCAGCAGCACGCAGCAGCAGCAGCAGCAGCAGCACGCAGCACGCAGCAGCAGCAGCAGCAGCACGCAGCAGCAGCAGCACGCAGCAGCAGCAGCAGCAGCAGCAGCAGCAGCAGCAGCAGGAGCAGCAGCACGCAGCAGCAGCAGCAGCACGCAGCAGCAGCAGCAGCACGCAGCAGCAGCAGCAGCAGCAGCACGCAGCAGCAGCAGCAGCACGCAGCAGCAGCAGCACGCAGCAGCAGCAGCACGCAGCAGCAGCAGCAGCAGCAGCACGCAGCAGCAGCAGCACGCAGCAGCAGCAGCAGCACGCAGCACGCAGCAGCAGCAGCAGCAGCAGCAGCAGCAGCACGCAGCAGCAGCAGCTGCAGCACGCAGTAGCAGCAGCAGCACGCAGCAGCAGCAGCACGCAGCAGCAGCAGCAGCAGCAGCACGCAGCACGCAGCAGCAGCAGCAGCAGCACGCAGCAGCAGCAGCAGCACGCAGCAGCAGCAGCAGCAGCAGCAGCAGCAGCAGCAGCAGCAGCAGCAGGAGCAGCAGCACGCAGCAGCAGCAGCCCGCAGCACGCAGCAGCAGCACGCAGCAGCACGCAGCAGCAGCAGCAGTACGCAGCAGCAACAGCAGCACGCAGCAGCAGCAGCAGCACGCAGCAGCTGCAGCAGCACGCAGCAGCAGCAGCACGTAGCAGCAGCAGCAGCAGCAGCAGCACGCAGCAGCAGCAGCAGCACGCAGTATGACGCAGCAGCAGCAGCAGCAGCAGCAGCAGCAGCAGCAGGTAGCAGCAGCAGCACGCAGCAGCAGCAGCAGCAGCAGCAGCAGCAGCAGCAGCAGCACGCAGCACGCAGCAGCAGCAGCAGCAGCACGCAGCAGCAGCAGCAGCAGCAGCACGCAGCAGCAGCAGCAGCACGCAGCACGCAGCAGCAGCAGCAGCAGCACGCAGCAGCAGCAGCAGCAGCACGCAGCAGCAGCAGCAGCAGCAGCAGCAGCAGCAGCAGCAGCAGCAGCAGCAGCAGCACGCAGCAGCAGAAGCACGCAGCACGCAGCAGCAGCACGCAGCTGCAGCAGCACGCAGCAGCAGCAGCAGCAGCAGCAGCAGCAGCAGCACGCAGCAGCAGCAGCAGCAGCACGCAGCACGCAGCACGCAGCAGCAGCACGCAGCAGCACGCAGCAGCAGCAGCAGTACGCAGCAGCAGCGCAGCACGCAGCAGCAGCAGCAGCACGCAGCAGCTGCAGCAGCACGCAGCAGCAGCAGCAGCACGTAGCAGCAGCAGCAGCACGCAGCAGCAGCAGCACGCAGCACGCAGCAGCAGCAGCAGCAGCAGCAGCAGCACGCAGCAGCAGCAGCTGCAGCACGCAGTAGCAGCAGCAGCACGCAGCAGCAGCAGCACGCAGCAGCAGCAGCAGCACGCAGCACGCAGCAGCAGCAGCAGCAGCACGCAGCAGCAGCAGCAGCAGCACGCAGCAGCAGCAGCAGCAGCAGCAGCAGCAGCAGGAGCAGCAGCACGCAGCAGCAGCAGCAGCACGCAGCAGCAGCAGCAGCACGCAGCAGCAGCAGCAGCACGCAGCAGCAGCAGCACGCAGCAGCAGCAGCAGCACGCAGCACGCAGCAGCAGCAGCAGCAGCAGCAGCACGCAGCAGCAGCAGCTGCAGCACGCAGTAGCAGCAGCAGCACGCAGCAGCAGCAGCACGCAGCAGCAGCAGCACGCAGCAGCAGCAGCACGCAGCAGCAGCAGCACGCAGCAGCAGCAGCAGCACGCAGCACGCAGCAGCAGCAGCAGCTGCAGCACGCAGTAGCAGCAGCAGCACGCAGCAGCAGCAGCAGCACGCAGCACGCAGCAGCAGCAGCAGCAGCACGCAGCAGCAGCAGCAGCAGCACGCAGCAGCAGCAGCAGCAGCAGCAGCAGGAGCAGCAGCAGCAGCAGCACGCAGCAGCAGCAGCAGCAGCAGCAGCAGGAGCAGCAGCACGCAGCAGCAGCAGCAGCACGCAGCAGCAGCAGCAGCACGCAGCAGCAGCAGCACGCAGCAGCAGCAGCAGCACGCAGCACGCAGCAGCAGCAGCAGCAGCAGCAGCACGCAGCAGCAGCAGCTGCAGCACGCAGTAGCAGCAGCAGCACGCAGCAGCAGCAGCACGCAGCAGCAGCAGCAGCACGCAGCACGCAGCAGCAGCAGCAGCAGCACGCAGCAGCAGCAGCAGCAGCAGCACGCAGCAGCAGCAGCAGCACGCAGCACGCAGCAGCAGCAGCAGCAGCAGCAGCACGCAGCAGCAGCAGCAGCAGCACGCAGCAGCAGCAGCACGCAGCAGCAGCAGCAGCAGCAGCACGCAGCACGCAGCAGCAGCAGCAGCAGCACGCAGCAGCAGCAGCTGCAGCACGCAGTAGCAGCAGCAGCACGCAGCAGCAGCAGCACGCAGCAGCAGCAGCAGCAGCAGCACGCAGCACGCAGCAGCAGCAGCAGCAGCACGCAGCAGCAGCAGCTGCAGCACGCAGCAGCAGCAGCACGCAGCAGCAGCAGCAGCAGCAGCAGCAGCAGCAGCAGCAGGAGCAGCAGCACGCAGCAGCAGCAGCAGCACGCAGCAGCAGCAGCAGCACGCAGCAGCAGCAGCAGCAGCAGCACGCAGCAGCAGCAGCAGCACGCAGCAGCAGCAGCACGCAGCAGCAGCAGCAGCACGCAGCACGCAGCAGCAGCAGCAGCAGCAGCAGCAGCAGCACGCAGCAGCAGCAGCTGCAGCACGCAGTAGCAGCAGCAGCACGCAGCAGCAGCAGCACGCAGCAGCAGCAGCAGCAGCAGCACGCAGCACGCAGCAGCAGCAGCAGCAGCACGCAGCAGCAGCAGCAGCACGCAGCAGCAGCAGCAGCAGCAGCAGCAGCAGCAGCAGCAGCAGCAGCAGCAGCAGCAGCAGGAGCAGCAGCACGCAGCAGCAGCAGCCCGCAGCACGCAGCAGCAGCACGCAGCAGCACGCAGCAGCAGCAGCAGTACGCAGCAGCAACAGCAGCACGCAGCAGCAGCAGCAGCACGCAGCAGCTGCAGCAGCACGCAGCAGCAGCAGCACGTAGCAGCAGCAGCAGCAGCAGCAGCACGCAGCAGCAGCAGCAGCACGCAGTATGACGCAGCAGCAGCAGCAGCAGCAGCAGCAGCAGCAGCAGGTAGCAGCAGCAGCACGCAGCAGCAGCAGCAGCAGCAGCAGCAGCAGCAGCACGCAGCACGCAGCAGCAGCAGCAGCAGCACGCAGCAGCAGCAGCAGCAGCAGCACGCAGCAGCAGCAGCAGCACGCAGCACGCAGCAGCAGCAGCAGCAGCACGCAGCAGCAGCAGCAGCAGCACGCAGCAGCAGCAGCAGCAGCACGCAGCAGCAGCAGCAGCAGCAGCAGCAGCAGCAGCAGCAGCAGCAGCAGCACGCAGCAGCAGAAGCACGCAGCACGCAGCAGCAGCACGCAGCTGCAGCAGCACGCAGCAGCAGCAGCAGCAGCAGCAGCAGCAGCAGCACGCAGCAGCAGCAGCAGCAGCACGCAGCACGCAGCACGCAGCAGCAGCACGCAGCAGCACGCAGCAGCAGCAGCAGTACGCAGCAGCAGCGCAGCACGCAGCAGCAGCAGCAGCACGCAGCAGCTGCAGCAGCACGCAGCAGCAGCAGCAGCACGTAGCAGCAGCAGCAGCACGCAGCAGCAGCAGCAGCAGCAGCAGCAGCACGCAGCAGCAGCAGCAGCACGCAGTAGGACGCAGCAGCAGCAGCAGCACGCAGCAGGACGCAGCAGCAGCAGGACGCAGCAGCAGCAGGACGCAGCAGCAGCAGCACGCAGCAGCAGCAGCAGCACGCAGCAGCAGCAGCAGCACGCAGCAGCAGCAGCAGCACGCAGCAGCAGCAGCACGCAGCAGCACGCAGCACGCAGCAGCAGCAGCACGCAGCAGCAGCAGCAGCACGCAGCACGCAGCAGCAGCAGCAGCAGCAGCAGCAGCAGCAGGAGCAGCAGCACGCAGCAGCAGCAGCAGCACGCAGCAGCAGCAGCAGCAGCACGCAGCAGCAGCAGCAGCACGCAGCAGCAGCAGCAGCACGCAGCAGCAGCAGCAGCACGCAGCACGCAGCAGCAGCAGCAGCAGCAGCAGCAGCACGCAGCAGCAGCAGCTGCAGCACGCAGTAGCAGCAGCAGCACGCAGCAGCAGCAGCACGCAGCAGCAGCAGCACGCAGCAGCAGCAGCAGCAGCAGCACGCAGCACGCAGCAGCAGCAGCAGCAGCAGCAGCAGCAGCAGCACGCAGCAGCAGCAGCTGCAGCACGCAGTATCAGCAGCAGCACGCAGCAGCAGCAGCACGCAGCAGCAGCAGCAGCACGCAGCACGCAGCAGCAGCAGCAGCAGCACGCAGCAGCAGCACGCAGCAGCAGCAGCAGCACGCAGCACGCAGCAGCAGCACGCAGCAGCACGCAGCAGCAGCAGCAGCACGCAGCAGCTGCAGCAGCACGCAGCAGCAGCAGCAGCAGCAGCAGCAGCACGCAGCAGCAGCAGCAGCACGCAGCAGCAGCAGCAGCACGCAGCAGCAGCAGCAGCACGCAGCAGCAGCAGCAGCACGCAGTAGGACGCAGCAGCAGCAGCAAGCAGCAGGACGCAGCAGCAGCAGGACGCAGTAGGACGCAGCAGTAGCAGCACACAGCAGGACGCAGCAGCAGCAGCACGCAGCAGCAGCAGCAGCACGCAGCAGCAGCAGCAGCACGCAGCAGCAGCAGCAGCACGCAGCAGCAGCAGCAGCAGCAGCAGCAGCAGCAGCAGCAGCAGCAGCACGCAGCAGCAGCAGCAGCACGCAGTAGGACGCAGCAGCAGCAGCACGCAGCAGGACGCAGCAGCAGCAGCACGCAGCAGCAGCAGCAGCACGCAGCAGCAGCAGCACGCAGCAGCAGAAGCACGCAGCAGCAGCAGCAGCAGCAGCACGCAGCAGCAGCAGCAGCAGCAGCAGCACGCAGCAGCAGCAGCACGCAGCAGCAGCAGCAGCACGCAGCAGCAGCAGCAGCAGCACGAAGCAGCAGCAGCAGCACGCAGCAGCAGCAGCAGCAGCAGCACGCAGCAGTAACAGCAGCAGCAGCAGCAGCACGCAGCAGCACGCAGCACGCAGCAGCAGCAGCAGCAGCAGCACGCAGCACGCAGCAGCAGCAGCAGCAGCAGCAGCAGCAGCACGCAACAGCAGCAGCTGCAGCACGCAGTATCAGCAGCAGCACGCAGCAGCAGCAGCACGCAGCAGCAGCAGCAGCACGCAGCACGCAGCAGCAGCAGCAGCAGCACGCAGCAGCAGCACGCAGCAGCAGCAGCAGCACGCAGCAGGCAGCAGCAGCACGCAGCAGCACGCAGCAGCAGCAGCAGCACGCAGCAGCTGCAGCAGCACGCAGCAGCAGCAGCAGCAGCAGCAGCAGCACGCAGCAGCAGCAGCAGCACGCAGCAGCAGCAGCAGCACGCAGCAGCAGCAGCAGCACGCAGCAGCAGCAGCAGCACGCAGTAGGACGCAGCAGCAGCAGCAAGCAGCAGGACGCAGCAGCAGCAGGACGCAGTAGGACGCAGCAGTAGCAGCACACAGCAGGACGCAGCAGCAGCAGCACGCAGCAGCAGCAGCAGCACGCAGCAGCAGCAGCAGCACGCAGCAGCAGCAGCAGCACGCAGCAGCAGCAGCAGCAGCAGCAGCAGCAGCAGCAGCAGCACGCAGCAGCAGCAGCAGCACGCAGCAGCAGCACGCAGCAGCAGAAGCACGCAGCAGCAGCAGCAGCAGCAGCACGCAGCAGCAGCAGCAGCAGCAGCAGCACGCAGCAGCAGCAGCACGCAGCAGCAGCAGCAGCACGCAGCAGCAGCAGCAGCAGCACGAAGCAGCAGCAGCAGCACGCAGCAGCAGCAGCAGCAGCAGCACGCAGCAGTAACAGCAGCAGCAGCAGCAGCACGCAGCAGCAGCAGCACGCAGCAGCAGCAGCAGCACGCAGCACGCAGCAGCAGCACGCAGCAGCACGCAGCAGCAGTAGCACGCAGCAGCAGTACCACGCAGCAGCAGCAGCAGCAGCAGCACGCAGCAGCAGCAGCAGCACGCAGCAGCAGCTGCAGCACGCAGCAGCAGCAGCAGCACGCAGCAGCAGCAGCAGCACGCAGTAGGACGCAGCAGCAGCAGCAGCAAGCAGCAGGACGCAGCAGCAGCAGGACGCAGTAGGACGCAGCAGCAGCAGCACGCAGCAGGACGCAGCAGCAGCAGCACGCAGCAGCAGCAGCAGCACGCAGCAGCAGCAGCAGCACGCAGCAGCAGCAGCACGCAGCAGCAGCAGCAGCACGCAGCACGCAGCAGCAGCAGCAGCAGCAGCAGCACGCAGCAGCAGCAGCTGCAGCACGCAGTAGCAGCAGCAGCACGCAGCAGCAGCAGCACGCAGCAGCAGCAGCACGCAGCAGCAGCAGCACGCAGCAGCAGCAGCACGCAGCAGCAGCAGCACGCAGCAGCAGCAGCACGCAGCAGCAGCAGCAGCACGCAGCACGCAGCAGCAGCAGCAGCTGCAGCACGCAGTAGCAGCAGCAGCACGCAGCAGCTGCAGCACGCAGCAGCAGCAGCAGCACGCAGCACGCAGCAGCAGCAGCAGCAGCACGCAGCAGCAGCAGCAGCAGCACGCAGCAGCAGCAGCAGCAGCAGCAGCAGGAGCAGCAGCAGCAGCAGCACGCAGCAGCAGCAGCAGCAGCAGCAGCAGGAGCAGCAGCACGCAGCAGCAGCAGCAGCACGCAGCAGCAGCAGCAGCACGCAGCAGCAGCAGCACGCAGCAGCAGCAGCAGCACGCAGCACGCAGCAGCAGCAGCAGCAGCAGCAGCACGCAGCAGCAGCAGCTGCAGCACGCAGTAGCAGCAGCAGCACGCAGCAGCAGCAGCACGCAGCAGCAGCAGCAGCACGCAGCACGCAGCAGCAGCAGCAGCAGCACGCAGCAGCAGCAGCAGCAGCAGCAGCAGCAGCAGCAGCAGCACGCAGCAGCAGCAGCAGCACGCAGCACGCAGCAGCAGCAGCAGCAGCAGCAGCAGCAGCACGCAGCAGCAGCAGCAGCAGCACGCAGCAGCAGCAGCACGCAGCAGCAGCAGCAGCAGCAGCACGCAGCACGCAGCAGCAGCAGCAGCAGCAGCAGCACGCAGCAGCAGCAGCTGCAGCACGCAGTAGCAGCAGCAGCACGCAGCAGCAGCAGCACGCAGCAGCAGCAGCAGCACGCAGTAGGACGCAGCAGCAGCAGCACGCAGCAGGACGCAGCAGCAGCAGCACGCAGCAGCAGCAGCAGCACGCAGCAGCAGCAGCACGCAGCAGCAGAAGCACGCAGCAGCAGCAGCAGCAGCAGCACGCAGCAGCAGCAGCAGCAGCAGCAGCAGCACGCAGCAGCAGCAGCAGCAGCAGCAGCAGCAGCAGCACGCAGCAGCAGCAGCACGCAGCAGCAGCAGCAGCACGCAGCAGCAGCAGCAGCAGCACGAAGCAGCAGCAGCAGCACGCAGCAGCAGCAGCAGCAGCAGCACGCAGCAGCAGCAGCAGCACGCAGCACGCAGCAGCAGCAGCAGCAGCAGCAGCAGCAGCACGCAGCAGCAGCAGCAGCAGCACGCAGCAGCAGCAGCACGCAGCAGCAGCAGCAGCAGCAGCACGCAGCACGCAGCAGCAGCAGCAGCAGCAGCAGCACGCAGCAGCAGCAGCTGCAGCACGCAGTAGCAGCAGCAGCACGCAGCAGCAGCAGCACGCAGCAGCAGCAGCAGCACGCAGTAGGACGCAGCAGCAGCAGCACGCAGCAGGACGCAGCAGCAGCAGCACGCAGCAGCAGCAGCAGCACGCAGCACGCAGCAGCAGCAGCAGCAGCAGCAGCACGCAGCAGCAGCAGCTGCAGCACGCAGTAGCAGCAGCAGCACGCAGCAGCAGCAGCACGCAGCAGCAGCAGCAGCACGCAGCACGCAGCAGCAGCAGCAGCAGCACGCAGCAGCAGCAGCAGCAGCAGCAGCAGCAGCAGCAGCAGCACGCAGCAGCAGCAGCAGCACGCAGCACGCAGCAGCAGCAGCAGCAGCAGCAGCAGCAGCAGCAGCACGCAGCAGCAGCAGCAGCAGCACGCAGCAGCAGCAGCACGCAGCAGCAGCAGCAGCAGCAGCACGCAGCACGCAGCAGCAGCAGCAGCAGCAGCAGCACGCAGCAGCAGCAGCTGCAGCACGCAGTAGCAGCAGCAGCACGCAGCAGCAGCAGCACGCAGCAGCAGCAGCAGCACGCAGTAGGACGCAGCAGCAGCAGCACGCAGCAGGACGCAGCAGCAGCAGCACGCAGCAGCAGCAGCAGCACGCAGCAGCAGCAGCACGCAGCAGCAGAAGCACGCAGCAGCAGCAGCAGCAGCAGCACGCAGCAGCAGCACGCAGCAGCAGCAGCACGCAGCAGCAGCAGCAGCACGCAGCAGCAGCAGCAGCAGCACGAAGCAGCAGCAGCAGCACGCAGCAGCAGCAGCAGCAGCAGCACGCAGCAGTAACAGCAGCAGCAGCAGCAGCACGCAGCAGCAGCAGCACGCAGCAGCAGCAGCAGCACGCAGCACGCAGCAGCAGCACGCAGCAGCACGCAGCAGCAGTAGCACGCAGCAGCAGTAGCACGCAGCAGCAGCAGCAGCAGCAGCACGCAGCAGCAGCAGCAGCACGCAGCAGCAGCTGCAGCACGCAGCAGCAGCAGCAGCACGCAGCAGCAGCAGCAGCAGCAGCAGCACGCAGCAGCAGCAGCAGCACGCAGTAGGACGCAGCAGCAGCAGCAGCAAGCAGCAGGACGCAGCAGCAGCAGGACGCAGTAGGACGCAGCAGCAGCAGCACGCAGCAGGACGCAGCAGCAGCAGCACGCAGCAGCAGCAGCAGCACGCAGCAGCAGCAGCACGCAGCAGCAGCAGCACGCAGCAGCAGCAGCAGCAGCAGCACGCAGCACGCAGCAGCAGCAGCAGCAGCAGCAGCACGCAGCAGGAGCAGCAGCTCGCATTAGCAGCTGCGGCACGCAGCAGCAGCAGCACGCAGCAGGAGCAGCAGCTCGCATTAGCAGCAGCAGCAGCAGCACGCAGCAGGAGCAGCAGCACGCAGTAGGACGCAGCAGCAGCAGCACGCAGCAGGACGCAGCAGCAGCAGCACGCAGCAGCAGCAGCAGCACGCAGCAGCAGCAGCACGCAGCAGCAGAAGCACGCAGCAGCAGCAGCAGCAGCAGCACGCAGCAGCAGCAGCAGCAGCAGCAGCACGCAGCAGCAGCAGCACGCAGCAGCAGCAGCAGCACGCAGCAGCAGCAGCAGCAGCACGAAGCAGCAGCAGCAGCACGCAGCAGCAGCAGCAGCAGCAGCACGCAGCAGTAACAGCAGCAGCAGCAGCACGCAGCAGCAGCAGCACGCAGCAGCAGCAGCAGCACGCAGCACGCAGCACGCAGCAGCAGCACGCAGCAGCACGCAGCAGCAGTAGCACGCAGCAGCAGTAGCACGCAGCAGCAGCAGCAGCAGCAGCACGCAGCAGCAGCAGCAGCACGCAGCAGCAGCTGCAGCACGCAGCAGCAGCAGCAGCACGCAGCAGCAGCAGCAGCAGCAGCAGCACGCAGCAGCAGCAGCAGCACGCAGTAGGACGCAGCAGCAGCAGCAGCAAGCAGCAGGACGCAGCAGCAGCAGGACGCAGTAGGACGCAGCAGCAGCAGCACGCAGCAGGACGCAGCAGCAGCAGCACGCAGCAGCAGCAGCAGCACGCAGCAGCAGCAGCACGCAGCAGCAGCAGCAGCAGCAGCACGCAGCACGCAGCAGCAGCAGCAGCAGCAGCAGCACGCAGCAGGAGCAGCAGCTCGCATTAGCAGCTGCGGCACGCAGCAGCAGCAGCACGCAGCAGGAGCAGCAGCTCGCATTAGCAGCAGCAGCAGCAGCACGCAGCAGGAGCAGCAGTTCGCATTAGCAGCTGCGGCACGCAGCAGCAGCAGCAGCACGCAGCAGCAGCAGCAGCAGCACGCAGCAGGAGCAGCAGCTCGCATTAGCAGCTGCGGCACGCAGCAGCAGCAGCAGCACGCAGCAGCAGCAGCAGAACGCAGCAGCAGTACGCTGCAGCAGCAGCAGCACGCAGCACGCAGCAGCAGCAGCACGCAGCAGCAGCAGCACGCAGCAGCAGCAGCAGCACGCAGCAGCAGCAGCAGCACGCAGCAGCAGCAGCAGCAGCACGCAGCAGCAGCAGCAGCACGCAGCAGTAACAGCAGCAGCAGCAGCAGCACGCAGCAGCAGCAGCAGCACGCAGCACGCAGCAGCAGCACGCAGCAGCACGCAGCAGCAGCAGCACGCAGCAGCAGCAGCAGCAGCAGCACGCAGCAGCAGCAGCAGCACGCAGCAGCAGCAGCAGCACGCAGCAGCAGCAGCAGCACGCAGCAGCAGCAGCAGCAGCAGCACGCAGCAGCATCAGCAGCACGCAGCAGCAGCAGCAGCAGCAGCAGCACGCAGCAGCAGCAGCAGCACGCAGTAGGACGCAGCAGCAGCAGCAGCAAGCAGCAGGACGCAGCAGCAGCAGCACGCAGCAGCAGCAGCACGCAGCAGCAGCAGCAGCACGCAGCAGCAGCAGCAGCATGCAGCAGCACGCAGCAGCAGCAGCAGCACGCACCACGCAGCAGCAGCAGCAGCAGCACGCAGCAGCAGCAGCAGCAGCACGCAGCAGCAGCAGCAGCACGCAGCAGCAGCAGCACGCAGCAGCAGCAGCAGCACGCAGCAGCAGCAGCAGCACGCAGCAGCAGCAGCAGCAGCACGCAGCAGCAGCAGCAGCAGCAGCAGCACGCAGCAGCAGCAGCACGCAGCACGCAGCAGCAGCACGCAGCAGCAGCAGCACGCAGCAGCAGCAGCACGCAGCAGCAGCAGCAGCACGCAGCAGCAGCAGCAGCACGCAGCAGCAGCAGCAGCAGCACGCAGCAGCAGCAGCAGCAGCAGCAGCACGCAGCAGCAGCAGCACGCAGCACGCAGCAGCAGCACGCAGCAGCAGCAGCACGCAGCAGCAGCAGCAGCAGCAGCAGCAGCACGCAGCAGCAGCAGCACGCAGCACGCAGCAGCAGCACGCAGCAGCACGCAGCAGCAGCAGCAGTACGCAGCAGCAGCAGCAGCACGCAGCAGCAGCAGCAGCACGCAGTAGGACGCAGCAGCAGCAGCAGCACGCAGCAGGACGCAGCAGCAGCAGGACGCAGCAGCAGCAGCACGCAGCAGCAGCAGCAGCACGCAGCAGCAGCAGCAGCACGCAGCAGCAGCAGCAGCACGCAGCAGCAGCAGCACGCAGCAGCAGCAGCAGCACGCAGCACGCAGCAGCAGCAGCAGCACGCAGCAGCAGCAGCTGCAGCACGCAGTAGCAGCAGCAGCACGCAGCAGCAGCAACACGCAGCAGCAGCAGCAGCACGCAGCACGCAGCAGCAGCAGCAGCAGCAGCAGCAGCAGCAGCAGCAGCAGCAGCAGCAGCAGCAGCAGCAGCACGCAGCAGCAGCAGCACGCAGCACGCAGCAGCAGCACGCAGCAGCAGCAGCAGCAGCAGCAGCAGCAGCAGCAGCAGCACGCAGCAGCAGCAGCAGCACGCAGTAGGACGCAGCAGCAGCAGCAGCACGCAGCAGGACGCAGCAGCAGCAGGACGCAGCAGCAGCAGCACGCAGCAGCAGCAGCAGCACGCAGCAGCAGCAGCAGCACGCAGCAGCAGCAGCACGCAGCAGCAGCAGCAGCAGCAGCAGCAGCACGCAGCAGCAGCAGCCCGCAGCACGCAGCAGCAGCACGCAGCAGCACGCAGCAGCAGCAGCAGTACGCAGCAGCAGCAGCAGCACGCAGCAGCACGTAGCAGCAGCAGCAGCAGCAGCAGCACGCAGCAGCAGCAGCAGCACGCAGTATGACGCAGCAGCAGCAGCAGCACGCAGCAGCAGCAGCAGCGCGCAGCGCGCAGCAGCAGCACGCAGCAGGAGCAGCATCATGCAGCAGCAGCAGCAGTACGCAGCAGCAGCAGCACGCAGCAGCAGCAGCAGCACGCAGCAGCAGCAGCAGCACGCAGCACGCAGCAGCACGCAGCAGCAGCAGCATCATGCAGCAGCAGCAGCAGCACGCAGCACGCAGCAGCAGCAGCAGCACGCAGCAGCAGCAGCAGCACGCAGCAGCAGCAGCACGCAGCAGCAGCAGCAGCACGCAGTATGACGCAGCAGCAGCAGCAGCACGCAGCAGGACGCAGCAGCACGCAGCAGCAGCAGCAGCACCCAGCAGCAGCAGCAGCACGCAGCAGCACGCAGTAACAGCAGCAGCACGCAGCAGCAGCAGCAGCAGCAGCACGCAGCAGCAGCAGCAGCAGCAGCAGCAGCAGCAGCACGCAGCAGCAGCAGCACGCAGCAGCAGCAGCAGAACGCAGCAGCAGTACGCAGCAGCAGCAGCAGCACGCAGCAGCAGCAGCATCATGCAGCAGCAGCAGCAGCACGCAGCACGCAGCAGCAGCAGCACGCAGCAGCAGCAGCAGCAGCAGCACGCAGCAGCAGCAGCACGCAGCACGCAGCAGCAGCACGCTGCAGCACGCAGCAGCAGCAGCAGCAGCAGCACGTAGCAGCAGCACGTAGCAGCAGCAGCAGCACGCAGCAGCAGCAGCAGCACGCAGCAGCAGCAGCAGCAGCACGCAGCAGCAGCAGCAGCAGCACGCAGCAGCAGCAGCAGCAGCAGCAGCACGCAGCAGCAGCAGCAGCACGCAGCAGGAGCAGCAGCTCGCATTAGCAGCTGCGGCACGCAGCAGCAGCAGCAGCAGCAGAACGCAGCAGCAGTACGCAGCAGCAGCAGCAGCACGCAGCAGCAGCAGCATCATGCAGCAGCAGCAGCAGCACGCAGCACGCAGCAGCAGCAGCACGCAGCAGCACGCAGCAGAAGCAGCACGCAGCAGCACGCAGCAGCAGCAGCAGCACGCAGCAACAGCAGCAGCACGCAGCAGCAGCAGCAGCACGCAGCAGCACGCAGCAGCACGCAGCAGCACGCAGCAGCACGCAGCAGTAGCAGCAGCAGCACGCAGCAGCAGCAGCAGCAGCAGCAGCACGCAGCAGCAGCAGCAGCACGCAGCACGCAGCAGCAGCAGCAGCAGCACGCAGCAGGAGCAGCATCATGCAGCAGCAGCAGCATCACGCAGCACGCAGCAGCAGCAGCACGCAGCAGCAGCAGCAGCACGCAGCAGCTGCAGCAGCACGCAGCAGCAGCAGCAGCACGTAGCAGCAGCAGCAGCAGCACGCAGCAGCAGCAGCAGCACGCAGTATGACGCAGCAGCAACAGCAGCACGCAGCAGCAGCACGCAGCACGCAGCAGCAGCAGCAGCAGCACGCAGCAGGAGCAGCATCATGCAGCAGCAGCAGCAGCACGCAGCACGCAGCAGCAGCAGCACGCAGCAGCAGCAGCACGCAGCAGCAGCAGCACGCAGCACGCAGCAGCAGCCCGCATTAGCAGCTGCGGCACGCAGCAGCAGCAGCAGCACGCAGCAGCAGCAGAACGCAGCAGCAGTACGCTGCAGCAGCAGCAGCACGCAGCACGCAGCAGCAGCAGCACGCAGCAGCAGCAGCAGCACGCAGCAGCAGCAGCAGCAGCAGCAGCAGCAGCAGCACGCAGCAGCAGCAGCAGCACGCAGCAGCAGCAGCAGCACGCAGCAGTAACAGCAGCAGCAGCAGCAGCACGCAGCAGCAGCAGCACGCAGCAGCAGCAGCAGCACGCAGCACGCAGCAGCAGCACGCAGCAGCACGCAGCAGCACGCAGCAGCAGCAGCAGCACGCAGCAGCAGCAGCAGCACGCAGCAGCAGCAGCAGTAGCAGCAGCAGCACGCAGCAGCAGCAGCACGCAGCAGCAGCAGCACGCAGCAGCAGCAGCAGCACGCAGTAGGACGCAGCAGCAGCAGCAGCAAGCAGCAGGACGCAGCAGCAGCAGGACGCAGTAGGACGCAGCAGTAGCAGCACACAGCAGGACGCAGGAGCAGCAGCACGCAGCAGCAGCAGCAGCACGCAGCAGCAGCAGCAGCACGCAGCAGCAGCAGCAGCAGCACGCAGCAGCAGCAGCAGCAGGCAGTAGGACGCAGCAGCAGCAGCACGCAGCAGGACGCAGCAGCAGCAGCACGCAGCAGCAGCAGCAGCACGCAGCAGCAGCAGCACGCAGCAGCAGCAGCACGCAGCAGCAGCAGCAGCAGCAGCACGCAGCAGCAGCAGCACGCAGCAGCAGCAGCAGCAGCAGCAGCAGCACGCAGCAGCAGCAGCAGCAGCTGCGGCACGCAGCAGCAGCAGCAGCACGCAGCAGCAGCAGCAGCACGCAGCAGGAGCAGCAGCTCGCATTAGCAGCTGCGGCACGCAGCAGCAGCAGCAGCACGCAGCAGCAGCTGCAGAACGCAGCAGCAGCACGCAGCACGCAGCAGCAGCAGCACGCAGCAGCAGCAGCAGCACGCAGCAGCAGCAGCAGCAGCAGCAGCAGCAGCACGCAGCAGCAGCAGCAGCAGCACGCAGCAGCAGCAGCAGCACGCAGCAGTAACAGCAGCAGCAGCAGCAGCACGCAGCAGCAGCAGCACGCAGCAGCAGCAGCAGCACGCAGCACGCAGCAGCAGCACGCAGCAGCACGCAGCAGCAGCAGCACGCAGCAGCAGCAGCAGCAGCAGCACGCAGCAGCAGCAGCAGCACGCAGCAGCAGCAGCAGCACGCAGCAGCAGCAGCAGCACGCAGCAGCAGCAGCAGCAGCACCAGCAGCACGCAGCAGCAGCAGCAGCACGCAGCAGCAGCAGCAGCAGCAGCACGCAGTAGGACGCAGCAGCAGCAGCAGCAAGCAGCAGGACGCAGCAGCAGCAGGACGCAGCAGCACGCAGCAGCAGCAGCACCACGCAGCAGCAGCAGCAGCACGCAGCAGCAGCAGCAGCACGCAGCAGCAGCAGCACGCAGCAGCAGCAGCACGCAGCAGCAGCAGCAGCACGCAGCACGCAGCAGCAGCAGCAGCAGCAGCAGCAGCAGCAGCAGCAGCAGCAGCAGCAGCAGCAGCAGCAGCAGCACGCAGCAGCAGCAGCACGCAGCACGCAGCAGCAGCACGCAGCAGCAGCAGCACGCAGCAGCAGCAGCAGCAGCAGCAGCAGCAGCACGCAGCAGCAGCAGCAGCACGCAGCAGCAGCAGCACGCAGCAGCAGCAGCACGCAGCAGCAGCAGCAGCACGCAGCACGCAGCAGCAGCAGCAGCAGCACGCAGCAGCTGCAGCAGCACGCAGCAGCAGCAGCAGCACGTAGCAGCAGCAGCAGCACGCAGCAGCAGCAGCAGCACGCAGCAGCAGCAGCACGCAGCACGCAGCAGCAGCACGCAGCAGCAGCAGCACGCAGCAGCAGCAGCAGTACGCAGCAGCAGCGCAGCACGCAGCAGCAGCAGCACGCAGCAGCTGCAGCAGCACGCAGCAGCAGCAGCAGCACGTAGCAGCAGCAGCAGCACGCAGCAGCAGCAGCAGCAGCAGCACGCAGCAGCAGCAGCAGCACGCAGTAGGACGCAGCAGCAGCAGCAGGACGCAGCAGGACGCAGCAGCAGCAGGACGCAGCAGCAGCAGCACGCAGCAGCAGCAGCAGCACGCAGCAGGACGCAGCAGCAGCAGGACGCAGCAGCAGCAGCACGCAGCAGCAGCAGCAGCACGCAGCAGCAGCAGCAGCACGCAGCAGCAGCAGCAGCACGCAGCAGCAGCAGCAGCAGCAGCAGCAGCAGCAGCAGCAGCACGCAGCAGCAGCAGCAGCACGCAGCAGCAGCACGCAGCAGCAGAAGCACGCAGCAGCAGCAGCAGCAGCAGCACGCAGCAGCAGCAGCAGCAGCAGCAGCACGCAGCAGCAGCAGCACGCAGCAGCAGCAGCAGCACGCAGCAGCAGCAGCAGCAGCACGAAGCAGCAGCAGCAGCACGCAGCAGCAGCAGCAGCAGCAGCACGCAGCAGTAACAGCAGCAGCAGCAGCAGCACGCAGCAGCAGCAGCACGCAGCAGCAGCAGCAGCACGCAGCACGCAGCAGCAGCACGCAGCAGCACGCAGCAGCAGTAGCACGCAGCAGCAGTACCACGCAGCAGCAGCAGCAGCAGCAGCACGCAGCAGCAGCAGCAGCACGCAGCAGCAGCTGCAGCACGCAGCAGCAGCAGCAGCACGCAGCAGCAGCAGCAGCACGCAGTAGGACGCAGCAGCAGCAGCAGCAAGCAGCAGGACGCAGCAGCAGCAGGACGCAGTAGGACGCAGCAGCAGCAGCACGCAGCAGGACGCAGCAGCAGCAGCACGCAGCAGCAGCAGCAGCACGCAGCAGCAGCAGCAGCACGCAGCAGCAGCAGCACGCAGCAGCAGCAGCAGCACGCAGCACGCAGCAGCAGCAGCAGCAGCAGCAGCACGCAGCAGCAGCAGCTGCAGCACGCAGTAGCAGCAGCAGCACGCAGCAGCAGCAGCACGCAGCAGCAGCAGCACGCAGCAGCAGCAGCACGCAGCAGCAGCAGCACGCAGCAGCAGCAGCACGCAGCAGCAGCAGCACGCAGCAGCAGCAGCAGCACGCAGCACGCAGCAGCAGCAGCAGCTGCAGCACGCAGTAGCAGCAGCAGCACGCAGCAGCTGCAGCACGCAGCAGCAGCAGCAGCACGCAGCACGCAGCAGCAGCAGCAGCAGCACGCAGCAGCAGCAGCAGCAGCACGCAGCAGCAGCAGCAGCAGCAGCAGCAGGAGCAGCAGCAGCAGCAGCACGCAGCAGCAGCAGCAGCAGCAGCAGCAGGAGCAGCAGCACGCAGCAGCAGCAGCAGCACGCAGCAGCAGCAGCAGCACGCAGCAGCAGCAGCACGCAGCAGCAGCAGCAGCACGCAGCACGCAGCAGCAGCAGCAGCAGCAGCAGCACGCAGCAGCAGCAGCTGCAGCACGCAGTAGCAGCAGCAGCACGCAGCAGCAGCAGCACGCAGCAGCAGCAGCAGCACGCAGCACGCAGCAGCAGCAGCAGCAGCACGCAGCAGCAGCAGCAGCAGCAGCAGCAGCAGCAGCAGCAGCACGCAGCAGCAGCAGCAGCACGCAGCACGCAGCAGCAGCAGCAGCAGCAGCAGCAGCAGCACGCAGCAGCAGCAGCAGCAGCACGCAGCAGCAGCAGCACGCAGCAGCAGCAGCAGCAGCAGCACGCAGCACGCAGCAGCAGCAGCAGCAGCAGCAGCACGCAGCAGCAGCAGCTGCAGCACGCAGTAGCAGCAGCAGCACGCAGCAGCAGCAGCACGCAGCAGCAGCAGCAGCACGCAGTAGGACGCAGCAGCAGCAGCACGCAGCAGGACGCAGCAGCAGCAGCACGCAGCAGCAGCAGCAGCACGCAGCAGCAGCAGCACGCAGCAGCAGAAGCACGCAGCAGCAGCAGCAGCAGCAGCACGCAGCAGCAGCAGCAGCAGCAGCAGCAGCACGCAGCAGCAGCAGCAGCAGCAGCAGCAGCAGCAGCACGCAGCAGCAGCAGCACGCAGCAGCAGCAGCAGCACGCAGCAGCAGCAGCAGCAGCACGAAGCAGCAGCAGCAGCACGCAGCAGCAGCAGCAGCAGCAGCACGCAGCAGCAGCAGCAGCACGCAGCACGCAGCAGCAGCAGCAGCAGCAGCAGCAGCAGCACGCAGCAGCAGCAGCAGCAGCACGCAGCAGCAGCAGCACGCAGCAGCAGCAGCAGCAGCAGCACGCAGCACGCAGCAGCAGCAGCAGCAGCAGCAGCACGCAGCAGCAGCAGCTGCAGCACGCAGTAGCAGCAGCAGCACGCAGCAGCAGCAGCACGCAGCAGCAGCAGCAGCACGCAGTAGGACGCAGCAGCAGCAGCACGCAGCAGGACGCAGCAGCAGCAGCACGCAGCAGCAGCAGCAGCACGCAGCACGCAGCAGCAGCAGCAGCAGCAGCAGCACGCAGCAGCAGCAGCTGCAGCACGCAGTAGCAGCAGCAGCACGCAGCAGCAGCAGCACGCAGCAGCAGCAGCAGCACGCAGCACGCAGCAGCAGCAGCAGCAGCACGCAGCAGCAGCAGCAGCAGCAGCAGCAGCAGCAGCAGCAGCACGCAGCAGCAGCAGCAGCACGCAGCACGCAGCAGCAGCAGCAGCAGCAGCAGCAGCAGCAGCAGCACGCAGCAGCAGCAGCAGCAGCACGCAGCAGCAGCAGCACGCAGCAGCAGCAGCAGCAGCAGCACGCAGCACGCAGCAGCAGCAGCAGCAGCAGCAGCACGCAGCAGCAGCAGCTGCAGCACGCAGTAGCAGCAGCAGCACGCAGCAGCAGCAGCACGCAGCAGCAGCAGCAGCACGCAGTAGGACGCAGCAGCAGCAGCACGCAGCAGGACGCAGCAGCAGCAGCACGCAGCAGCAGCAGCAGCACGCAGCAGCAGCAGCACGCAGCAGCAGAAGCACGCAGCAGCAGCAGCAGCAGCAGCACGCAGCAGCAGCACGCAGCAGCAGCAGCACGCAGCAGCAGCAGCAGCACGCAGCAGCAGCAGCAGCAGCACGAAGCAGCAGCAGCAGCACGCAGCAGCAGCAGCAGCAGCAGCACGCAGCAGTAACAGCAGCAGCAGCAGCAGCACGCAGCAGCAGCAGCACGCAGCAGCAGCAGCAGCACGCAGCACGCAGCAGCAGCACGCAGCAGCACGCAGCAGCAGTAGCACGCAGCAGCAGTAGCACGCAGCAGCAGCAGCAGCAGCAGCACGCAGCAGCAGCAGCAGCACGCAGCAGCAGCTGCAGCACGCAGCAGCAGCAGCAGCACGCAGCAGCAGCAGCAGCAGCAGCAGCACGCAGCAGCAGCAGCAGCACGCAGTAGGACGCAGCAGCAGCAGCAGCAAGCAGCAGGACGCAGCAGCAGCAGGACGCAGTAGGACGCAGCAGCAGCAGCACGCAGCAGGACGCAGCAGCAGCAGCACGCAGCAGCAGCAGCAGCACGCAGCAGCAGCAGCACGCAGCAGCAGCAGCACGCAGCAGCAGCAGCAGCAGCAGCACGCAGCACGCAGCAGCAGCAGCAGCAGCAGCAGCACGCAGCAGGAGCAGCAGCTCGCATTAGCAGCTGCGGCACGCAGCAGCAGCAGCACGCAGCAGGAGCAGCAGCTCGCATTAGCAGCAGCAGCAGCAGCACGCAGCAGGAGCAGCAGCACGCAGTAGGACGCAGCAGCAGCAGCACGCAGCAGGACGCAGCAGCAGCAGCACGCAGCAGCAGCAGCAGCACGCAGCAGCAGCAGCACGCAGCAGCAGAAGCACGCAGCAGCAGCAGCAGCAGCAGCACGCAGCAGCAGCAGCAGCAGCAGCAGCACGCAGCAGCAGCAGCACGCAGCAGCAGCAGCAGCACGCAGCAGCAGCAGCAGCAGCACGAAGCAGCAGCAGCAGCACGCAGCAGCAGCAGCAGCAGCAGCACGCAGCAGTAACAGCAGCAGCAGCAGCACGCAGCAGCAGCAGCACGCAGCAGCAGCAGCAGCACGCAGCACGCAGCACGCAGCAGCAGCACGCAGCAGCACGCAGCAGCAGTAGCACGCAGCAGCAGTAGCACGCAGCAGCAGCAGCAGCAGCAGCACGCAGCAGCAGCAGCAGCACGCAGCAGCAGCTGCAGCACGCAGCAGCAGCAGCAGCACGCAGCAGCAGCAGCAGCAGCAGCAGCACGCAGCAGCAGCAGCAGCACGCAGTAGGACGCAGCAGCAGCAGCAGCAAGCAGCAGGACGCAGCAGCAGCAGGACGCAGTAGGACGCAGCAGCAGCAGCACGCAGCAGGACGCAGCAGCAGCAGCACGCAGCAGCAGCAGCAGCACGCAGCAGCAGCAGCACGCAGCAGCAGCAGCAGCAGCAGCACGCAGCACGCAGCAGCAGCAGCAGCAGCAGCAGCACGCAGCAGGAGCAGCAGCTCGCATTAGCAGCTGCGGCACGCAGCAGCAGCAGCACGCAGCAGGAGCAGCAGCTCGCATTAGCAGCAGCAGCAGCAGCACGCAGCAGGAGCAGCAGTTCGCATTAGCAGCTGCGGCACGCAGCAGCAGCAGCAGCACGCAGCAGCAGCAGCAGCAGCACGCAGCAGGAGCAGCAGCTCGCATTAGCAGCTGCGGCACGCAGCAGCAGCAGCAGCACGCAGCAGCAGCAGCAGAACGCAGCAGCAGTACGCTGCAGCAGCAGCAGCACGCAGCACGCAGCAGCAGCAGCACGCAGCAGCAGCAGCACGCAGCAGCAGCAGCAGCACGCAGCAGCAGCAGCAGCACGCAGCAGCAGCAGCAGCAGCACGCAGCAGCAGCAGCAGCACGCAGCAGTAACAGCAGCAGCAGCAGCAGCACGCAGCAGCAGCAGCAGCACGCAGCACGCAGCAGCAGCACGCAGCAGCAGCAGCAGCACGCAGCAGCAGCAGCAGCACGCAGCAGCAGCAGCACGCAGCAGCAGCAGCAGCACGCAGCACGCAGCAGCAGCAGCAGCAGCAGCAGCACGCAGCAGCAGCAGCTGCAGCACGCAGTAGCAGCAGCAGCACGCAGCAGCAGCAGCACGCAGCAGCAGCAGCACGCAGCAGCAGCAGCACGCAGCAGCAGCAGCACGCAGCAGCAGCAGCACGCAGCAGCAGCAGCACGCAGCAGCAGCAGCAGCACGCAGCACGCAGCAGCAGCAGCAGCTGCAGCACGCAGTAGCAGCAGCAGCACGCAGCAGCTGCAGCACGCAGCAGCAGCAGCAGCACGCAGCACGCAGCAGCAGCAGCAGCAGCACGCAGCAGCAGCAGCAGCAGCACGCAGCAGCAGCAGCAGCAGCAGCAGCAGGAGCAGCAGCAGCAGCAGCACGCAGCAGCAGCAGCAGCAGCAGCAGCAGGAGCAGCAGCACGCAGCAGCAGCAGCAGCACGCAGCAGCAGCAGCAGCACGCAGCAGCAGCAGCACGCAGCAGCAGCAGCAGCACGCAGCACGCAGCAGCAGCAGCAGCAGCAGCAGCACGCAGCAGCAGCAGCTGCAGCACGCAGTAGCAGCAGCAGCACGCAGCAGCAGCAGCACGCAGCAGCAGCAGCAGCACGCAGCACGCAGCAGCAGCAGCAGCAGCACGCAGCAGCAGCAGCAGCAGCAGCAGCAGCAGCAGCAGCAGCACGCAGCAGCAGCAGCAGCACGCAGCACGCAGCAGCAGCAGCAGCAGCAGCAGCAGCAGCACGCAGCAGCAGCAGCAGCAGCACGCAGCAGCAGCAGCACGCAGCAGCAGCAGCAGCAGCAGCACGCAGCACGCAGCAGCAGCAGCAGCAGCAGCAGCACGCAGCAGCAGCAGCTGCAGCACGCAGTAGCAGCAGCAGCACGCAGCAGCAGCAGCACGCAGCAGCAGCAGCAGCACGCAGTAGGACGCAGCAGCAGCAGCACGCAGCAGGACGCAGCAGCAGCAGCACGCAGCAGCAGCAGCAGCACGCAGCAGCAGCAGCACGCAGCAGCAGAAGCACGCAGCAGCAGCAGCAGCAGCAGCACGCAGCAGCAGCAGCAGCAGCAGCAGCAGCACGCAGCAGCAGCAGCAGCAGCAGCAGCAGCAGCAGCACGCAGCAGCAGCAGCACGCAGCAGCAGCAGCAGCACGCAGCAGCAGCAGCAGCAGCACGAAGCAGCAGCAGCAGCACGCAGCAGCAGCAGCAGCAGCAGCACGCAGCAGCAGCAGCAGCACGCAGCACGCAGCAGCAGCAGCAGCAGCAGCAGCAGCAGCACGCAGCAGCAGCAGCAGCAGCACGCAGCAGCAGCAGCACGCAGCAGCAGCAGCAGCAGCAGCACGCAGCACGCAGCAGCAGCAGCAGCAGCAGCAGCACGCAGCAGCAGCAGCTGCAGCACGCAGTAGCAGCAGCAGCACGCAGCAGCAGCAGCACGCAGCAGCAGCAGCAGCACGCAGTAGGACGCAGCAGCAGCAGCACGCAGCAGGACGCAGCAGCAGCAGCACGCAGCAGCAGCAGCAGCACGCAGCACGCAGCAGCAGCAGCAGCAGCAGCAGCACGCAGCAGCAGCAGCTGCAGCACGCAGTAGCAGCAGCAGCACGCAGCAGCAGCAGCACGCAGCAGCAGCAGCAGCACGCAGCACGCAGCAGCAGCAGCAGCAGCACGCAGCAGCAGCAGCAGCAGCAGCAGCAGCAGCAGCAGCAGCACGCAGCAGCAGCAGCAGCACGCAGCACGCAGCAGCAGCAGCAGCAGCAGCAGCAGCAGCAGCAGCACGCAGCAGCAGCAGCAGCAGCACGCAGCAGCAGCAGCACGCAGCAGCAGCAGCAGCAGCAGCACGCAGCACGCAGCAGCAGCAGCAGCAGCAGCAGCACGCAGCAGCAGCAGCTGCAGCACGCAGTAGCAGCAGCAGCACGCAGCAGCAGCAGCACGCAGCAGCAGCAGCAGCACGCAGTAGGACGCAGCAGCAGCAGCACGCAGCAGGACGCAGCAGCAGCAGCACGCAGCAGCAGCAGCAGCACGCAGCAGCAGCAGCACGCAGCAGCAGAAGCACGCAGCAGCAGCAGCAGCAGCAGCACGCAGCAGCAGCACGCAGCAGCAGCAGCACGCAGCAGCAGCAGCAGCACGCAGCAGCAGCAGCAGCAGCACGAAGCAGCAGCAGCAGCACGCAGCAGCAGCAGCAGCAGCAGCACGCAGCAGTAACAGCAGCAGCAGCAGCAGCACGCAGCAGCAGCAGCACGCAGCAGCAGCAGCAGCACGCAGCACGCAGCAGCAGCACGCAGCAGCACGCAGCAGCAGTAGCACGCAGCAGCAGTAGCACGCAGCAGCAGCAGCAGCAGCAGCACGCAGCAGCAGCAGCAGCACGCAGCAGCAGCTGCAGCACGCAGCAGCAGCAGCAGCACGCAGCAGCAGCAGCAGCAGCAGCAGCACGCAGCAGCAGCAGCAGCACGCAGTAGGACGCAGCAGCAGCAGCAGCAAGCAGCAGGACGCAGCAGCAGCAGGACGCAGTAGGACGCAGCAGCAGCAGCACGCAGCAGGACGCAGCAGCAGCAGCACGCAGCAGCAGCAGCAGCACGCAGCAGCAGCAGCACGCAGCAGCAGCAGCACGCAGCAGCAGCAGCAGCAGCAGCACGCAGCACGCAGCAGCAGCAGCAGCAGCAGCAGCACGCAGCAGGAGCAGCAGCTCGCATTAGCAGCTGCGGCACGCAGCAGCAGCAGCACGCAGCAGGAGCAGCAGCTCGCATTAGCAGCAGCAGCAGCAGCACGCAGCAGGAGCAGCAGCACGCAGTAGGACGCAGCAGCAGCAGCACGCAGCAGGACGCAGCAGCAGCAGCACGCAGCAGCAGCAGCAGCACGCAGCAGCAGCAGCACGCAGCAGCAGAAGCACGCAGCAGCAGCAGCAGCAGCAGCACGCAGCAGCAGCAGCAGCAGCAGCAGCACGCAGCAGCAGCAGCACGCAGCAGCAGCAGCAGCACGCAGCAGCAGCAGCAGCAGCACGAAGCAGCAGCAGCAGCACGCAGCAGCAGCAGCAGCAGCAGCACGCAGCAGTAACAGCAGCAGCAGCAGCACGCAGCAGCAGCAGCACGCAGCAGCAGCAGCAGCACGCAGCACGCAGCACGCAGCAGCAGCACGCAGCAGCACGCAGCAGCAGTAGCACGCAGCAGCAGTAGCACGCAGCAGCAGCAGCAGCAGCAGCACGCAGCAGCAGCAGCAGCACGCAGCAGCAGCTGCAGCACGCAGCAGCAGCAGCAGCACGCAGCAGCAGCAGCAGCAGCAGCAGCACGCAGCAGCAGCAGCAGCACGCAGTAGGACGCAGCAGCAGCAGCAGCAAGCAGCAGGACGCAGCAGCAGCAGGACGCAGTAGGACGCAGCAGCAGCAGCACGCAGCAGGACGCAGCAGCAGCAGCACGCAGCAGCAGCAGCAGCACGCAGCAGCAGCAGCACGCAGCAGCAGCAGCAGCAGCAGCACGCAGCACGCAGCAGCAGCAGCAGCAGCAGCAGCACGCAGCAGGAGCAGCAGCTCGCATTAGCAGCTGCGGCACGCAGCAGCAGCAGCACGCAGCAGGAGCAGCAGCTCGCATTAGCAGCAGCAGCAGCAGCACGCAGCAGGAGCAGCAGTTCGCATTAGCAGCTGCGGCACGCAGCAGCAGCAGCAGCACGCAGCAGCAGCAGCAGCAGCACGCAGCAGGAGCAGCAGCTCGCATTAGCAGCTGCGGCACGCAGCAGCAGCAGCAGCACGCAGCAGCAGCAGCAGAACGCAGCAGCAGTACGCTGCAGCAGCAGCAGCACGCAGCACGCAGCAGCAGCAGCACGCAGCAGCAGCAGCACGCAGCAGCAGCAGCAGCACGCAGCAGCAGCAGCAGCACGCAGCAGCAGCAGCAGCAGCACGCAGCAGCAGCAGCAGCACGCAGCAGTAACAGCAGCAGCAGCAGCAGCACGCAGCAGCAGCAGCAGCACGCAGCACGCAGCAGCAGCACGCAGCAGCACGCAGCAGCAGCAGCACGCAGCAGCAGCAGCAGCAGCAGCACGCAGCAGCAGCAGCAGCACGCAGCAGCAGCAGCAGCACGCAGCAGCAGCAGCAGCACGCAGCAGCAGCAGCAGCAGCAGCACGCAGCAGCATCAGCAGCACGCAGCAGCAGCAGCAGCAGCAGCAGCACGCAGCAGCAGCAGCAGCACGCAGTAGGACGCAGCAGCAGCAGCAGCAAGCAGCAGGACGCAGCAGCAGCAGCACGCAGCAGCAGCAGCACGCAGCAGCAGCAGCAGCACGCAGCAGCAGCAGCAGCATGCAGCAGCACGCAGCAGCAGCAGCAGCACGCACCACGCAGCAGCAGCAGCAGCAGCACGCAGCAGCAGCAGCAGCAGCACGCAGCAGCAGCAGCAGCACGCAGCAGCAGCAGCACGCAGCAGCAGCAGCAGCACGCAGCAGCAGCAGCAGCACGCAGCAGCAGCAGCAGCAGCACGCAGCAGCAGCAGCAGCAGCAGCAGCACGCAGCAGCAGCAGCACGCAGCACGCAGCAGCAGCACGCAGCAGCAGCAGCACGCAGCAGCAGCAGCACGCAGCAGCAGCAGCAGCACGCAGCAGCAGCAGCAGCACGCAGCAGCAGCAGCAGCAGCACGCAGCAGCAGCAGCAGCAGCAGCAGCACGCAGCAGCAGCAGCACGCAGCACGCAGCAGCAGCACGCAGCAGCAGCAGCACGCAGCAGCAGCAGCAGCAGCAGCAGCAGCACGCAGCAGCAGCAGCACGCAGCACGCAGCAGCAGCACGCAGCAGCACGCAGCAGCAGCAGCAGTACGCAGCAGCAGCAGCAGCACGCAGCAGCAGCAGCAGCACGCAGTAGGACGCAGCAGCAGCAGCAGCACGCAGCAGGACGCAGCAGCAGCAGGACGCAGCAGCAGCAGCACGCAGCAGCAGCAGCAGCACGCAGCAGCAGCAGCAGCACGCAGCAGCAGCAGCAGCACGCAGCAGCAGCAGCACGCAGCAGCAGCAGCAGCACGCAGCACGCAGCAGCAGCAGCAGCACGCAGCAGCAGCAGCTGCAGCACGCAGTAGCAGCAGCAGCACGCAGCAGCAGCAACACGCAGCAGCAGCAGCAGCACGCAGCACGCAGCAGCAGCAGCAGCAGCAGCAGCAGCAGCAGCAGCAGCAGCAGCAGCAGCAGCAGCAGCAGCACGCAGCAGCAGCAGCACGCAGCACGCAGCAGCAGCACGCAGCAGCAGCAGCAGCAGCAGCAGCAGCAGCAGCAGCAGCACGCAGCAGCAGCAGCAGCACGCAGTAGGACGCAGCAGCAGCAGCAGCACGCAGCAGGACGCAGCAGCAGCAGGACGCAGCAGCAGCAGCACGCAGCAGCAGCAGCAGCACGCAGCAGCAGCAGCAGCACGCAGCAGCAGCAGCACGCAGCAGCAGCAGCAGCAGCAGCAGCAGCACGCAGCAGCAGCAGCCCGCAGCACGCAGCAGCAGCACGCAGCAGCACGCAGCAGCAGCAGCAGTACGCAGCAGCAGCAGCAGCACGCAGCAGCACGTAGCAGCAGCAGCAGCAGCAGCAGCACGCAGCAGCAGCAGCAGCACGCAGTATGACGCAGCAGCAGCAGCAGCACGCAGCAGCAGCAGCAGCGCGCAGCGCGCAGCAGCAGCACGCAGCAGGAGCAGCATCATGCAGCAGCAGCAGCAGTACGCAGCAGCAGCAGCACGCAGCAGCAGCAGCAGCACGCAGCAGCAGCAGCAGCACGCAGCACGCAGCAGCACGCAGCAGCAGCAGCATCATGCAGCAGCAGCAGCAGCACGCAGCACGCAGCAGCAGCAGCAGCACGCAGCAGCAGCAGCAGCACGCAGCAGCAGCAGCACGCAGCAGCAGCAGCAGCACGCAGTATGACGCAGCAGCAGCAGCAGCACGCAGCAGGACGCAGCAGCACGCAGCAGCAGCAGCAGCACCCAGCAGCAGCAGCAGCACGCAGCAGCACGCAGTAACAGCAGCAGCACGCAGCAGCAGCAGCAGCAGCAGCACGCAGCAGCAGCAGCAGCAGCAGCAGCAGCAGCAGCACGCAGCAGCAGCAGCACGCAGCAGCAGCAGCAGAACGCAGCAGCAGTACGCAGCAGCAGCAGCAGCACGCAGCAGCAGCAGCATCATGCAGCAGCAGCAGCAGCACGCAGCACGCAGCAGCAGCAGCACGCAGCAGCAGCAGCAGCAGCAGCACGCAGCAGCAGCAGCACGCAGCACGCAGCAGCAGCACGCTGCAGCACGCAGCAGCAGCAGCAGCAGCAGCACGTAGCAGCAGCACGTAGCAGCAGCAGCAGCACGCAGCAGCAGCAGCAGCACGCAGCAGCAGCAGCAGCAGCACGCAGCAGCAGCAGCAGCAGCACGCAGCAGCAGCAGCAGCAGCAGCAGCACGCAGCAGCAGCAGCAGCACGCAGCAGGAGCAGCAGCTCGCATTAGCAGCTGCGGCACGCAGCAGCAGCAGCAGCAGCAGAACGCAGCAGCAGTACGCAGCAGCAGCAGCAGCACGCAGCAGCAGCAGCATCATGCAGCAGCAGCAGCAGCACGCAGCACGCAGCAGCAGCAGCACGCAGCAGCACGCAGCAGAAGCAGCACGCAGCAGCACGCAGCAGCAGCAGCAGCACGCAGCAACAGCAGCAGCACGCAGCAGCAGCAGCAGCACGCAGCAGCACGCAGCAGCACGCAGCAGCACGCAGCAGCACGCAGCAGTAGCAGCAGCAGCACGCAGCAGCAGCAGCAGCAGCAGCAGCACGCAGCAGCAGCAGCAGCACGCAGCACGCAGCAGCAGCAGCAGCAGCACGCAGCAGGAGCAGCATCATGCAGCAGCAGCAGCATCACGCAGCACGCAGCAGCAGCAGCACGCAGCAGCAGCAGCAGCACGCAGCAGCTGCAGCAGCACGCAGCAGCAGCAGCAGCACGTAGCAGCAGCAGCAGCAGCACGCAGCAGCAGCAGCAGCACGCAGTATGACGCAGCAGCAACAGCAGCACGCAGCAGCAGCACGCAGCACGCAGCAGCAGCAGCAGCAGCACGCAGCAGGAGCAGCATCATGCAGCAGCAGCAGCAGCACGCAGCACGCAGCAGCAGCAGCACGCAGCAGCAGCAGCACGCAGCAGCAGCAGCACGCAGCACGCAGCAGCAGCCCGCATTAGCAGCTGCGGCACGCAGCAGCAGCAGCAGCACGCAGCAGCAGCAGAACGCAGCAGCAGTACGCTGCAGCAGCAGCAGCACGCAGCACGCAGCAGCAGCAGCACGCAGCAGCAGCAGCAGCACGCAGCAGCAGCAGCAGCAGCAGCAGCAGCAGCAGCACGCAGCAGCAGCAGCAGCACGCAGCAGCAGCAGCAGCACGCAGCAGTAACAGCAGCAGCAGCAGCAGCACGCAGCAGCAGCAGCACGCAGCAGCAGCAGCAGCACGCAGCACGCAGCAGCAGCACGCAGCAGCACGCAGCAGCACGCAGCAGCAGCAGCAGCACGCAGCAGCAGCAGCAGCACGCAGCAGCAGCAGCAGTAGCAGCAGCAGCACGCAGCAGCAGCAGCACGCAGCAGCAGCAGCACGCAGCAGCAGCAGCAGCACGCAGTAGGACGCAGCAGCAGCAGCAGCAAGCAGCAGGACGCAGCAGCAGCAGGACGCAGTAGGACGCAGCAGTAGCAGCACACAGCAGGACGCAGGAGCAGCAGCACGCAGCAGCAGCAGCAGCACGCAGCAGCAGCAGCAGCACGCAGCAGCAGCAGCAGCAGCACGCAGCAGCAGCAGCAGCAGGCAGTAGGACGCAGCAGCAGCAGCACGCAGCAGGACGCAGCAGCAGCAGCACGCAGCAGCAGCAGCAGCACGCAGCAGCAGCAGCACGCAGCAGCAGCAGCACGCAGCAGCAGCAGCAGCAGCAGCACGCAGCAGCAGCAGCACGCAGCAGCAGCAGCAGCAGCAGCAGCAGCACGCAGCAGCAGCAGCAGCAGCTGCGGCACGCAGCAGCAGCAGCAGCACGCAGCAGCAGCAGCAGCACGCAGCAGGAGCAGCAGCTCGCATTAGCAGCTGCGGCACGCAGCAGCAGCAGCAGCACGCAGCAGCAGCTGCAGAACGCAGCAGCAGCACGCAGCACGCAGCAGCAGCAGCACGCAGCAGCAGCAGCAGCACGCAGCAGCAGCAGCAGCAGCAGCAGCAGCAGCACGCAGCAGCAGCAGCAGCAGCACGCAGCAGCAGCAGCAGCACGCAGCAGTAACAGCAGCAGCAGCAGCAGCACGCAGCAGCAGCAGCACGCAGCAGCAGCAGCAGCACGCAGCACGCAGCAGCAGCACGCAGCAGCACGCAGCAGCAGCAGCACGCAGCAGCAGCAGCAGCAGCAGCACGCAGCAGCAGCAGCAGCACGCAGCAGCAGCAGCAGCACGCAGCAGCAGCAGCAGCACGCAGCAGCAGCAGCAGCAGCACCAGCAGCACGCAGCAGCAGCAGCAGCACGCAGCAGCAGCAGCAGCAGCAGCACGCAGTAGGACGCAGCAGCAGCAGCAGCAAGCAGCAGGACGCAGCAGCAGCAGGACGCAGCAGCACGCAGCAGCAGCAGCACCACGCAGCAGCAGCAGCAGCACGCAGCAGCAGCAGCAGCACGCAGCAGCAGCAGCACGCAGCAGCAGCAGCACGCAGCAGCAGCAGCAGCACGCAGCACGCAGCAGCAGCAGCAGCAGCAGCAGCAGCAGCAGCAGCAGCAGCAGCAGCAGCAGCAGCAGCAGCAGCACGCAGCAGCAGCAGCACGCAGCACGCAGCAGCAGCACGCAGCAGCAGCAGCACGCAGCAGCAGCAGCAGCAGCAGCAGCAGCAGCACGCAGCAGCAGCAGCAGCACGCAGCAGCAGCAGCACGCAGCAGCAGCAGCACGCAGCAGCAGCAGCAGCACGCAGCACGCAGCAGCAGCAGCAGCAGCACGCAGCAGCTGCAGCAGCACGCAGCAGCAGCAGCAGCACGTAGCAGCAGCAGCAGCACGCAGCAGCAGCAGCAGCACGCAGCAGCAGCAGCACGCAGCACGCAGCAGCAGCACGCAGCAGCAGCAGCACGCAGCAGCAGCAGCAGTACGCAGCAGCAGCGCAGCACGCAGCAGCAGCAGCACGCAGCAGCTGCAGCAGCACGCAGCAGCAGCAGCAGCACGTAGCAGCAGCAGCAGCACGCAGCAGCAGCAGCAGCAGCAGCACGCAGCAGCAGCAGCAGCACGCAGTAGGACGCAGCAGCAGCAGCAGGACGCAGCAGGACGCAGCAGCAGCAGGACGCAGCAGCAGCAGCACGCAGCAGCAGCAGCAGCACGCAGCAGGACGCAGCAGCAGCAGGACGCAGCAGCAGCAGCACGCAGCAGCAGCAGCAGCACGCAGCAGCAGCAGCAGCACGCAGCAGCAGCAGCAGCACGCAGCAGCAGCAGCAGCACGCAGCAGCAGCAGCACGCAGCAGCAGCAGCAGCACGCAGCACGCAGCACGCAGCAGCATCAGCAGCACGCAGCAGCAGCAGCTGCAGCACGCAGTAGCAGCAGCAGCAGCACGCAGCAGCAGCAGCAGCAGCACGCAGCAGCAGCAGCACGCAGCAACAGCAGCAGCAGCAGCACGCAGCACGCAGCAGCAGCAGCAGCACGCAGCAGCAGCAGCAGCAGCAGCAGCACGCAGCACGCAGCAGCAGCAGCAGCAGCAGCAGCAGGAGCAGCAGCACGCAGCAGCAGCAGCAGCACGCAGCAGCAGCAGCAGCACGCAGCAGCAGCAGCAGCACGCAGCAGCAGCAGCAGCACGCAGCAGCAGCAGCAGCACGCAGCAGCAGCAGCACGCAGCAGCAGCAGCAGCACGCAGCACGCAGCAGCAGCAGCAGCACGCAGCAGCAGCAGCTGCAGCACGCAGTAGCAGCAGCAGCACGCAGCAGCAGCAGCACGCAGCAGCAGCAGCACGCAGCAGCAGCAGCAGCACGCAGCACGCAGCAGCAGCAGCAGCAGCAGCAGCAGCAGCAGCAGCAGCACGCAGCAGCAGCAGCACGCAGCAGCAGCAGCACGCAGCAGCAGCAGCAGCAGCACGCAGCAGCAGCAGCAGCAGCAGCAGGAGCAGCAGCACGCAGCAGCAGCAGCAGCACGCAGCAGCAGCAGCAGCACGCAGCAGCAGCAGCAGCACGCAGCAGCAGCAGCAGCACGCAGCACGCAGCAGCAGCAGCAGCAGCAGCACGCAGCAGCAGCAGCTGCAGCACGCAGTAGCAGCAGCAGCACGCAGCAGCAGCAGCACGCAGCAGCACCAGCAGCACGCAGCACGCAGCAGCAGCAGCAGCAGCACGCAGCAGCAGCAGCAGCACGCAGCAGCAGCAGCAGCACGCAGCAGCAGCAGCACGCAGCAGCAGCAGCAGCACGCAGCACGCAGCAGCAGCAGCAGCAGCAGCAGCACGCAGCAGCAGCAGCAGCAGCACGCAGCAGCAGCAGCAGCAAGCAGCAGCAGCACGCAGCAGCAGCAGCACGCAGCAGCAGCAGCAGCAGCACGCAGCAGCAGCAGCTGCAGCACGCAGTAGCAGGCAGTAGGACGCAGCAGCAGCAGCACGCAGCAGGACGCAGCAGCAGCAGCACGCAGCAGCAGCAGCAGCACGCAGCAGCAGCAGCACGCAGCAGCAGCAGCACGCAGCAGCAGCAGCAGCAGCAGCACGCAGCAGCAGCAGCACGCAGCAGCAGCAGCAGCAGCAGCACGCAGCAGCAGCAGCAGCAGCTGCGGCACGCAGCAGCAGCAGCAGCACGCAGCAGCAGCAGCAGCACGCAGCAGGAGCAGCAGCTCGCATTAGCAGCTGCGGCACGCAGCAGCAGCAGCAGCACGCAGCAGCAGCTGCAGAACGCAGCAGCAGCACGCAGCACGCAGCAGCAGCAGCACGCAGCAGCAGCAGCAGCACGCAGCAGCAGCAGCAGCAGCAGCAGCAGCAGCACGCAGCAGCAGCAGCAGCAGCACGCAGCAGCAGCAGCAGCACGCAGCAGTAACAGCAGCAGCAGCAGCAGCACGCAGCAGCAGCAGCACGCAGCAGCAGCAGCAGCACGCAGCACGCAGCAGCAGCACGCAGCAGCACGCAGCAGCAGCAGCACGCAGCAGCAGCAGCAGCAGCAGCACGCAGCAGCAGCAGCACGCAGCAGCAGCAGCAGCACGCAGCAGCAGCAGCAGCACGCAGCAGCAGCAGCAGCAGCACCAGCAGCACGCAGCAGCAGCAGCAGCACGCAGCAGCAGCAGCAGCAGCAGCACGCAGTAGGACGCAGCAGCAGCAGCAGCAAGCAGCAGGACGCAGCAGCAGCAGGACGCAGCAGCACGCAGCAGCAGCAGCACCACGCAGCAGCAGCAGCAGCACGCAGCAGCAGCAGCAGCACGCAGCACGCAGCAGCAGCAGCAGCAGCAGCACGCAGCAGCAGCAGCAGCAGCACGCAGCAGCAGCAGCAGCAGCAGCAGCAGCAGCAGCAGCAGCAGCAGCAGCAGCACGCAGCAGCAGCAGCACGCAGCACGCAGCAGCAGCACGCAGCAGCAGCAGCACGCAGCAGCAGCAGCAGCAGCAGCAGCAGCAGCAGCAGCACGCAGCAGCAGCAGCAGCACGCAGCAGCAGCAGCACGCAGCAGCAGCAGCACGCAGCAGCAGCAGCAGCACGCAGCACGCAGCAGCAGCAGCAGCAGCACGCAGCAGCTGCAGCAGCACGCAGCAGCAGCAGCAGCACGTAGCAGCAGCAGCAGCACGCAGCAGCAGCAGCAGCACGCAGCAGCAGCAGCACGCAGCACGCAGCAGCAGCACGCAGCAGCAGCAGCACGCAGCAGCAGCAGCAGCAGCAGCAGCACGCAGCAGCAGCAGCACGCAGCACGCAGCAGCAGCACGCAGCAGCACGCAGCAGCAGCAGCAGTACGCAGCAGCAGCGCAGCACGCAGCAGCAGCAGCACGCAGCAGCTGCAGCAGCACGCAGCAGCAGCAGCAGCACGTAGCAGCAGCAGCAGCACGCAGCAGCAGCAGCAGCAGCAGCACGCAGCAGCAGCAGCAGCACGCAGTAGGACGCAGCAGCAGCAGCAGGACGCAGCAGGACGCAGCAGCAGCAGGACGCAGCAGCAGCAGCACGCAGCAGCAGCAGCAGCACGCAGCAGGACGCAGCAGCAGCAGGACGCAGCAGCAGCAGCACGCAGCAGCAGCAGCAGCACGCAGCAGCAGCAGCAGCACGCAGCAGCAGCAGCAGCACGCAGCAGCAGCAGCAGCACGCAGCAGCAGCAGCACGCAGCAGCAGCAGCAGCACGCAGCACGCAGCAGCATCAGCAGCACGCAGCAGCAGCAGCTGCAGCACGCAGTAGCAGCAGCAGCAGCACGCAGCAGCAGCAGCAGCAGCACGCAGCAGCAGCAGCACGCAGCAACAGCAGCAGCAGCAGCACGCAGCACGCAGCAGCAGCAGCAGCACGCAGCAGCAGCAGCAGCAGCAGCAGCAGCAGCACGCAGCACGCAGCAGCAGCAGCAGCAGCAGCAGCAGCAGCAGCAGCAGCAGGAGCAGCAGCACGCAGCAGCAGCAGCAGCACGCAGCAGCAGCAGCAGCACGCAGCAGCAGCAGCAGCACGCAGCAGCAGCAGCAGCACGCAGCAGCAGCAGCAGCACGCAGCAGCAGCAGCAGCACGCAGCAGCAGCAGCAGCACGCAGCAGCAGCAGCACGCAGCAGCAGCAGCAGCACGCAGCACGCAGCAGCAGCAGCAGCACGCAGCAGCAGCAGCTGCAGCACGCAGTAGCAGCAGCAGCACGCAGCAGCAGCAGCACGCAGCAGCAGCAGCACGCAGCAGCAGCAGCAGCACGCAGCACGCAGCAGCAGCAGCAGCAGCAGCAGCAGCAGCAGCAGCAGCAGCACGCAGCAGCAGCAGCACGCAGCAGCAGCAGCACGCAGCAGCAGCAGCAGCAGCACGCAGCAGCAGCAGCAGCAGCAGCAGGAGCAGCAGCACGCAGCAGCAGCAGCAGCACGCAGCAGCAGCAGCAGCACGCAGCAGCAGCAGCAGCACGCAGCAGCAGCAGCAGCACGCAGCACGCAGCAGCAGCAGCAGCAGCAGCACGCAGCAGCAGCAGCTGCAGCACGCAGTAGCAGCAGCAGCACGCAGCAGCAGCAGCACGCAGCAGCACCAGCAGCACGCAGCACGCAGCAGCAGCAGCAGCAGCACGCAGCAGCAGCAGCAGCACGCAGCAGCAGCAGCAGCACGCAGCAGCAGCAGCACGCAGCAGCAGCAGCAGCACGCAGCACGCAGCAGCAGCAGCAGCAGCAGCAGCAGCAGCACGCAGCAGCAGCAGCAGCAGCAGCACGCAGCAGCAGCAGCAGCAAGCAGCAGCAGCACGCAGCAGCAGCAGCACGCAGCAGCAGCAGCAGCAGCACGCAGCAGCAGCAGCTGCAGCACGCAGTAGCAGCAGCAGCTGCAGCACGCAGTAGCAGCAGCAGCACGCAGCAGCAGCAGGAGCAGCAGCACGCAGCAGCAGCAGCAGCACGCAGCAGCAGCAGCAGCACGCAGCAGCAGCACGCAGCAGCAGCAGCAGCACGCAGCAGCAGCAGCACGCAGCAGCAGCAGCAGCACGCAGCACGCAGCAGCAGCAGCAGCAGCAGCAGCAGCAGCAGCAGCACGCAGCAGCAGCAGCAGCAGCACGCAGCAGCAGCAGCAGCACGCAGCAGCAGCAGCAGCACGCAGCACGCAGCAGCAGCAGCAGCAGCAGCAGCACGCAGCAGCAGCAGCTGCAGCACGCAGTAGCAGCAGCAGCACGCAGCAGCAGCAGCACGCAGCAGCAGCAGCAGCACGCAGCACGCAGCAGCAGCAGCAGCAGCAGCACGCAGCAGCAGCAGCAGCAGAACGCAGCAGCAGCAGCAGCAGCAGCAGCAGCAGCAGCAGCAGCAGCACGCAGCAGCAGCAGCACGCAGCACGCAGCAGCAGCACGCAGCAGCAGCAGCACGCAGCAGCAGCAGCACGCAGCACGCAGCACGCAGCAGCAGCACGCAGCAGCAGCAGCTGCAGCACGCAGTAGCAGCAGCAGCACGCAGCAGCAGCAGCACGCAGCAGCACCAGCAGCACGCAGCACGCAGCAGCAGCAGCAGCAGCACGCAGCAGCAGCAGCAGCACGCAGCAGCAGCAGCAGCACGCAGCAGCAGCAGCACGCAGCAGCAGCAGCAGCACGCAGCACGCAGCAGCAGCAGCAGCAGCAGCAGCACGCAGCAGCAGCAGCAGCAGCAGCACGCAGCAGCAGCAGCAGCAAGCAGCAGCAGCACGCAGCAGCAGCAGCACGCAGCAGCAGCAGCAGCAGCACGCAGCAGCAGCAGCTGCAGCACGCAGTAGCAGCAGCAGCTGCAGCACGCAGTAGCAGCAGCAGCACGCAGCAGCAGCAGGAGCAGCAGCACGCAGCAGCAGCAGCAGCAGCAGCACGCAGCAGCAGCAGCAGCACGCAGCAGCAGCACGCAGCAGCAGCAGCAGCACGCAGCAGCAGCAGCACGCAGCAGCAGCAGCAGCACGCAGCACGCAGCAGCAGCAGCAGCAGCAGCAGCAGCAGCAGCACGCAGCAGCAGCAGCAGCAGCACGCAGCAGCAGCAGCAGCACGCAGCAGCAGCAGCAGCACGCAGCACGCAGCAGCAGCAGCAGCAGCAGCAGCACGCAGCAGCAGCAGCTGCAGCACGCAGTAGCAGCAGCAGCACGCAGCAGCAGCAGCACGCAGCAGCAGCAGCAGCACGCAGCACGCAGCAGCAGCAGCAGCAGCAGCACGCAGCAGCAGCTGCAGCAGAACGCAGCAGCAGCAGCAGCAGCAGCAGCAGCAGCAGCAGCAGCAGCACGCAGCAGCAGCAGCACGCAGCACGCAGCAGCAGCACGCAGCAGCAGCAGCACGCAGCAGCAGCAGCACGCAGCACGCAGCACGCAGCAGCAGCACGCAGCAGCACGCAGCAGCAGCAGCAGTACGCAGCAGCAGCGCAGCACGCAGCAGCAGCAGCAGCACGCAGCAGCTGCAGCAGCACGCAGCAGCAGCAGCAGCACGTAGCAGCAGCAGCAGCACGCAGCAGCAGCAGCAGCAGCACGCAGCAGCAGCAGCAGCAGCAGCAGCAGCAGCAGCAGCAGCAGCACGCAGCAGCAGCAGCAGCACGCAGTAGGACGCAGCAGCAGCAGCAGCACGCAGCAGGACGCAGCAGCAGCAGGACGCAGCAGCAGCAGTACGCAGCAGCAGCGCAGCACGCAGCAGCAGCAGCAGCACGCAGCAGCTGCAGCAGCACGCAGCAGCAGCAGCAGCACGTAGCAGCAGCAGCAGCACGCAGCAGCAGCAGCAGCAGCAGCAGCAGCAGCAGCAGCAGCAGCAGCAGCAGCAGCAGCAGCAGCAGCAGCAGCACGCAGCAGCAGCAGCACGCAGTAGGACGCAGCAGCAGCAGCAGCACGCAGCAGGACGCAGCAGCAGCAGGACGCAGCAGCAGCAGCACGCAGCAGCAGCAGCAGCAGCAGCAGCAGCAGCAGCACGCAGCAGCACCAGCACGCAGCACGCAGCAGCAGCACGCAGCAGCACGCAGCAGAAGCAGCAGCAGGCAGCAGCTGCAGCAGCACGCAGCAGCAGCAGCAGCACGCAGCAGCAGCAGCAGCAGCAGCAGCAGCAGCACGCAGCAGCAGCAGCAGCAGCAGCAGCAGCAGCACGCAGCAGCAGCAGCAGCACGCAGTAGGACGCAGCAGCAGCAGCAGCACGCAGCAGGACGCAGCAGCAGCAGCACGCAGCAGCAGCAGCAGCACGCAGCAGCAGCAGCAGCACGCAGCAGCAGCAGCAGCATGCAGCAGCAGCAGCACGCAGCAGCAGCAGCAGCACGCAGCACGCAGCAGCAGCAGCAGCAGCAGCAGCAGCAGCAGCAGCAGCAGCAGCACGCAGCAGCAGCAGCTGCAGCACGCAACAGCAGCAGCAGCATGCAGCAGCAGCAGCACGCAGCAGCAGCAGCAGCACGCAGCACGCAGCAGCACGCTGCAGCAGCAGCAGCACGCAGCAGCAGCAGCAGCACGCAGCAACAGCAACAGCACGCAGCAGCAGCAGCAGCAAGCAGCAGCAGCAGCAGCAGCACGCCGCAGCAGCAGCACGCAGCAGCAGCAGCAGCAGCACGCAGCAGGACGCAGCAGCAGCAGCACGCAGCAGCAGCAGCACGCAGCAGCAGCAGCAGCAGCAGCAGCAGCACGCAGCAGCAGCAGCAGTACGCAGCAGCAGCAGCACGCAGCAGCAGCAGCAGCAGCACGCAGCAGCAGCACGCAGCACGCAGCAGCACGCAGCAGCAGCAGCATCATGCAGCAGCAGCAGCAGCACGCAGCACGCAGCAGCAGCAGCAGCACGCAGCAGCAGCAGCACGCAGCAGCAGCAGCAGCACGCAGTATGACGCAGCAGCAGCAGCAGCACGCAGCAGGACGCAGCAGCACGCAGCAGCAGCAGCAGCACCCAGCAGCAGCAGCAGCACGCAGCAGCACGCAGTAGCAGCAGCAGCACGCAGCAGCAGCAGCAGCAGCAGCACGCAGCAGCAGCAGCAGCAGCACGCAGCAGCAGCAGCAGCAGCAGCACGCAGCAGCAGCAGCAGCAGCAGCACGCAGCAGCAGCAGCACGCAGCAGCAGCAGCAGCACGCAGCACGCAGCAGCAGCAGCAGCAGCAGCAGCAGCAGCACGCAGCAGCAGCAGCACGCAGCAGGAGCAGCAGCAGCAGCTCGCAGCAGCAGCAGAACGCAGCAGCAGTACGCAGCAGCAGCAGCAGCACGCAGCAGCAGGAGCATCATGCAGCAGCAGCAGCAGCACGCAGCACGCAGCAACAGCAGCACGCAGCAGCAGCAGCAGCAGCAGCAGCAGCACGTAGCAGCAGCAGCAGCACGCAGCAGCAGCAGCAGCACGCAGCAGCAGCAGCAGCAGCACGCAGCAGCAGCAGCAGCACGCAGCAGCAGCAGCAGCACGCAGCAGCAGCAGCAGCAGCACGCAGCAGCAGCAGCAGCAGCACGCAGCAGGAGCAGCAGCTCGCATTAGCAGCTGCGGCACGCAGCAGCAGCAGCAGCACGCAGCAGCAGCAGCAGAACGCAGCAGCAGTACGCAGCAGCAGCAGCAGCACGCAGCAGCAGCAGCATCATGCAGCAGCAGCAGCAGCAGCACGCAGCAGCAGCAGCTGCACGCAGCAGCACGCAGCAGCACGCAGCAGCACGCAGCAGCACGCAGCAGCAGCAGCTGCACGCAGCAGCACGCAGCACGCAGCAGCAGCAGCAGCAGCACGCAGCAGGAGCAGCCACATGCAGCAGCAGCAGCAGCACGCAGCACGCAGCAGCAGCAGCACGCAGCAGCTGCAGCAGCACGCAGCAGCAGCAGCAGCACGTAGCAGCAGCAGCAGCAGCACGCAGCAGCAGCAGCAGCACGCAGTATGACGCAGCAGCAACAGCAGCACGCAGCAGCAGCAGCAGCACGCAGCACGCAGCAGCAGCAGCAGCAGCACGCAGCAGGAGCAGCATCATGCAGCAGCAGCAGCAGCACGCAGCACGCAGCAGCAGCAGCACGCAGCAGCAGCAGCACGCAGCACGCAGCAGCAGCACGCAGCAGCACGCAGCAGCACGCAGCAGCAGCAGCAGCACGCAGCAACAGCAGCAGCAGCAGCACGCAGCAGCAGCAGCAGCAGCACGCAGCAGCAGCAGCACGCAGCAGCAGCAGCAGCACGCAGCAGCAGCAGCAGCAGCACGCAGCAGCAGCAGCAGCACGCAGTAGGACGCAGCAGCAGCAGCACGCAGCAGGACGCAGCAGCAGCAGCACGCAGCAGCAGCAGCAGCACGCAGCAGCAGCAGCACGCAGCAGCAGCAGCACGCAGCAGCAGCAGCACGCAGCAGCAGCAGCAGCAGCAGCAGCAGCACGCAGCACGCAGCAGCAGCAGCAGCAGCAGCAGCAGCAGCAGCAGCAGCAGCACGCAGCAGGAGCAGCAGCTCGCATTAGCAGCTGCGGCACGCAGCAGCAGCAGCAGATCGCAGCAGCAGCACGCAGCAGGAGCAGCAGCTTGCATTAGCAGCTGCGGCACGCAGCAGCAGCAGCAGCACGCAGCAGCAGCAGCAGAACGCAGCAGCAGCACGCAGCACGCAGCAGCAGCAGCACGCAGCAGCAGCAGCAGCACGCAGCAGCAGCAGCAGCAGCACGCAGCAGCAGCAGCAGCACGCAGCAGCAGCAGCAGCACGCAGCAGTAACAGCAGCAGCAGCAGCAGCACGCAGCAGCAGCAGCACGCAGCAGCAGCAGCAGCACGCAGCACGCAGCAGCAGCACGCAGCAGCACGCAGCAGCAGCAGCAGCAGCACGCAGCAGCAGCAGCAGCAGCAGCACGCAGCAGCAGCAGCAGCACGCAGCAGCAGCAGCAGCAGCAGCAGCAGCAGCAGCACGCAGCAGCAGCAGCAGCACGCAGCAGCACGCAGCAGCAGAAGCACGCAGCAGCAGCAGCAGCAGCAACACGCAGCAGCAGCAGCAGCACGCAGCAGCAGCAGCAGCAGCAGCACGCAGCAGCAGCAGCAGCAGCAGCAGCACGCAGCAGCAGCAGCAGCAGCAGCACGCAGCAGCAGCAGCAGCACGCAGCAGTAGCAGCAGCAGCAGCAGCAGCACGCAGCAGCAGCAGCACGCAGCAGCAGCAGCAGCACGCAACACGCAGCAGCAGCACGCAGCAGCACGCAGCAGCAGCAGCACGCAGTAGGACGCAGCAGCAGCAGCAGCAAGCAGCAGGACGCAGCAGCAGCAGAACGCAGCAGCAGTACGCAGCAGCAGCAGCAGCACGCAGCAGCAGGAGCATCATGCAGCAGCAGCAGCAGCACGCAGCACGCAGCAACAGCAGCACGCAGCAGCAGCAGCAGCAGCAGCAGCAGCACGTAGCAGCAGCAGCAGCACGCAGCAGCAGCAGCAGCACGCAGCAGCAGCAGCAGCAGCACGCAGCAGCAGCAGCAGCACGCAGCAGCAGCAGCAGCACGCAGCAGCAGCAGCAGCAGCACGCAGCAGCAGCAGCAGCAGCACGCAGCAGGAGCAGCAGCTCGCATTAGCAGCTGCGGCACGCAGCAGCAGCAGCAGCACGCAGCAGCAGCAGCAGAACGCAGCAGCAGTACGCAGCAGCAGCAGCAGCACGCAGCAGCAGCAGCATCATGCAGCAGCAGCAGCAGCAGCACGCAGCAGCAGCAGCTGCACGCAGCAGCACGCAGCAGCACGCAGCAGCACGCAGCAGCAGCAGCTGCACGCAGCAGCACGCAGCACGCAGCAGCAGCAGCAGCAGCACGCAGCAGGAGCAGCCACATGCAGCAGCAGCAGCAGCACGCAGCACGCAGCAGCAGCAGCACGCAGCAGCTGCAGCAGCACGCAGCAGCAGCAGCAGCACGTAGCAGCAGCAGCAGCAGCACGCAGCAGCAGCAGCAGCACGCAGTATGACGCAGCAGCAACAGCAGCACGCAGCAGCAGCAGCAGCACGCAGCACGCAGCAGCAGCAGCAGCAGCACGCAGCAGGAGCAGCATCATGCAGCAGCAGCAGCAGCACGCAGCACGCAGCAGCAGCAGCACGCAGCAGCAGCAGCACGCAGCACGCAGCAGCAGCACGCAGCAGCACGCAGCAGCACGCAGCAGCAGCAGCAGCACGCAGCAACAGCAGCAGCAGCAGCACGCAGCAGCAGCAGCAGCAGCACGCAGCAGCAGCAGCACGCAGCAGCAGCAGCAGCACGCAGCAGCAGCAGCAGCAGCACGCAGCAGCACGCAGTAGGACGCAGCAGCAGCAGCACGCAGCAGGACGCAGCAGCAGCAGCACGCAGCAGCAGCAGCAGCACGCAGCAGCAGCAGCACGCAGCAGCAGCAGCACGCAGCAGCAGCAGCACGCAGCAGCAGCAGCAGCAGCAGCAGCAGCACGCAGCACGCAGCAGCAGCAGCAGCAGCAGCAGCAGCAGCAGCAGCACGCAGCAGGAGCAGCAGCTCGCATTAGCAGCTGCGGCACGCAGCAGCAGCAGCAGATCGCAGCAGCAGCACGCAGCAGGAGCAGCAGCTTGCATTAGCAGCTGCGGCACGCAGCAGCAGCAGCAGCACGCAGCAGCAGCAGCAGAACGCAGCAGCAGCACGCAGCACGCAGCAGCAGCAGCACGCAGCAGCAGCAGCAGCACGCAGCAGCAGCAGCAGCAGCACGCAGCAGCAGCAGCAGCACGCAGCAGCAGCAGCAGCACGCAGCAGTAACAGCAGCAGCAGCAGCAGCACGCAGCAGCAGCAGCACGCAGCAGCAGCAGCAGCACGCAGCACGCAGCAGCAGCACGCAGCAGCACGCAGCAGCAGCAGCAGCAGCACGCAGCAGCAGCAGCAGCAGCAGCACGCAGCAGCAGCAGCAGCACGCAGCAGCAGCAGCAGCAGCAGCAGCAGCAGCAGCACGCAGCAGCAGCAGCAGCACGCAGCAGCACGCAGCAGCAGAAGCACGCAGCAGCAGCAGCAGCAGCAACACGCAGCAGCAGCAGCAGCACGCAGCAGCAGCAGCAGCAGCAGCACGCAGCAGCAGCAGCAGCAGCAGCAGCACGCAGCAGCAGCAGCAGCAGCAGCACGCAGCAGCAGCAGCAGCACGCAGCAGTAGCAGCAGCAGCAGCAGCAGCACGCAGCAGCAGCAGCACGCAGCAGCAGCAGCAGCACGCAACACGCAGCAGCAGCACGCAGCAGCACGCAGCAGCAGCAGCACGCAGTAGGACGCAGCAGCAGCAGCAGCAAGCAGCAGGACGCAGCAGCAGCAGGACGCAGTAGGACGCAGCAGCAGCAGCACGCAGCAGGACGCAGCAGCAGCAGCACGCAGCAGCAGCAGCAGCAGCAGCACGCAGCACGCAGCAGCAGCAGCAGCAGCAGCAGCAGCAGCAGCAGCAGCAGCAGCAGCAGCAGCAGCAGCACGCAGCAGGAGCAGCAGCTCGCATTAGCAGCTGCGGCACGCAGCAGCAGCAGCAGCACGCAGCAGCAGCAGCAGCAGCACGCAGCAGGAGCAGCAGCTCGCATTAGCAGCTGCGGCACGCAGCAGCAGCAGCAGCACGCAGCAGCAGCAGCAGCAGCACGCAGCAGCAGCAGCAGCAGCACGCAGCAGGAGCAGCAGCTCGCCTTAGCAGCTGCGGCACGCAGCAGCAGCAGCAGCACGCAGCAGCACGCAGCAGCAGCAGCACGCAGCAGCAGCAGCAGCAGCAGCAGCAGCACGCAGCAGCAGCAGCAGCACGCAGCAGCAGCAGCAGCACGCAGCAGCAGCAGCAGCACGCAGCAGCAGCAGCAGCAGCAGCAGCACGCAGCAGCAGCAGCAGCACGCAGTAGGACGCAGCAGCAGCAGCAGCAAGCAGCAGGACGCAGCAGCAGCAGGACGCAGTAGGACGCAGCAGCAGCAGCACGCAGCAGGACGCAGCAGCAGCAGCACGCAGCAGCAGCAGCAGCAGCAGCACGCAGCAGCAGCAGCAGCAGCAGCAGCAGCAGCAGCACGCAGCAGGAGCAGCAGCTCGCATTAGCAGCAGCAGCAGCAGCAGCAGCACGCAGCAGCAGCAGCAGCACGCAGTAGGACGCAGCAACAGCAGCAGCAAGCAGCAGGACGCAGCAGCAGCAGGACGCAGTAGGACGCAGCAGCAGCAGCACGCAGCAGCAGCAGCAGCAGCAGCACGCAGCACGCAGCAGCAGCAGCAGCAGCAGCAGCAGCAGCACGCAGCAGGAGCAGCAGCTCGCATTAGCAGCTGCGGCACGCAGCAGCAGCAGCAGCACGCAGCAGCAGCAGCAGCAGCACGCAGCAGGAGCAGCAGCTCGCATTAGCAGCTGCGGCACGCAGCAGCAGCAGCAGCACGCAGCAGCAGCAGCAGCAGCACGCAGCAGGAGCAGCAGCTCGCCTTAGCAGCTGCGGCACGCAGCAGCAGTAGCAGCACGCAGCAGCACGCAGCAGCAGCAGCACGCAGCAGCAGCAGCAGCAGCAGCACGCAGCAGCAGCAGCAGCACGCAGCAGCAGCAGCAGCAGCAGCAGCACGCAGTAGGACGCAGCAGCAGCAGCAGCATGCAGCAGGACGCAGCAGCAGCAGGACGCAGTAGGACGCAGCAGCAGCAGCACGCAGCAGGACGCAGCAGCAGCAGCACGCAGCAGCAGCAGCAGCACGCAGCACGCAGCAGCAGCAGCAGCAGCAGCAGCAGCACGCAGCAGGAGCAGCAGCTCGCATTAGCAGCTGCGGCACGCAGCAGCAGCAGCAGCACGCAGCAGCAGCAGCAGCAGCACGCAGCAGGAGCAGCAGCTCGCGTTAGCAGCTGCGGCACGCAGCAGCAGCAGCAGCACGCAGCAGCAGCAGCAGCACGCAGAAGGACGCAGCAGCAGCAGCAGCAAGCAGCAGGACGCAGCAGAAGCAGGACGCAGTAGGACGCAGCAGTAGCAGCACACAGCAGGACGCAGCAGCAGCAGCACGCAGCAGCAGCAGCAGCACGCAGCAGCAGCAGCAGCACGCAGCAGCAGCAGCAGCACGCAGCAGCAGCAGCAGCAGCACGCAGCAGGAGCAGCAGCTCGCTTTAGCAGCTGCGGCACGCAGCAGCAGCAGCAGCACGCAGCAGCACGCAGCAGCAGCAGCACGCAGCAGCAACAGCAGCAGCAGCACGCAGCAGCAGCAGCAGCACGCAGCAGCAGCAGCAGCACGCAGCAGCAGCAGGAGCACGCAGCAGCAGCAGCAGCAGCAGCAGCAGCAGCAGCACGCAGCAGCAGCAGCAGCACGCAGTAGGACGCAGCAGCAGCAGCAGCAAGCAGCAGGACGCAGCAGCAGCAACAGCAAGCAGCAGGACGCAGCAGAAGCAGGACGCAGTAGGACGCAGCAGTAGCAGCACACAGCAGGACGCAGCAGCAGCAGCACGCAGCAGCAGCAGCAGCACGCAGCAGCAGCAGCAGCACGCAGCAGCAGCAGCAGCAGCACGCAGCAGGAGCAGCAGCACGCAGCAGCAGCTGCGGCACGCAGCAGCAGCAGCACGCAGCAGCAGCAGCAGCAGCAGCAGCAGCAGCAGCAGCACGCAGCAGCAGCAGCAGCACGCAGCATCAGCAGCAGCACGCAGTAGGACGCAGCAGCAGCAGCAGCAAGCAGCAGGACGCAGCAGCAGCAACAGCAAGCAGCAGGACGCAGCAGAAGCAGGACGCAGTAGGACGCAGCAGTAGCAGCACACAGCAGGACGCAGCAGCAGCAGCACGCAGCAGCAGCAGCAGCACGCAGCAGCAGCAGCAGCACGCAGCAGCACGCAGCAGCAGCAGCAGCAGCAGCAGCAGCAGCATTAGCACGCAGCAGCAGCAGCAGCACGCAGTAGGACGCAGCAGCAGCAGCAGCAAGCAGCAGGACGCAGCAGCAGCAGGACGCAGTAGGACGCAGCAGCAGCAGCACGCAGCAGGACGCAGCAGCAGCAGCACGCAGCAGCAGCAGCAGCAGCAGCAGCACGCAGCACGCAGCAGCAGCAGCAGCAGCAGCAGCAGCAGCAGCAGCAGCAGCAGCAGCAGCAGCAGCAACAGCAGCAGCAGCAGCAGCACGCAGCAGGAGCAGCAGCTCGCATTAGCAGCTGCGGCACGCAGCAGCAGCAGCAGCACGCAGCAGCAGCAGCAGCAGCACGCAGCAGGAGCAGCAGCTCGCATTAGCAGCTGCGGCACGCAGCAGCAGCAGCAGCACGCAGCAGCAGCAGCAGCAGCACGCAGCAGGAGCAGCAGCTCGCCTTAGCAGCTGCGGCACGCAGCAGCAGCAGCAGCACGCAGCAGCACGCAGCAGCAGCAGCACGCAGCAGCAGCAGCAGCAGCAGCACGCAGCAGCAGCAGCACGCAGCAGCAGCAGCAGCAGCACGCAGCAGGAGCAGCAGCTCGCATTAGCAGCAGCGGCACGCAGCAGCAGCAGCAGCACGCAGCAGCACGCAGCAGCAGCAGCACGCAGCAGCAGCAGCAGCAGCAGCACGCAGCAGCAGCAGCAGCACGCAGCAGCAGCAGCAGCACGCAGCAGCAGCAGCAGCACGCAGCAGCAGCAGCAGCAGCAGCAGCAGCAGCAGCACGCAGCAGCAGCAGCAGCAGCAGCAGCAGCAGCAGCACGCAGCAGCAGCAGCAGCACGCAGTAGGACGCAGCAGCAGCAGCAGCAAGCAGCAGGACGCAGCAGCAGCAGGATGCAGTAGGACGCAGCAGCAGCAGCACGCAGCAGGACGCAGCAGCAGCAGCACGCAGCAGCAGCAGCAGCAGCAGCACGCAGCAGCAGCAGCAGCAGTAGCAGCAGCAGCAGCAGCAGCACGCAGCAGGAGCAGCAGCTCGCATTAGCAGCAGCAGCAGCAGCAGCAGCACGCAGCAGCAGCAGCAGCACGCAGTAGGACGCACCAGCAGCAGCAGCAAGCAGCAGGACGCAGCAGCAGCAGGACGCAGTAGGACGCAGCAGCAGCAGCACGCAGCAGGACGCAGCAGCAGCAGCACGCAGCAGCAGCAGCAGCAGCAGCACGCAGCACGCAGCAGCAGCAGCAGCAGCAGCAGCAGCAGCAGCACCAGCAGCAGCAGCAGCAGCACGCAGCAGGAGCAGCAGCTCGCATTAGCAGCTGCGGCACGCAGCAGCAGCAGCAGCACGCAGCAGCAGCAGCAGCAGCACGCAGCAGGAGCAGCAGCTCGCATTAGCAGCTGCGGCACGCAGCAGCAGCAGCAGCACGCAGCAGCAGCAGCAGCAGCACGCAGCAGGAGCAGTAGCTCGCCTTAGCAGCTGCGGCACGCAGCAGCAGCAGCAGCACGCAGCAGCACGCAGCAGCAGCAGCACGCAGCAGCAGCAGCAGCAGCTCGCATTAGCAGCAGCAGCAGCAGCAGCAGCACGCAGCAGCAGCAGCAGCACGCAGTAGGACGCAGCAGCAGCAGCACGCAGCAGCAGCAGCAGCAGCAGCAAGCAGCAGGACGCAGTAGGACGCAGCAGCAGCAGCACGCAGCAGGACGCAGCAGCAGCAGCAGCAGCAGCACGCAGCAGCAGCAGCAGCAGCACGCAGCAGGAGCAGCAGCTCGCATTAGCAGCTGCGGCACGCAGCAGCACGCAGCAGCAGCAGCACGCAGTAGGACGCAGCAGCAGCAGCAGCAAGCAGCAGGACGCAGCAGAAGCAGGACGCAGTAGGACGCAGCAGTAGCAGCACACAGCAGGACGCAGCAGCAGCAGCACGCAGCAGCAGCAGCAGCACGCAGCAGCACGCAGCAGGACGCAGCAGCAGCAGCACGCAGCAGCAGCAGCAGCAGCAGCAAGCAGCAGGACGCAGCAGCAGCAGGACGCAGTAGGACGCAGCAGCAGCAGCACGCAGCAGGACGCAGCAGCAGCAGCAGCAGCAGCACGCAGCAGCAGCAGCAGCAGCACGCAGCAGGAGCAGCAGCTCGCATTAGCAGCTGCGGCACGCAGCAGCACGCAGCAGCAGCAGCACGCAGTAGGACGCAGCAGCAGCAGCAGCAAGCAGCAGGACGCAGCAGAAGCAGGACGCAGTAGGACGCAGCAGTAGCAGCACACAGCAGGACGCAGCAGCAGCAGCACGCAGCAGCAGCAGCAGCACGCAGCAGCAGCAGCAACAGCAGCAGCAGCAGCAGCAGCAGCACGCAGCAGCAGCAGCAGCACGCAGCAGCAGCAGCAGCAGCACGCAGCAGTAACAGCAGCAGCAGCAGCAGCACGCAGCAGTAACAGCAGCAGCAGCAGCAGCACGCAGCAGCAGCAGCACGCAGCAGCAGCAGCAGCAGCAGCAGCAGCACGCAGCAGCAGCAGCAGCACGCAGCACGCAGCAGCAGCACGCAGCAGCAGCAGCACGCAGCAGCAGCAGCAGCAGCACGCAGCAGCAGCAGCAGCACGCAGCAGCAGCAGCAGCACGCAGCAGCAGCAGCAGCACGCAGCAGCAGCAGCAGCAGCAGCAGCAGCAGCACGCAGCAGGAGCAGCAGCACGCAGTAGGACGCAGCAGCAGCAGCAGCAGCAGCAACAGCAGCAGCAGCAGCAGCAGCACGCAGCAGCAGCAGCACGCAGTAGGACGCAGCAGCAGCAGCACGCAGCAGGACGCAGCAGCAGCACGCAGCAGCAGCAGCAGCACGCAGCAGCAGCAGCACGCAGCAGCAGCAGCAGCACGCAGCAGCAGCAGCAGCAGCAGCAGCACGCAGTAGGACGCAGCAGCAGCAGCAGCATGCAGCAGGACGCAGCAGCAGCAGGACGCAGTAGGACGCAGCAGCAGCAGCACGCAGCAGGACGCAGCAGCAGCAGCACGCAGCAGCAGCAGCAGCACGCAGCACGCAGCAGCAGCAGCAGCAGCAGCAGCAGCACGCAGCAGGAGCAGCAGCTCGCATTAGCAGCTGCGGCACGCAGCAGCAGCAGCAGCACGCAGCAGCAGCAGCAGCAGCACGCAGCAGGAGCAGCAGCTCGCGTTAGCAGCTGCGGCACGCAGCAGCAGCAGCAGCACGCAGCAGCAGCAGCAGCACGCAGAAGGACGCAGCAGCAGCAGCAGCAAGCAGCAGGACGCAGCAGAAGCAGGACGCAGTAGGACGCAGCAGTAGCAGCACACAGCAGGACGCAGCAGCAGCAGCACGCAGCAGCAGCAGCAGCACGCAGCAGCAGCAGCAGCACGCAGCAGCAGCAGCAGCACGCAGCAGCAGCAGCAGCAGCACGCAGCAGGAGCAGCAGCTCGCTTTAGCAGCTGCGGCACGCAGCAGCAGCAGCAGCACGCAGCAGCACGCAGCAGCAGCAGCACGCAGCAGCAACAGCAGCAGCAGCACGCAGCAGCAGCAGCACGCAGCAGCAGCAGCAGCACGCAGCAGCAGCAGCAGCACGCAGTAGGACGCAGCAGCAGCAGCAGCAAGCAGCAGGACGCAGCAGCAGCAACAGCAAGCAGCAGGACGCAGCAGAAGCAGGACGCAGTAGGACGCAGCAGTAGCAGCACACAGCAGGACGCAGCAGCAGCAGCACGCAGCAGCAGCAGCAGCACGCAGCAGCAGCAGCAGCACGCAGCAGCAGCAGCAGCAGCACGCAGCAGGAGCAGCAGCACGCAGCAGCAGCTGCGGCACGCAGCAGCAGCAGCAGCACGCAGCAGCAGCAGCAGCAGCAGCAGCAGCAGCAGCAGCACGCAGCAGCAGCAGCAGCACGCAGCATCAGCAGCAGCACGCAGTAGGACGCAGCAGCAGCAGCAGCAAGCAGCAGGACGCAGCAGCAGCAACAGCAAGCAGCAGGACGCAGCAGAAGCAGGACGCAGTAGGACGCAGCAGTAGCAGCACACAGCAGGACGCAGCAGCAGCAGCACGCAGCAGCAGCAGCAGCACGCAGCAGCAGCAGCAGCACGCAGCAGCACGCAGCAGCAGCAGCAGCAGCAGCAGCAGCAGCATTAGCACGCAGCAGCAGCAGCAGCACGCAGTAGGACGCAGCAGCAGCAGCAGCAAGCAGCAGGACGCAGCAGCAGCAGGACGCAGTAGGACGCAGCAGCAGCAGCACGCAGCAGGACGCAGCAGCAGCAGCACGCAGCAGCAGCAGCAGCAGCAGCAGCACGCAGCACGCAGCAGCAGCAGCAGCAGCAGCAGCAGCAGCAGCAGCAGCAGCAGCAGCAGCAGCAACAGCAGCAGCAGCAGCAGCACGCAGCAGGAGCAGCAGCTCGCATTAGCAGCTGCGGCACGCAGCAGCAGCAGCAGCACGCAGCAGCAGCAGCAGCAGCACGCAGCAGGAGCAGCAGCTCGCATTAGCAGCTGCGGCACGCAGCAGCAGCAGCAGCACGCAGCAGCAGCAGCAGCAGCACGCAGCAGGAGCAGCAGCTCGCCTTAGCAGCTGCGGCACGCAGCAGCAGCAGCAGCACGCAGCAGCACGCAGCAGCAGCAGCACGCAGCAGCAGCAGCAGCAGCAGCACGCAGCAGCAGCAGCACGCAGCAGCAGCAGCAGCAGCACGCAGCAGGAGCAGCAGCTCGCATTAGCAGCAGCGGCACGCAGCAGCAGCAGCAGCACGCAGCAGCACGCAGCAGCAGCAGCACGCAGCAGCAGCAGCAGCAGCAGCACGCAGCAGCAGCAGCAGCACGCAGCAGCAGCAGCAGCACGCAGCAGCAGCAGCAGCACGCAGCAGCAGCAGCAGCAGCAGCAGCAGCAGCAGCACGCAGCAGCAGCAGCAGCAGCAGCAGCAGCAGCAGCACGCAGCAGCAGCAGCAGCACGCAGTAGGACGCAGCAGCAGCAGCAGCAAGCAGCAGGACGCAGCAGCAGCAGGATGCAGTAGGACGCAGCAGCAGCAGCACGCAGCAGGACGCAGCAGCAGCAGCACGCAGCAGCAGCAGCAGCAGCAGCACGCAGCAGCAGCAGCAGCAGTAGCAGCAGCAGCAGCAGCAGCACGCAGCAGGAGCAGCAGCTCGCATTAGCAGCAGCAGCAGCAGCAGCAGCACGCAGCAGCAGCAGCAGCACGCAGTAGGACGCACCAGCAGCAGCAGCAAGCAGCAGGACGCAGCAGCAGCAGGACGCAGTAGGACGCAGCAGCAGCAGCACGCAGCAGGACGCAGCAGCAGCAGCACGCAGCAGCAGCAGCAGCAGCAGCACGCAGCACGCAGCAGCAGCAGCAGCAGCAGCAGCAGCAGCAGCACCAGCAGCAGCAGCAGCAGCACGCAGCAGGAGCAGCAGCTCGCATTAGCAGCTGCGGCACGCAGCAGCAGCAGCAGCACGCAGCAGCAGCAGCAGCAGCACGCAGCAGGAGCAGCAGCTCGCATTAGCAGCTGCGGCACGCAGCAGCAGCAGCAGCACGCAGCAGCAGCAGCAGCAGCACGCAGCAGGAGCAGTAGCTCGCCTTAGCAGCTGCGGCACGCAGCAGCAGCAGCAGCACGCAGCAGCACGCAGCAGCAGCAGCACGCAGCAGCAGCAGCAGCAGCTCGCATTAGCAGCAGCAGCAGCAGCAGCAGCACGCAGCAGCAGCAGCAGCACGCAGTAGGACGCAGCAGCAGCAGCACGCAGCAGCAGCAGCAGCAGCAGCAAGCAGCAGGACGCAGTAGGACGCAGCAGCAGCAGCACGCAGCAGGACGCAGCAGCAGCAGCAGCAGCAGCACGCAGCAGCAGCAGCAGCAGCACGCAGCAGGAGCAGCAGCTCGCATTAGCAGCTGCGGCACGCAGCAGCACGCAGCAGCAGCAGCACGCAGTAGGACGCAGCAGCAGCAGCAGCAAGCAGCAGGACGCAGCAGAAGCAGGACGCAGTAGGACGCAGCAGTAGCAGCACACAGCAGGACGCAGCAGCAGCAGCACGCAGCAGCAGCAGCAGCACGCAGCAGCACGCAGCAGGACGCAGCAGCAGCAGCACGCAGCAGCAGCAGCAGCAGCAGCAAGCAGCAGGACGCAGCAGCAGCAGGACGCAGTAGGACGCAGCAGCAGCAGCACGCAGCAGGACGCAGCAGCAGCAGCAGCAGCAGCACGCAGCAGCAGCAGCAGCAGCACGCAGCAGGAGCAGCAGCTCGCATTAGCAGCTGCGGCACGCAGCAGCACGCAGCAGCAGCAGCACGCAGTAGGACGCAGCAGCAGCAGCAGCAAGCAGCAGGACGCAGCAGAAGCAGGACGCAGTAGGACGCAGCAGTAGCAGCACACAGCAGGACGCAGCAGCAGCAGCACGCAGCAGCAGCAGCAGCACGCAGCAGCAGCAGCAACAGCAGCAGCAGCAGCAGCAGCAGCACGCAGCAGCAGCAGCAGCACGCAGCAGCAGCAGCAGCAGCACGCAGCAGTAACAGCAGCAGCAGCAGCAGCACGCAGCAGTAACAGCAGCAGCAGCAGCAGCACGCAGCAGCAGCAGCACGCAGCAGCAGCAGCAGCAGCAGCAGCAGCACGCAGCAGCAGCAGCAGCACGCAGCACGCAGCAGCAGCACGCAGCAGCAGCAGCACGCAGCAGCAGCAGCAGCAGCACGCAGCAGCAGCAGCAGCACGCAGCAGCAGCAGCAGCACGCAGCAGCAGCAGCAGCACGCAGCAGCAGCAGCAGCAGCAGCAGCAGCAGCACGCAGCAGGAGCAGCAGCACGCAGTAGGACGCAGCAGCAGCAGCAGCAGCAGCAACAGCAGCAGCAGCAGCAGCAGCACGCAGCAGCAGCAGCACGCAGTAGGACGCAGCAGCAGCAGCACGCAGCAGGACGCAGCAGCAGCACGCAGCAGCAGCAGCAGCACGCAGCAGCAGCAGCACGCAGCAGCAGCAGCAGCACGCAGCAGCAGCAGCAGCACGCAGTAGGACGCAGCAGCAGCAGCAGCAAGCAGCAGGACGCAGCAGCAGCAACAGCAAGCAGCAGGACGCAGCAGAAGCAGGACGCAGTAGGACGCAGCAGTAGCAGCACACAGCAGGACGCAGCAGCAGCAGCACGCAGCAGCAGCAGCAGCACGCAGCAGCAGCAGCAGCACGCAGCAGCAGCAGCAGCAGCACGCAGCAGGAGCAGCAGCACGCAGCAGCAGCTGCGGCACGCAGCAGCAGCAGCAGCACGCAGCAGCAGCAGCAGCAGCAGCAGCAGCAGCACGCAGCAGCAGCAGCAGCACGCAGTAGGACGCAGCAGCAGCAGCAGCAAGCAGCAGGACGCAGCAGCAGCAACAGCAAGCAGCAGGACGCAGCAGAAGCAGGACGCAGTAGGACGCAGCAGTAGCAGCACACAGCAGGACGCAGCAGCAGCAGCACGCAGCAGCAGCAGCAGCACGCAGCAGCAGCAGCAGCACGCAGCAGCACGCAGCAGCAGCAGCAGCAGCAGCAGCAGCAGCATTAGCACGCAGCAGCAGCAGCAGCACGCAGTAGGACGCAGCAGCAGCAGCAGCAAGCAGCAGGACGCAGCAGCAGCAGGACGCAGTAGGACGCAGCAGCAGCAGCACGCAGCAGGACGCAGCAGCAGCAGCACGCAGCAGCAGCAGCAGCAGCAGCACGCAGCACGCAGCAGCAGCAGCAGCAGCAGCAGCAGCAGCAGCAGCAGCAGCAGCAGCAGCAGCACGCAGCAGGAGCAGCAGCTCGCATTAGCAGCTGCGGCACGCAGCAGCAGCAGCAGCACGCAGCAGCAGCAGCAGCATCACGCAGCAGGAGCAGCAGCTCGCATTAGCAGCTGCGGCACGCAGCAGCAGCACGCAGCAGCAGCAGCAGCAGCACGCAGCAGGAGCAGCAGCTCGCCTTAGCAGCTGCGGCACGCAGCAGCAGCAGCAGCACGCAGCAGCACGCAGCAGCAGCAGCACGCAGCAGCAGCAGCAGCAGCAGCACGCAGCAGCAGCAGCACGCAGCAGCAGCAGCAGCAGCACGCAGCAGGAGCAGCAGCTCGCATTAGCAGCAGCGGCACGCAGCAGCAGCAGCAGCACGCAGCAGCACGCAGCAGCAGCAGCACGCAGCAGCAGCAGCAGCAGCAGCACGCAGCAGCAGCAGCAGCACGCAGCAGCAGCAGCAGCACGCAGCAGCAGCAGCAGCACGCAGCAGCAGCAGCAGCAGCAGCAGCAGCACGCAGCAGCAGCAGCAGCACGCAGTAGGACGCAGCAGCAGCAGCAGCAAGCAGCAGGACGCAGCAGCAGCAGGATGCAGTAGGACGCAGCAGCAGCAGCACGCAGCAGGACGCAGCAGCAGCAGCACGCAGCAGCAGCAGCAGCAGCAGCACGCAGCAGCAGCAGCAGCAGTAGCAGCAGCAGCAGCAGCAGCACGCAGCAGGAGCAGCAGCTCGCATTAGCAGCAGCAGCAGCAGCAGCAGCACGCAGCAGCAGCAGCAGCACGCAGTAGGACGCACCAGCAGCAGCAGCAAGCAGCAGGACGCAGCAGCAGCAGGACGCAGTAGGACGCAGCAGCAGCAGCACGCAGCAGGACGCAGCAGCAGCAGCACGCAGCAGCAGCAGCAGCAGCAGCAGCAGCAGCACGCAGCACGCAGCAGCAGCAGCAGCAGCAGCAGCAGCAGCAGCACCAGCAGCAGCAGCAGCAGCAGCACGCAGCAGGAGCAGCAGCTCGCATTAGCAGCTGCGGCACGCAGCAGCAGCAGCAGCACGCAGCAGCAGCAGCAGCAGCACGCAGCAGGAGCAGCAGCTCGCATTAGCAGCTGCGGCACGCAGCAGCAGCAGCAGCACGCAGCAGCAGCAGCAGCAGCAGCAGCAGCAGCACGCAGCAGCAGCAGCAGCACGCAGCAGGAGCAGTAGCTCGCCTTAGCAGCTGCGGCACGCAGCAGCAGCAGCAGCACGCAGCAGCACGCAGCAGCAGCAGCACGCAGCAGCAGCAGCAGCAGCTCGCATTAGCAGCAGCAGCAGCAGCAGCAGCACGCAGCAGCAGCAGCAGCACGCAGTAGGACGCACCAGCAGCAGCAGCAAGCAGCAGGACGCAGCAGCAGCAGGGCGCAGTAGGACGCAGCAGCAGCAGCACGCAGCAGGACGCAGCAGCAGCAGCACGCAGCAGCAGCAGCAGCAGCAGCACGCAGCACGCAGCAGCAGCAGCAGCAGCAGCAGCAGCAGCAGCAGCAGCAGCACGCAGCAGGAGCAGCAGCTCGCATTAGCAGCTGCGGCACGCAGCAGCAGCAGCAGCACGCAGCAGCAGCACGCAGCAGGAGCAGCAGCTCGCATTAGCAGCTGCGGCACGCAGCAGCAGCAGCAGCACGCAGCAGCAGCAGCAGCAGCACGCAGCAGCAGCACGCAGCAGCAGCAGCAGCAGCACGCAGCAGGAGCAGTAGCTCGCCTTAGCAGCTGCGGCACGCAGCAGCAGCAGCAGCACGCAGCAGCACGCAGCAGCAGCAGCACGCAGCAGCAGCAGCAGCAGCAGCACGCAGCAGCAGCAGCAGCACGCAGCAGCAGCAGCAGCACGCAGCAGCAGCAGCAGCAGCAGCACGCAGCAGCAGCAGCACGCAGCAGCAGCAGCAGCAGCACGCAGCAGGAGCAGCAGCTCGCATTAGCAGCAGCGGCACGCAGCAGCAGCAGCAGCACGCAGCAGCACGCAGCAGCAGCAGCACGCAGCAGCAGCAGCAGCAGCAGCACGCAGCAGCAGCAGCAGCACGCAGCAGCAGCAGCAGCACGCAGCAGCAGCAGCAGCACGCAGCAGCAGCAGCAGCAGCAGCAGCAGCAGCAGCAGCAGCACGCAGCAGCAGCAGCAGCAGCAGCAGCAGCAGCAGCACGCAGCAGCAGCAGCAGCACGCAGTAGGACGCAGCAGCAGCAGCAGCAAGCAGCAGGACGCAGCAGCAGCAGGATGCAGTAGGACGCAGCAGCAGCAGCACGCAGCAGGACGCAGCAGCAGCAGCACGCAGCAGCAGCAGCAGCAGCAGCACGCAGCAGCAGCAGCAGCAGTAGCAGCAGCAGCAGCAGCAGCACGCAGCAGGAGCAGCAGCTCGCATTAGCAGCAGCAGCAGCAGCAGCAGCACGCAGCAGCAGCAGCAGCACGCAGTAGGACGCACCAGCAGCAGCAGCAAGCAGCAGGACGCAGCAGCAGCAGGACGCAGTAGGACGCAGCAGCAGCAGCACGCAGCAGGACGCAGCAGCAGCAGCACGCAGCAGCAGCAGCAGCAGCAGCACGCAGCACGCAGCAGCAGCAGCAGCAGCAGCAGCAGCAGCAGCAGCACCAGCAGCAGCAGCAGCAGCACGCAGCAGGAGCAGCAGCTCGCATTAGCAGCTGCGGCACGCAGCAGCAGCAGCAGCACGCAGCAGCAGCAGCAGCAGCACGCAGCAGGAGCAGCAGCTCGCATTAGCAGCTGCGGCACGCAGCAGCAGCAGCAGCACGCAGCAGCAGCAGCAGCAGCACGCAGCAGGAGCAGTAGCTCGCCTTAGCAGCTGCGGCACGCAGCAGCAGCAGCAGCACGCAGCAGCACGCAGCAGCAGCAGCACGCAGCAGCAGCAGCAGCAGCTCGCATTAGCAGCAGCAGCAGCAGCAGCAGCACGCAGCAGCAGCAGCAGCACGCAGTAGGACGCACCAGCAGCAGCAGCAAGCAGCAGGACGCAGCAGCAGCAGGACGCAGTAGGACGCAGCAGCAGCAGCACGCAGCAGGACGCAGCAGCAGCAGCACGCAGCAGCAGCAGCAGCACGCAGCAGCAGCAGCAGCACGCAGCAGCAGCAGCAGCAGCAGCAGCACGCAGCAGCAGCAGCAGCAGCAGCAGCAAGCAGCAGGACGCAGCAGCAGCAGGACGCAGTAGGACGCAGCAGCACGCAGCAGGACGCAGCAGCAGCAGCACGCAGCAGCAGCAGCAGCAGCAGCAAGCAGCAGGACGCAGCAGCAGCAGGACGCAGTAGGACGCAGCAGCAGCAGCACGCAGCAGGACGCAGCAGCAGCAGCAGCAGCAGCACGCAGCAGCAGCAGCAGCAGCACGCAGCAGGAGCAGCAGCTCGCATTAGCAGCTGCGGCACGCAGCAGCACGCAGCAGCAGCAGCACGCAGTAGGACGCAGCAGCAGCAGCAGCAAGCAGCAGGACGCAGCAGAAGCAGGACGCAGTAGGACGCAGCAGTAGCAGCACACAGCAGGACGCAGCAGCAGCAGCACGCAGCAGCAGCAGCAGCACGCAGCAGCAGCAGCAACAGCAGCAGCAGCAGCAGCAGCAGCACGCAGCAGCAGCAGCAGCACGCAGCAGCAGCAGCAGCAGCACGCAGCAGTAACAGCAGCAGCAGCAGCAGCACGCAGCAGTAACAGCAGCAGCAGCAGCAGCACGCAGCAGCAGCAGCACGCAGCAGCAGCAGCAGCAGCAGCAGCAGCACGCAGCAGCAGCAGCAGCACGCAGCACGCAGCAGCAGCACGCAGCAGCAGCAGCACGCAGCAGCAGCAGCAGCAGCACGCAGCAGCAGCAGCAGCACGCAGCAGCAGCAGCAGCACGCAGCAGCAGCAGCAGCACGCAGCAGCAGCAGCAGCAGCAGCAGCAGCAGCAGCACGCAGCAGGAGCAGCAGCACGCAGTAGGACGCAGCAGCAGCAGCAGCAGCAGCAACAGCAGCAGCAGCAGCAGCAGCACGCAGCAGCAGCAGCACGCAGTAGGACGCAGCAGCAGCAGCACGCAGCAGGACGCAGCAGCAGCACGCAGCAGCAGCAGCAGCACGCAGCAGCAGCAGCACGCAGCAGCAGCAGCAGCACGCAGCAGCAGCAGCAGCACGCAGTAGGACGCAGCAGCAGCAGCAGCAAGCAGCAGGACGCAGCAGCAGCAACAGCAAGCAGCAGGACGCAGCAGAAGCAGGACGCAGTAGGACGCAGCAGTAGCAGCACACAGCAGGACGCAGCAGCAGCAGCACGCAGCAGCAGCAGCAGCACGCAGCAGCAGCAGCAGCACGCAGCAGCAGCAGCAGCAGCACGCAGCAGGAGCAGCAGCACGCAGCAGCAGCTGCGGCACGCAGCAGCAGCAGCAGCACGCAGCAGCAGCAGCAGCAGCAGCAGCAGCAGCACGCAGCAGCAGCAGCAGCACGCAGTAGGACGCAGCAGCAGCAGCAGCAAGCAGCAGGACGCAGCAGCAGCAACAGCAAGCAGCAGGACGCAGCAGAAGCAGGACGCAGTAGGACGCAGCAGTAGCAGCACACAGCAGGACGCAGCAGCAGCAGCACGCAGCAGCAGCAGCAGCACGCAGCAGCAGCAGCAGCACGCAGCAGCACGCAGCAGCAGCAGCAGCAGCAGCAGCAGCAGCAGCAGCATTAGCACGCAGCAGCAGCAGCAGCACGCAGTAGGACGCAGCAGCAGCAGCAGCAAGCAGCAGGACGCAGCAGCAGCAGGACGCAGTAGGACGCAGCAGCAGCAGCACGCAGCAGGACGCAGCAGCAGCAGCACGCAGCAGCAGCAGCACGCAGCACGCAGCAGCAGCAGCAGCAGCAGCAGCAGCAGCAGCAGCAGCAGCAGCAGCAGCAGCAGCACGCAGCAGGAGCAGCAGCTCGCATTAGCAGCTGCGGCACGCAGCAGCAGCAGCAGCACGCAGCAGCAGCAGCAGCATCACGCAGCAGGAGCAGCAGCTCGCATTAGCAGCTGCGGCACGCAGCAGCAGCACGCAGCAGCAGCAGCAGCAGCACGCAGCAGGAGCAGCAGCTCGCCTTAGCAGCTGCGGCACGCAGCAGCAGCAGCAGCACGCAGCAGCACGCAGCAGCAGCAGCACGCAGCAGCAGCAGCAGCAGCAGCACGCAGCAGCAGCAGCACGCAGCAGCAGCAGCAGCAGCACGCAGCAGGAGCAGCAGCTCGCATTAGCAGCAGCGGCACGCAGCAGCAGCAGCAGCACGCAGCAGCACGCAGCAGCAGCAGCACGCAGCAGCAGCAGCAGCAGCAGCACGCAGCAGCAGCAGCAGCACGCAGCAGCAGCAGCAGCACGCAGCAGCAGCAGCAGCACGCAGCAGCAGCAGCAGCAGCAGCAGCAGCACGCAGCAGCAGCAGCAGCACGCAGTAGGACGCAGCAGCAGCAGCAGCAAGCAGCAGGACGCAGCAGCAGCAGGATGCAGTAGGACGCAGCAGCAGCAGCACGCAGCAGGACGCAGCAGCAGCAGCACGCAGCAGCAGCAGCAGCAGCAGCACGCAGCAGCAGCAGCAGCAGTAGCAGCAGCAGCAGCAGCAGCACGCAGCAGGAGCAGCAGCTCGCATTAGCAGCAGCAGCAGCAGCAGCAGCACGCAGCAGCAGCAGCAGCACGCAGTAGGACGCACCAGCAGCAGCAGCAAGCAGCAGGACGCAGCAGCAGCAGGACGCAGTAGGACGCAGCAGCAGCAGCACGCAGCAGGACGCAGCAGCAGCAGCACGCAGCAGCAGCAGCAGCAGCAGCACGCAGCACGCAGCAGCAGCAGCAGCAGCAGCAGCAGCAGCAGCACCAGCAGCAGCAGCAGCAGCAGCACGCAGCAGGAGCAGCAGCTCGCATTAGCAGCTGCGGCACGCAGCAGCAGCAGCAGCACGCAGCAGCAGCAGCAGCAGCACGCAGCAGGAGCAGCAGCTCGCATTAGCAGCTGCGGCACGCAGCAGCAGCAGCAGCACGCAGCAGCAGCAGCAGCAGCAGCAGCAGCACGCAGCAGCAGCAGCAGCACGCAGCAGGAGCAGTAGCTCGCCTTAGCAGCTGCGGCACGCAGCAGCAGCAGCAGCACGCAGCAGCACGCAGCAGCAGCAGCACGCAGCAGCAGCAGCAGCAGCTCGCATTAGCAGCAGCAGCAGCAGCAGCAGCACGCAGCAGCAGCAGCAGCACGCAGTAGGACGCACCAGCAGCAGCAGCAAGCAGCAGGACGCAGCAGCAGCAGGGCGCAGTAGGACGCAGCAGCAGCAGCACGCAGCAGGACGCAGCAGCAGCAGCACGCAGCAGCAGCAGCAGCAGCAGCACGCAGCACGCAGCAGCAGCAGCAGCAGCAGCAGCAGCAGCAGCAGCAGCAGCACGCAGCAGGAGCAGCAGCTCGCATTAGCAGCTGCGGCACGCAGCAGCAGCAGCAGCACGCAGCAGCAGCAGCAGCAGCACGCAGCAGCAGCACGCAGCAGCAGCAGCAGCAGCACGCAGCAGGAGCAGTAGCTCGCCTTAGCAGCTGCGGCACGCAGCAGCAGCAGCAGCACGCAGCAGCACGCAGCAGCAGCAGCACGCAGCAGCAGCAGCAGCAGCAGCACGCAGCAGCAGCAGCAGCACGCAGCAGCAGCAGCAGCACGCAGCAGCAGCAGCAGCACTCAGCAGCAGCAGCAGCACGCAGCAGCAGCAGCAGCAGCAGCAGCAGCAGCAGCACGCAGCAGCAGCAGCAGCACGCAGTAGGACGCAGCAGCAGCAGCAGCAAGCAGCAGGACGCAGCAGCAGCAGGACGCAGTAGGACGCAGCAGCAGCAGCACGCAGCAGGACGCAGCAGCAGCAGCACGCAGCAGCAGCAGCAGCAGCAGCACGCAGCAGCAGCAGCAGCAGCAGCAGCAGCAGCAGCACGCAGCAGGAGCAGCAGCTCGCATTAGCAGCAGCAGCAGCAGCAGCAGCACGCAGCAGCAGCAGCAGCACGCAGTAGGGCGCACCAGCAGCAGCAGCAAGCAGCAGGACGCAGCAGCAGCAGGAAGCAGTAGGACGCAGCAGCAGCAGCACGCAGCAGGACGCAGCAGCAGCAGCAGCAGCAGCAGCAGCAGCACGCAGCAGCAGCAGGAGCAGCAGCAGCAAGCAGCAGGACGCAGCAGCAGCAGGACGCAGTAGGACGCAGCAGCAGCAGCACGCAGCAGGACGCAGCAGCAGCAGCACGCAGCAGCAGCAGCAGCAGCAGCAAGCAGCAGGACGCAGCAGCAGCAGGACGCAGTAGGACGCAGCAGCAGCAGCACGCAGCAGGACGCAGCAGCAGCAGCAGCAGCAGCACGCAGCAGCAGCAGCAGCAGCACGCAGCAGGAGCAGCAGCTCGCATTAGCAGCTGCGGCACGCAGCAGCACGCAGCAGCAGCAGCACGCAGTAGGACGCAGCAGCAGCAGCAGCAAGCAGCAGGACGCAGCAGAAGCAGGACGCAGTAGGACGCAGCAGTAGCAGCACACAGCAGGACGCAGCAGCAGCAGCACGCAGCAGCAGCAGCAGCCAGCAGCAGCAGCAGCAAGCAGCAGGACGCAGCAGCAGCAGGACGCAGTAGGACGCAGCAGCAGCAGCACGCAGCAGGACGCAGCAGCAGCAGCACGCAGCAGCAGCAGCAGCAGCAGCAAGCAGCAGGACGCAGCAGCAGCAGGACGCAGTAGGACGCAGCAGCAGCAGCACGCAGCAGGACGCAGCAGCAGCAGCAGCAGCAGCACGCAGCAGCAGCAGCAGCAGCACGCAGCAGGAGCAGCAGCTCGCATTAGCAGCTGCGGCACGCAGCAGCACGCAGCAGCAGCAGCACGCAGTAGGACGCAGCAGCAGCAGCAGCAAGCAGCAGGACGCAGCAGAAGCAGGACGCAGTAGGACGCAGCAGTAGCAGCACACAGCAGGACGCAGCAGCAGCAGCACGCAGCAGCAGCAGCAGCACGCAGCAGCAGCAGCAACAGCAGCAGCAGCAGCAGCAGCAGCACGCAGCAGCAGCAGCAGCACGCAGCAGCAGCAGCAGCACGCAGCAGTAACAGCAGCAGCAGCAGCAGCACGCAGCAGTAACAGCAGCAGCAGCAGCAGCACGCAGCAGCAGCAGCACGCAGCAGCAGCAGCAGCAGCAGCAGCAGCACGCAGCAGCAGCAGCAGCAGCAGCACGCAGCACGCAGCAGCAGCACGCAGCAGCACGCAGCAGCAGCAGCACGCAGCAGCAGCAGCAGCAGCACGCAGCAGCAGCAGCAGCACGCAGCAGCAGCAGCAGCACGCAGCAGCAGCAGCAGCACGCAGCAGCAGCAGCAGCAGCAGCAGCAGCAGCACGCAGCAGCAGCAGCAGCACGCAGTAGGACGCAGCAGCAGCAGCAGCAGCAGCAACAGCAGCAGCAGCAGCAGCAGCACGCAGCAGCAGCAGCACGCAGTAGGACGCAGCAGCAGCAGCACGCAGCAGGACGCAGCAGCAGCACGCAGCAGCAGCAGCAGCACGCAGCAGCAGCAGCACGCAGCAGCAGCAGCAGCACGCAGCAGCAGCAGCAGTACGCAGTAGGACGCAGCAGCAGCAGCAGCAAGCAGCAGGACGCAGCAGCAGCAACAGCAAGCAGCAGGACGCAGCAGAAGCAGGACGCAGTAGGACGCAGCAGTAGCAGCACACAGCAGGACGCAGCAGCAGCAGCACGCAGCAGCAGCAGCAGCACGCAGCAGCAGCAGCAGCACGCAGTAGCAGCAGCAGCAGCACGCAGCAGGAGCAGCAGCACGCAGCAGCAGCTGCGGCACGCAGCAGCAGCAGCAGCACGCAGCAGCAGCAGCAGCAGCAGCAGCAGCAGCACGCAGCAGCAGCAGCAGCACGCAGTAGGACGCAGCAGCAGCAGCAGCAAGCAGCAGGACGCAGCAGCAGCAACAGCAAGCAGCAGGACGCAGCAGAAGCAGGACGCAGTAGGACGCAGCAGTAGCAGCACACAGCAGGACGCAGCAGCAGCAGCACGCAGCAGCAGCAGCAGCACGCAGCAGCAGCAGCAGCACGCAGCAGCACGCAGCAGCAGCAGCAGCAGCAGCAGCAGCATTAGCACGCAGCAGCAGCAGCAGCACGCAGTAGGACGCAGCAGCAGCAGCAGCAAGCAGCAGGACGCAGCAGCAGCAGGACGCAGTAGGACGCAGCAGCAGCAGCACGCAGCAGGACGCAGCAGCAGCAGCACGCAGCAGCAGCAGCAGCAGCAGCACGCAGCACGCAGCAGCAGCAGCAGCAGCAGCAGCAGCAGCAGCAGCAGCAGCAGCAGCACGCAGCAGGAGCAGCAGCTCGCATTAGCAGCTGCGGCACGCAGCAGCAGCAGCAGCACGCAGCAGCAGCAGCAGCATCACGCAGCAGGAGCAGCAGCTCGCATTAGCAGCTGCGGCACGCAGCAGCAGCACGCAGCAGCAGCAGCAGCAGCACGCAGCAGGAGCAGCAGCTCGCCTTAGCAGCTGCGGCACGCAGCAGCAGCAGCAGCACGCAGCAGCACGCAGCAGCAGCAGCACGCAGCAGCAGCAGCAGCAGCAGCACGCAGCAGCAGCAGCACGCAGCAGCAGCAGCAGCAGCACGCAGCAGGAGCAGCAGCTCGCATTAGCAGCAGCGGCACGCAGCAGCAGCAGCAGCACGCAGCAGCACGCAGCAGCAGCAGCACGCAGCAGCAGCAGCAGCAGCAGCACGCAGCAGCAGCAGCAGCACGCAGCAGCAGCAGCAGCACGCAGCAGCAGCAGCAGCACGCAGCAGCAGCAGCAGCAGCAGCAGCAGCACGCAGCAGCAGCAGCAGCACGCAGCAGCAGCAGCAGCACGCAGTAGGACGCAGCAGCAGCAGCAGCAAGCAGCAGGACGCAGCAGCAGCAGGATGCAGTAGGACGCAGCAGCAGCAGCACGCAGCAGGACGCAGCAGCAGCAGCACGCAGCAGCAGCAGCAGCAGCAGCACGCAGCAGCAGCAGCAGCAGTAGCAGCAGCAGCAGCAGCAGCACGCAGCAGGAGCAGCAGCTCGCATTAGCAGCAGCAGCAGCAGCAGCAGCACGCAGCAGCAGCAGCAGCACGCAGTAGGACGCACCAGCAGCAGCAGCAAGCAGCAGGACGCAGCAGCAGCAGGACGCAGTAGGACGCAGCAGCAGCAGCACGCAGCAGGACGCAGCAGCAGCAGCACGCAGCAGCAGCAGCAGCAGCAGCACGCAGCACGCAGCAGCAGCAGCAGCAGCAGCAGCAGCAGCAGCACCAGCAGCAGCAGCAGCAGCAGCACGCAGCAGGAGCAGCAGCTCGCATTAGCAGCTGCGGCACGCAGCAGCAGCAGCAGCACGCAGCAGCAGCAGCAGCAGCAGCAGCAGCAGCAGCACGCAGCAGCAGCAGCAGCACGCAGCAGGAGCAGTAGCTCGCCTTAGCAGCTGCGGCACGCAGCAGCAGCAGCAGCACGCAGCAGCACGCAGCAGCAGCAGCACGCAGCAGCAGCAGCAGCAGCTCGCATTAGCAGCAGCAGCAGCAGCAGCAGCACGCAGCAGCAGCAGCAGCACGCAGTAGGACGCACCAGCAGCAGCAGCAAGCAGCAGGACGCAGCAGCAGCAGGGCGCAGTAGGACGCAGCAGCAGCAGCACGCAGCAGGACGCAGCAGCAGCAGCACGCAGCAGCAGCAGCAGCAGCAGCACGCAGCACGCAGCAGCAGCAGCAGCAGCAGCAGCAGCAGCAGCAGCACGCAGCAGGAGCAGCAGCTCGCATTAGCAGCTGCGGCACGCAGCAGCAGCAGCAGCACGCAGCAGCAGCAGCAGCAGCACGCAGCAGGAGCAGCAGCTCGCATTAGCAGCTGCGGCACGCAGCAGCAGCAGCAGCACGCAGCAGCAGCAGCAGCAGCACGCAGCAGCAGCAGCAGCAGCACGCAGCAGCAGCAGCAGCAGCACGCAGCAGGAGCAGTAGCTCGCCTTAGCAGCTGCGGCACGCAGCAGCAGCAGCACGCAGCAGCACGCAGCAGCAGCAGCACGCAGCAGCAGCAGCAGCAGCAGCACGCAGCAGCAGCAGCAGCACGCAGCAGCAGCAGCAGCACGCAGCAGCAGCAGCAGCACGCAGCAGCAGCAGCAGCACGCAGCAGCAGCAGCAGCAGCAGCAGCAGCACGCAGCAGCAGCAGCAGCACGCAGTAGGACGCAGCAGCAGCAGCAGCAAGCAGCAGGACGCAGCAGCAGCAGGACGCAGTAGGACGCAGCAGCAGCAGCACGCAGCAGGACGCAGCAGCAGCAGCACGCAGCAGCAGCAGCAGCAGCTCGCATTAGCAGCAGCAGCAGCAGCAGCAGCACGCAGCAGCAGCAGCAGCACGCAGTAGGACGCACCAGCAGCAGCAGCAAGCAGCAGGACGCAGCAGCAGCAGGGCGCAGTAGGACGCAGCAGCAGCAGCACGCAGCAGGACGCAGCAGCAGCAGCACGCAGCAGCAGCAGCAGCAGCAGCACGCAGCACGCAGCAGCAGCAGCAGCAGCAGCAGCAGCAGCAGCAGCAGCACGCAGCAGGAGCAGCAGCTCGCATTAGCAGCTGCGGCACGCAGCAGCAGCAGCAGCACGCAGCAGCAGCAGCAGCAGCACGCAGCAGGAGCAGCAGCTCGCATTAGCAGCTGCGGCACGCAGCAGCAGCAGCAGCACGCAGCAGCAGCAGCAGCAGCACGCAGCAGCAGCAGCAGCAGCAGCAGCACGCAGCAGCAGCAGCAGCAGCACGCAGCAGCAGCAGCAGCAGCACGCAGCAGGAGCAGTAGCTCGCCTTAGCAGCTGCGGCACGCAGCAGCAGCAGCACGCAGCAGCACGCAGCAGCAGCAGCACGCAGCAGCAGCAGCAGCAGCAGCACGCAGCAGCAGCAGCAGCACGCAGCAGCAGCAGCAGCACGCAGCAGCAGCAGCAGCACGCAGCAGCAGCAGCAGCACGCAGCAGCAGCAGCAGCAGCAGCAGCAGCAGCAGCACGCAGCAGCAGCAGCAGCACGCAGTAGGACGCAGCAGCAGCAGCAGCAAGCAGCAGGACGCAGCAGCAGCAGGACGCAGTAGGACGCAGCAGCAGCAGCACGCAGCAGGACGCAGCAGCAGCAGCACGCAGCAGCAGCAGCAGCAGCAGCACGCAGCAGCAGCAGCAGCAGCAGCTGCAGCAGCAGCAGCAGCACGCAGCAGGAGCAGCAGCTCGCATTAGCAGCAGCAGCAGCAGCAGCAGCACGCAGCAGCAGCAGCAGCACGCAGTAGGACGCACCAGCAGCAGCAGCAAGCAGCAGGACGCAGCAGCAGCAGGAAGCAGTAGGACGCAGCAGCAGCAGCACGCAGCAGGACGCAGCAGCAGCAGCACGCAGCAGCAGCAGCAGCACGCAGCAGCAGCAGCAGCACGCAGCAGCAGCAGCAGCACGCAGCAGCAGCAGCAGCACGCAGCAGCAGCAGGAGCAGCAGCAGCAAGCAGCAGGACGCAGCAGCAGCAGGACGCAGTAGGACGCAGCAGCAGCAGCACGCAGCAGGACGCAGCAGCAGCAGCACGCAGCAGCAGCAGCAGCAGCAGCAAGCAGCAGGACGCAGCAGCAGCAGGACGCAGTAGGACGCAGCAGCAGCAGCACGCAGCAGGACGCAGCAGCAGCAGCAGCAGCAGCACGCAGCAGCAGCAGCAGCAGCACGCAGCAGGAGCAGCAGCTCGCATTAGCAGCTGCGGCACGCAGCAGCACGCAGCAGCAGCAGCACGCAGTAGGACGCAGCAGCAGCAGCAGCAAGCAGCAGGACGCAGCAGAAGCAGGACGCAGTAGGACGCAGCAGTAGCAGCACACAGCAGGACGCAGCAGCAGCAGCACGCAGCAGCAGCAGCAGCACGCAGCAGCAGCAGCAACAGCAGCAGCAGCAGCAGCAGCAGCACGCAGCAGCAGCAGCAGCACGCAGCAGCAGCAGCAGCACGCAGCAGTAACAGCAGCAGCAGCAGCAGCACGCAGCAGTAACAGCAGCAGCAGCAGCAGCACGCAGCAGCAGCAGCACGCAGCAGCAGCAGCAGCAGCAGCAGCAGCACGCAGCAGCAGCAGCAGCACGCAGCACGCAGCAGCAGCACGCAGCAGCACGCAGCAGCAGCAGCACGCAGCAGCAGCAGCAGCAGCACGCAGCAGCAGCAGCAGCACGCAGCAGCAGCAGCAGCACGCAGCAGCAGCAGCAGCACGCAGCAGCAGCAGCAGCAGCAGCAGCACGCAGCAGCAGCAGCAGCACGCAGTAGGACGCAGCAGCAGCAGCAGCAGCAGCAACAGCAGCAGCAGCAGCAGCAGCAGCACGCAGCAGCAGCAGCACGCAGTAGGACGCAGCAGCAGCAGCACGCAGCAGGACGCAGCAGCAGCACGCAGCAGCAGCAGCAGCACGCAGCAGCAGCAGCACGCAGCAGCAGAAGCACGCAGCAGCAGCAGCAGCACGCAGCAGCAGCAGCACGCAGCAGCAGCAGCAGCACGCAGCAGCAGCAGCACGCAGCAGCAGCAGCAGCAGCAGCACGCAGCACGCAGCAGCAGCACGCAGCAGCACGCAGCAGCAGCAGCACGCAGCAGCAGCAGCAGCAGCAGCACGCAGCAGCAGCAGCAGCACGCAGCAGCAGCAGCAGCACGCAGCAGCAACAGCAGCACGCAGCAGCAGCAGCAGCAGCAGCACGCAGCAGCAGCAGCAGCACGCAGTAGCAGCAGCAGCAGCACGCAGCAGGAGCAGCAGCACGCAGCAGCAGCTGCGGCACGCAGCAGCAGCAGCAGCACGCAGCAGCAGCAGCAGCAGCAGCAGCAGCAGCACGCAGCAGCAGCAGCAGCACGCAGTAGGACGCAGCAGCAGCAGCAGCAAGCAGCAGGACGCAGCAGCAGCAACAGCAAGCAGCAGGACGCAGCAGAAGCAGGACGCAGTAGGACGCAGCAGTAGCAGCACACAGCAGGACGCAGCAGCAGCAGCACGCAGCAGCAGCAGCAGCACGCAGCAGCAGCAGCAGCACGCAGCAGCACGCAGCAGCAGCAGCAGCAGCAGCAGCAGCAGCATTAGCACGCAGCAGCAGCAGCAGCACGCAGTAGGACGCAGCAGCAGCAGCAGCAAGCAGCAGGACGCAGCAGCAGCAGGACGCAGTAGGACGCAGCAGCAGCAGCACGCAGCAGGACGCAGCAGCAGCAGCACGCAGCAGCAGCAGCAGCAGCAGCACGCAGCACGCAGCAGCAGCAGCAGCAGCAGCAGCAGCAGCAGCAGCAGCAGCAGCAGCAGCACGCAGCAGGAGCAGCAGCTCGCATTAGCAGCTGCGGCACGCAGCAGCAGCAGCAGCACGCAGCAGCAGCAGCAGCATCACGCAGCAGGAGCAGCAGCTCGCATTAGCAGCTGCGGCACGCAGCAGCAGCACGCAGCAGCAGCAGCAGCAGCACGCAGCAGGAGCAGCAGCTCGCCTTAGCAGCTGCGGCACGCAGCAGCAGCAGCAGCACGCAGCAGCAGCAGCAGCAGCAGCAGCAGCAGCACGCAGCAGCAGCAGCAGCACGCAGCAGCAGCAGCACGCAGCAGCAGCAGCAGCAGCAGCACGCTGCACGCAGCAGCACGCTGCACGCAGCAGCAGCAGCACGCAGCACGCAGCAGCAGCACGCAGCAGCACGCAGCAGCAGCAGCACGCAGCAGCAGCAGCAGCAGCAGCAGCAGCACGCAGCAGCAGCAGCAGCACGCAGCAGCAGCAGCAGCACGCAGCAGCAGCAGCAGCGCGCAGCAGCAGCAGCAGCAGCACGCAGGAGCAGCAGCAGCACGCAGCAGCAGCAGCAGCACGCTGCAGCAGCAGCAGCACGCGGCAGCAGCAGCACGCAGCAGCAGCAGCAGCAGCAGCACGCAGCAGCAGCAGCAGCAGCAGCACGCAGCAGTCGCAGCATAACGCAGCAGCAGCAGCAGCAGCACGCAGCAGCAGCAGCAGCAGCAGCACGCAGCAGCAGCACGCAGCAGCAGCAGCAGCACGCAGCAGCAGCAGCAGCACGCAGCAGGAGCAGCAGCTCGCATTAGCAGCAACGGCATGTAGCAGCAGCAGCAGCACGCAGCAGCAGCAGCAGCAGAACGCAGCAGCAGTACGCAGCAGCAGCAGCAGCACGCAGCAGCCGCAGCATAACGCAGCAGCTGCAGCAGCAGCACGCAGCAGCAGCAGCACGCAGCAGCAGCAGCAGCAGCACGCAGCAGCAGCAGCACGCAGCAGCAGCAGCACGCAGCAGCAGCAGTACGCAGCAGCAGCAGCAGCAGCAGCACCAGCAGCAGCAGCAGCAGCAGCACGCAGCAGCAGCTGCAGCACGCAGCAGCAGCACGCAGCAGCAGCAGCAGCAGTACGCAGCAGCAGCAGCAGCAGCACGCAGGAGCAGCAGCAGCACGCAGCAGCAGCAGCAGCAGCACGCTGCAGCAGCAGCAGCACGCAATAGCAGCAGCAGCACGCAGCAGCAGCAGCAGCACGCAGCAGCAGCAGCAGCAGCAGCACGCAGGAGCAGCAGCAGCAGCACGCAGGAGCAGCAGCAGCACGCAGCAGCAGCAGCAGCACGCTGCAGCAGCAGCAGCACGCAATAGCAGCAGCAGCACGCAGCAGCAGCAGCACGCAGCAGCAGCAGCACGCAGCAGCAGCAGCAGCACGCAGCAGCAGCAGCACGCAGCAGCAGCACGCTGCACGCAGCAGCAGCAGCAGCACGCTGCACGCAGCAGCACGCTGCACGCAGCAGCAGCAGCAACACGCAGCAGCAGCAGCAGCAGCAGCAGCAGCACGCAGCAGCCGCAGCATAACGCAGCAGCAGCAGCAGCAGCAGCAGCAGCAGCACGCAGCAGCAGCACGCAGCAGCACGCAGCAGCACGCAGCAGCAGCAGCAGCAGCACGCAGCAGCAGCAGCACGCAGCAGCAGCAGCAGCAGCAGCAGCAGGCAGCACGCAGCACGCAGCAGCAGCAGCACGCAGCAGCCGCAGCATAACGCAGAAGCAGCAGCAGCAGCACGCAGCAGCAGCAGCAGCACGCAGCAGCAGCAGCAACAGCAGCAGCACGCAGCAGCAGCAGCACGCAGCAGCAGCAGCAGCAGCACGCAGCAGCAGCAGCAGCAGCAGCACGCAGCAGCAGCAGCAGCACGCAGCACGCAGCAGAAGCAGCAGCACGCAGCAGCCGCAGCATAACGCAGCAGCAGCAGCAGTAGCACGCAGCAGCAGCAGCAGCACGCAGCAGCAGCAGCACGCAGCAGCAGCAGCAGCAGCAGCACGCAGCACGCAGCAGCAGCAGCAGCACGCAATAGCAGCAGCAGCACGCAGCAGCAGCAGCACGCAGCAGCAGCAGCAGCACGCAGCAGCAGCAGCAGCAGCAGCAGCAGCAGCACGCAGCAGCAGCAGCAGCACGCAGCAGCAGCAGCACGCAGCAGCAGCAGCAGCAGCAGCACGCTGCACGCAGCAGTACGCTGCACGCAGCAGCAGCAGCACGCAGCACGCAGCAGCAGCACGCAGCAGCAGCAGCACGCAGCACGCAGCAGCAGCACGCAGCAGCACGCAGCAGCAGCAGCACGCAGCAGCAGCAGCAGCAGCACGCAGCAGCAGCAGCAGCACGCAGCAGCAGCAGCAGCACGCAGCAGCAGCAGCAGCAGCAGCACGCAGCAGCAGCAGCAGCGCGCAGCAGCAGCAGCAGCAGCACGCAGGAGCAGCAGCAGCACGCAGCAGCAGCAGCAGCACGCTGCAGCAGCAGCAGCACGCAGCAGCAGCAGCACGCAGCAGCAGCAGCAGCAGCAGCACGCAGCAGCAGCAGCAGCAGCAGCACGCAGCAGTCGCAGCATAACGCAGCAGCAGCAGCAGCAGCACGCAGCAGCAGCAGCAGCAGCAGCACGCAGCAGCAGCACGCAGCAGCAGCAGCAGCACGCAGCAGCAGCAGCAGCACGCAGCAGGAGCAGCAGCTCGCATTAGCAGCAACGGCATGTAGCAGCAGCAGCAGCACGCAGCAGCAGCAGCAGCAGAACGCAGCAGCAGTACGCAGCAGCAGCAGCAGCACGCAGCAGCCGCAGCATAACGCAGCAGCTGCAGGAGCAGCAGCAGCACGCAGCAGCAGCAGCAGCAGCACGCTGCAGCAGCAGCAGCACGCAATAGCAGCAGCAGCACGCAGCAGCAGCAGCAGCACGCAGCAGCAGCAGCAGCAGCAGCACGCAGGAGCAGCAGCAGCAGCACGCAGGAGCAGCAGCAGCACGCAGCAGCAGCAGCAGCACTCTGCAGCAGCAGCAGCACGCAATAGCAGCAGCAGCACGCAGCAGCAGCAGCACGCAGCAGCAGCAGCACGCAGCAGCAGCAGCAGCACGCAGCAGCAGCAGCACGCAGCAGCAGCACGCTGCACGCAGCAGCAGCAGCAGCACGCTGCACGCAGCAGCACGCTGCACGCAGCAGCAGCAGCAACACGCAGCAGCAGCAGCAGCAGCAGCAGCAGCACGCAGCAGCCGCAGCATAACGCAGCAGCAGCAGCAGCAGCAGCAGCAGCACGCAGCAGCAGCACGCAGCAGCACGCAGCAGCACGCAGCAGCAGCAGCAGCAGCACGCAGCAGCAGCAGCACGCAGCAGCAGCAGCAGCAGCAGCAGCAGGCAGCACGCAGCACGCAGCAGCAGCAGCACGCAGCAGCCGCAGCATAACGCAGAAGCAGCAGCAGCAGCACGCAGCAGCAGCAGCAGCACGCAGCAGCAGCAGCAGCAGCAACAGCAGCAGCACGCAGCAGCAGCAGCACGCAGCAGCAGCAGCAGCAGCACGCAGCAGCAGCAGCAGCAGCAGCACGCAGCAGCAGCAGCAGCACGCAGCACGCAGCAGAAGCAGCAGCACGCAGCAGCCGCAGCATAACGCAGCAGCAGCAGCAGTAGCACGCAGCAGCAGCAGCAGCACGCAGCAGCAGCAGCACGCAGCAGCAGCAGCAGCAGCACGCAGCACGCAGCAGCAGCAGCAACACGCAGCAGCAGCACGCAGCACGCAGCAGAAGCAGCAGCACGCAGCAGCCGCAGCATAACGCAGCAGCAGCAGCAGCACGCAGCAGCAGCAGCACGCAGCAGCAGCAGCACGCAGCAGCAGCAGCACGCAGCAGCAGCAGCACGCAGCAGCAGCAGCAGCACGCAGCAGCAGCACGCTGCACGCAGCAGCAGCAGCAGCACGCTGCACGCAGCAGCACGCTGCACGCAGCAGCACGCTGCACGCAGCAGCACGCTGCACGCAGCAGCAGCAGCAACACGCAGCAGCAGCAGCAGCAGCAGCAGCAGCACGCAGCAGCCGCAGCATAACGCAGCAGCAGCAGCAGCAGCAGCACGCAGCAGCAGCAGCAGCAGCAGCACGCAGCACGCAGCAGCAGCACGCAGCAGCACGCAGCAGCACGCAGCAGCAGCAGCACGCAGCAGCAGCAGCAGCAGCAGCAGCACGCAGCAGCAGCAGCAGCAGCAGCAGCAGCACGCAGCAGCAGCAGCAGCACGCAGCAGCAGCAGCACGCAGCAGCAGCAGCAGCAGCAGCACGCAGCACGCAGCAGCAGCAGCAACACGCAGCAGCAGCACGCAGCACGCAGCAGAAGCAGCAGCACGCAGCAGCCGCAGCATAACGCAGCAGCAGCAGCAGCACGCAGCAGCAGCAGCACGCAGCAGCAGCAGCACGCAGCAGCAGCAGCACGCAGCAGCAGCAGCACGCAGCAGCAGCAGCAGCACGCAGCAGCAGCACGCTGCACGCAGCAGCAGCAGCAGCACGCTGCACGCAGCAGCACGCTGCACGCAGCAGCACGCTGCACGCAGCAGCACGCTGCACGCAGCAGCAGCAGCAACACGCAGCAGCAGCAGCAGCAGCAGCAGCAGCACGCAGCAGCCGCAGCATAACGCAGCAGCAGCAGCAGCAGCAGCAGCAGCACGCAGCAGCAGCAGCAGCACGCAGCACGCAGCAGCAGCACGCAGCAGCACGCAGCAGCACGCAGCAGCAGCAGCACGCAGCAGCAGCAGCAGCAGCACGCAGCAGCAGCAGCAGCACGCAGCAGCAGCAGCAGCACGCAGCAGCAGCAGCAGCAGCAGCAGCACGCAGCAGCCGCAGCAGCAGCACGCAGCAGTAGCAGCAGCACGCAATAGCAGCAGCAGCACGCAGCAGCAGCAGCACGCAGCAGCAGCAGCAGCACGCAGCAGCAGCAGCAGCAGCAGCAGCAGCACGCAGCAGCAGCAGCAGCACGCAGCAGCAGCAGCACGCTGCAGCAGCAGCAGCAGCAGCACGCTGCACGCAGCAGCAGCAGCAACACGCAGCAGCAGCAGCAGCAGCAGCACGCAGCAGCCGCAGCATAACGCAGCAGCAGCAGCAGCAGCAGCAGCACGCAGCAGCAGCAGCAGCACGCAGCAGCAGCAGCACGCAGCAGCAGCAGCAGCACGCAGCAGCAGCAGCAGCACGCAGCAGCAGCAGCAGCGCGCAGCAGCAGCAGCAGCAGCACGCAGGAGCAGCAGCAGCACGCAGCAGCAGCAGCAGCACGCTGCAGCAGCAGCAGCACGCAGCAGCAGCAGCACGCAGCAGCAGCAGCAGCAGCAGCACGCAGCAGCAGCAGCAGCAGCAGCACGCAGCAGTCGCAGCATAACGCAGCAGCAGCAGCAGCAGCACGCAGCAGCAGCAGCAGCAGCAGCACGCAGCAGCAGCACGCAGCAGCAGCAGCAGCACGCAGCAGCAGCAGCAGCACGCAGCAGGAGCAGCAGCTCGCATTAGCAGCAACGGCATGTAGCAGCAGCAGCAGCACGCAGCAGCAGCAGCAGCAGAACGCAGCAGCAGTACGCAGCAGCAGCAGCAGCACGCAGCAGCCGCAGCATAACGCAGCAGCTGCAGCAGCAGCACGCAGCAGCAGCAGCACGCAGCAGCAGCAGCAGCAGCACGCAGCAGCAGCAGCACGCAGCAGCAGCAGCAGCAGCAGCAGCAGGCAGCACGCAGCACGCAGCAGCAGCAGCACGCAGCAGCCGCAGCATAACGCAGAAGCAGCAGCAGCAGCACGCAGCAGCAGCAGCAGCACGCAGCAGCAGCAGCAACAGCAGCAGCACGCAGCAGCAGCAGCACGCAGCAGCAGCAGCAGCAGCACGCAGCAGCAGCAGCAGCAGCAGCACGCAGCAGCAGCAGCAGCACGCAGCACGCAGCAGAAGCAGCAGCACGCAGCAGCCGCAGCATAACGCAGCAGCAGCAGCAGTAGCACGCAGCAGCAGCAGCAGCACGCAGCAGCAGCAGCACGCAGCAGCAGCAGCAGCAGCAGCACGCAGCACGCAGCAGCAGCAGCAACACGCAGCAGCAGCACGCAGCACGCAGCAGAAGCAGCAGCACGCAGCAGCCGCAGCATAACGCAGCAGCAGCAGCAGCACGCAGCAGCAGCAGCACGCAGCAGCAGCAGCACGCAGCACGCAGCAGCAGCACGCAGCAGCACGCAGCAGCAGCAGCAGCACGCAGCAGCAGCAGCAGCACGCAGCAGCAGCAGCACGCAGCAGCAGCACGCAGCAGCAGCACGCAGCAGCAGCAGCAGCACGCAGCAGCACGCAGCAGCACGCTGCAGCAGCAGCAGCACGCAGCAGCAGCAGCAGCAGCAACACGCAGCAGCAGCAGCAGCACGCAGCAGCAGCAGCAGCACGCAGCACGCAGCAGAAGCACGCAGCAGCAGCAGCACGCAGCAGCAGCACGCAGCAGCAGCAGCAGCACGCAGCAGCAGCAGCAGCAGCAGCACGCAGCAGCAGCAGCAGCACGCAGCACGCAGCAGAAGCAGCAGCACGCAGCAGCCGCAGCAGCAGCACGCAGCAGCAGCAGCACGCAGCAGCAGCAGCACGCAGCAGCAGCAGCATGCAGCAGCAGCAGCACGCAGCACGCAGCAGCAGCACGCAGCAGCACGCAGCAGCAGCAGCACGCAGCAGCAGCACGCAGCAGCAGCAGCACGCAGCAGCAGCACGCAGCAGCAGCAGCAGCAGCAGCACGCAGCAGCACGCAGCAGCAGCAGCAGCAGCAGCAGCAGCACGCAGCACGCAGCAGCAGCAGCAGCAGCAGCACGCAGCAGCAGCAGCAGCACGCAGCAGCAGCAGCACGCAGCAGCAGCAGCACGCAGCAGCAGCAGCACGCAGCAGCAGCAGCAGCAGCACGCAGCAGCAGCAGCACGCAGCAGCAGCAGCAGCACGCAGCAGCAGCAGCAGCACGCAGCAGGAGCAGCAGCTCGCATTAGCAGCATCGGCATGCAGCAGCAGCAGCAGCAGCACGCAGCAGCAGCAGCAGAACGCAGCAGCAGTACGTAGCAGCAGCAGCAGCACGCAGCAGCAGCAGCAGCATGCAGCAGCAGCTGCAGCAGCAGCACGCAGCACGCAGCAGCAGCATGCAGCAGCACGCAGCAGCAGCAGCATGCAGCAGCAGCTGCAGCAGCAGCACGCAGCACGCAGCAGCAGCATGCAGCAGCAGCTGCAGCAGCAGCACGCAGCACGCAGCAGCAGCAGCAGCACGCAGCAGCCGCAGCATAACGCAGCAGCAGCAGCAGCAGCACGCAGCAGCAGCAGCACGCAGCAGCAGCAGCAGCATGCAGCAGCAGCAGCACGCAGCACGCAGCAGCAGCACGCAGCAGCACGCAGCAGCAGCAGCACGCAACAGCAGCAGCACGCAGCAGCAGCAGCACGCAGCAGCAGCAGCACGCAGCAGCAGCAGCAGCAGCAGCAGCAGCACCAGCAGCAGCAGCAGCACGCAGCAGCAGCAGCAGCAGTACGCAGCAGCAGCAGCAGCAGCACGCAGGAGCAGCAGCAGCACGCTGCAGCAGCAGCAGCACGCAATAGCAGCAGCAGCACGCAGCAGCAGCAGCAGCACGCAGCAGCAGCAGCACGCAGGAGCAGCAGCAGCAGCACGCAGGAGCAGCAGCAGCACGCAGCAGCAGCAGCAGCACGCTGCAGCAGCAGCAGCACGCTGCAGCAGCAGCAGCACGCAATAGCAGCAGCAGCACGCAGCAGCAGCAGCACGCAGCAGCAGCAGCAGCAGCAGCACGCAGCAGTAGCAGCAGCACGCAGCAGCAGCAGCACGCAGCAGCAGCAGCAGCAGCAGCACGCTGCACGCAGCAGCAGCAGCAGCACGCTGCACGCAGCAGCACGCTGCACGCAGCAGCAGCAGCAACACGCAGCAGCAGCAGCAGGAGCAGCAGCACGCAGCAGCCGCAGCATAACGCAGCAGCAGCAGCAGCAGCAGCAGCACGCAGCAGCAGCAGCAGCACGCAGCAGCAGCAGCAGCACGCAGCAGCAGCAGCACGCAGCACGCAGCAGCAGCACGCAGCAGCACGCAGCAGCAGCAGCACGCAGCAGCAGCAGCAGCAGCACGCAGCAGCAGCAGCAGCACGCAGCAGCAGCAGCAGCAGCAGCACGCAGCAGCAGCAGCAGCACGCAGCAGCCGCAGCAGCAGCACGCAGCAGCAGCAGCAGCAGCACGCAGGAGCAGCAGCAGCACGCAGCAGCAGCAGCAGCACGCTGCAGCAGCAGCAGCACGCAATAGCAGCAGCAGCACGCAGCAGCAGCAGCAGCAGCAGCACGCAGCAGCAGCAGCAGCACGCAGCAGCCGCAGCAGCAGCACGCAGCAGCAGCAGCAGCAGCACGCAGGAGCAGCAGCAGCACGCAGCAGCAGCAGCAGCACGCTGCAGCAGCAGCAGCACGCAATAGCAGCAGCAGCACGCAGCAGCAGCAGCACGCAGCAGCAGCAGCAGCAGCAGCAGCAGCAGCACGCAGCAGCAGCAGCAGCACGCAGCAGCAGCAGCACGCAGCAGCAGCAGCAGCAGCAGCACGCTGCACGCAGCAGCAGCAGCAACACGCAGCAGCAGCAGCAGCACGCAGCAGCCGCAGCATAACGCAGCAGCAGCAGCAGCACGCAGCAGCAGCAGCACGCAGCAGCAGCAGCACGCAGCAGCAGCAGCACGCAGCAGCAGCAGCAGCAGCAGCATGCAGCAGCAGCAGCACGCAGCACGCAGCAGCAGCACGCAGCAGCACGCAGCAGCAGCAGCAGCAGCACGCAGCAGCAGCAGCAGCACGCAGCAGCAGCAGCAGCACGCAGCAGCACGCAGCAGCACGCTGCAGCAGCAACAGCACGCAGCAGCAGCAGCAGCAGCAACACGCAGCAGCAGCAGCACGCAGCAGCAGCAGCAGCACGCAGCACGCAGCAGAAGCACGCAGCAGCAGCACGCAGCAGCAGCACGCTGCAGCAGCAGCAGCACGCAGCAGCACGCTGCAGCAGCAGCAGCACGCAATAGCAGCAGCAGCACGCAGCAGCAGCAGCAGCAGCAGCACGCAGCAGCAGCAGCAGCACGCAGCAGCCGCAGCAGCAGCACGCAGCAGCAGCAGCAGCAGCACGCAGGAGCAGCAGCAGCACGCAGCAGCAGCAGCAGCACGCTGCAGCAGCAGCAGCACGCAATAGCAGCAGCAGCACGCAGCAGCAGCAGCACGCAGCAGCAGCAGCAGCAGCAGCAGCAGCAGCACGCAGCAGCAGCAGCAGCACGCAGCAGCAGCAGCACGCAGCAGCAGCAGCAGCAGCAGCACGCTGCACGCAGCAGCAGCAGCAACACGCAGCAGCAGCAGCAGCACGCAGCAGCCGCAGCATAACGCAGCAGCAGCAGCAGCACGCAGCAGCAGCAGCACGCAGCAGCAGCAGCACGCAGCAGCAGCAGCACGCAGCAGCAGCAGCAGCAGCAGCATGCAGCAGCAGCAGCACGCAGCACGCAGCAGCAGCACGCAGCAGCACGCAGCAGCAGCAGCAGCAGCACGCAGCAGCAGCAGCAGCACGCAGCAGCAGCAGCAGCACGCAGCAGCACGCAGCAGCACGCTGCAGCAGCAACAGCACGCAGCAGCAGCAGCAGCAGCAACACGCAGCAGCAGCAGCACGCAGCAGCAGCAGCAGCACGCAGCACGCAGCAGAAGCACGCAGCAGCAGCACGCAGCAGCAGCACGCTGCAGCAGCAGCAGCACGCAGCAGCACGCTGCAGCAGCAGCAGCACGCAGCACGCAGCAGCAGCAGCAACACGCAGCAGCAGCAGCAGCAGCAGCACGCAGCAGCAGCAGCAGCACGCAGCACGCAGCAGAAGCAGCAGCACGCAGCAGCCGCAGCAGCAGCATGCAGCAGCAGCAGCACGCAGCAGAAGCAGCAGCACGCAGCAGCCGCAGCAGCAGCATGCAGCAGCAGCAGCACGCAGCAGCAGCAGCACGCAGCAGCAGCAGCATGCAGCAGCAGCAGCACGCAGCACGCAGCAGCAGCAGCACGCAGCAGCAGCACGCAGCAGCAGCACGCAGCAGCAGCAGCAGCACGCAGCAGCACGCAGCAGCACGCAGCAGCAGCAGCAGCAGCAGCAGCAGCAGCAGCAGCAGCATGCAGCAGCAGCAGCACGCAGCACGCAGCAGCAGCACGCAGCAGCACGCAGCAGCAGCAGCAGCAGCACGCAGCAGCAGCAGCAGCACGCAGCAGCAGCAGCAGCACGCAGCAGCACGCAGCAGCACGCTGCAGCAGCAACAGCACGCAGCAGCAGCAGCAGCAGCAACACGCAGCAGCAGCAGCACGCAGCAGCAGCAGCAGCACGCAGCACGCAGCAGAAGCACGCAGCAGCAGCACGCAGCAGCAGCACGCTGCAGCAGCAGCAGCACGCAGCAGCACGCTGCAGCAGCTGCAGCACGCAGCACGCAGCAGCAGCAGCAACACGCAGCAGCAGCAGCAGCAGCAGCACGCAGCAGCAGCAGCAGCACGCAGCACGCAGCAGAAGCAGCAGCACGCAGCAGCCGCAGCAGCAGCATGCAGCAGCAGCAGCACGCAGCAGCAGCAGCACGCAGCAGCAGCAGCATGCAGCAGCAGCAGCACGCAGCACGCAGCAGCAGCAGCACGCAGCAGCAGCACGCAGCAGCAGCAGCAGCACGCAGCAGCACGCAGCAGCAGCAGCAGCAGCAGCACGCAGCACGCAGCAGCAGCAGCAGCAGCAGCAGCACGCAGCAGCAGCAGCAGCACGCAGCAGCAGCAGCACGCAGCAGCAGCAGCAGCAGCAGCAGCAGCACGCAGCAGCAGCAGCACGCAGCAGCAGCAGCAGCACGCAGCAGCAGCAGCAGCACGCAGCAGGAGCAGCAGCTCGCATTAGCAGCATCGGCATGCAGCAGCAGCAGCAGCACGCAGCAGCAGCAGCAGAACGCAGCAGCAGTACATAGCAGCAGCAGCAGCACGCAGCAGCAGCAGCAGCATGCAGCAGCAGCACGCAGCACGCAGCAGCAGCATGCCGCAGCAGCTGCAGCAGCAGCACGCAGCACGCAGCAGCAGCAGCAGCACGCAGCATCCGCAGCATAACGCAGCAGCAGCAGCAGCAGCAGCACGCAGCAGCAGCAGCACGCAGCAGCAGCAGCAGCATGCAGCAGCAGCAGCACGCAGCACGCAGCAGCAGCACGCAGCAGCACGCAGCAGCAGCAGCACGCAGCAGCAGCAGCAGCAGCACGCAACAGCAGCAGCAGCACGCAGCAGCAGCAGCACGCAGCAGCAGCAGCACGCAGCAGCAGCAGCAGCAGCAGCAGCAGCACCAGCAGCAGCAGCAGCAGCAGCACGCAGCAGCAGCAGCAGCACGCAGCAGCAGCAGCAGCACGCAGCAGCAGCAGCAGCAGCACGCAGCAGCAGCAGCAGCAGCACGCAGCAGCAGCAGCAGCACGCTGCAGCAGCAGCAGCACGCAATAGCAGCAGCAGCACGCAGCAGCAGCAGCAGCACGCAGCAGCAGCAGCAGCAGCACGCAGGAGCAGCAGCAGCAGCACGCAGGAGCAGCAGCAGCACGCAGCAGCAGCAGCAGCACGCTGCAGCAGCAGCAGCTCGCATTAGCAGCATCGGCATGCAGCAGCAGCAGCAGCACGCAGCAGCAGCAGCTGAACGCAGCAGCAGTACGCAGCAGCAGCAGCAGCACGCAGCAGCAGCAGCAGCATGCAGCAGCAGCTGCAGCAGCAGCACGCAGCACGCAGCAGCAGCAGCAGCAGCAGCAGCAGCACGCAGCAGCCGCAGCAGCACGCAGCAGCCGCAGCATAACGCAGCAGCAGCAGCAGCAGCAGCAGCACGCAGCAGCAGCAGCAGCACGCAGCAGCAGCAGCAGCACGCAGCAGCAGCAGCACGCAGCAGCAGCAGCAGCACGCAGCAGCAGCAGCAGCACGCAGCAGCAGCAGCAGCAGCACGCAGCACGCAGCAGCAGCACGCAGCACGCAGCAGCAGCACGCAGCAGCACGCAGCAGCAGCAGCAGCACGCAGCAGCAGCAGCAGCACGCAGCAGCAGCAGCAGCACGCAGCAGCAGCAGCAGCACGCAGCAGCAGCAGCACGCAGCAGCAGCAGCATGCAGCAGCAGCAGCACGCAGCACGCAGCAGCACGCAGCAGCAGCACGCAGCAGCCGCATCATAACGCAGCAGCAGCAGCAGCAGCAGCAGCAGCAGCACGCAGCAGCAGCAGCAGCACGCAGCAGCAGCAGCACGCAGCACGCAGCAGCAGCACGCAGCAGCACGCAGCAGCAGCAGCACGCAGCAGCAGCAGCAGCAGCAGCACGCAGAAGCAGCAGCAGCACGCAGCAGCAGCAGCACGCAGCAGCAGCAGCAGCACGCAGCAGCAGCAGCACACAGCAGCAGCAATAGCACGCAGCAGCAGCAACACGCAGCAGCAGCAGCAGCAGCAGCAGCAGCACGCAGCAGCCGCAGCATAACGCAGCAGCAGCAGCAGCAGCAGCACGCAGCAGCAGCAGCAGCACGCAGCAGCAGCAGCAGCAGCAGCAGCAGCACGCAGCAGCAGCAGCACGCAGCACGCAGCAGCAGCACGCAGCAGCACGCAGCAGCAGCAGCACGCAGCAGCAGCAGCAGCAGCACGCAGCAGCAACAGCAGCACGCAGCAGCAGCAGCAGCACGCAGCAGCAGCAGCAGCACGCAGCAGCAGCAGCACGCAGCAGCAGCAGCATGCAGCAGCAGCAGCACGCAGCACGCAGCAGCAGCACGCAGCAGCACGCAGCAGCAGCAGCAACACGCAGCAGCAGCAGCAGCAGCAGCACGCAGCAGCCGCAGCAGCAGCACGCAGCAGCAGCAGCACGCAGCAGCAGCAGCAGCACGCAGCAGCAGCAGCAGCACGCAGCAGCAGCAGCACGCAGCACGCAGCAGCAGCACGCAGCAGCACGCAGCAGCAGCAGCACGCAGCAGCAGCAGCAGCAGCACGCAGCAGCAGCAGCAGCACGCAGCAGCAGCAGCAGCACGCAGCAGCAGCAGCAGCACGCAGCAGCAGCAGCACGCAGCAGCAGCACGCAGCAGCAGCACGCAGCAGCAGCAGCAGCACGCAGCAGCACGCAGCAGCAGCAGCAGCAGCAGCAGCAGCAGCAGCACGCAGCACGCAGCAGCAGCACGCAGCACGCAGCAGCAGCACGCAGCAGCACGCAGCAGCAGCAGCAGCAGCACGCAGCAGCAGCAGCAGCACGCAGCAGCAGCAGCAGCACGCAGCAGCAGCAGCACGCAGCAGCAGCAGCATGCAGCAGCAGCAGCACGCAGCACGCAGCAGCACGCAGCAGCAGCACGCAGCAGCCGCATCATAACGCAGCAGCAGCAGCAGCAGCAGCAGCAGCAGCACGCAGCAGCAGCAGCAGCACGCAGCAGCAGCAGCACGCAGCACGCAGCAGCAGCACGCAGCAGCACGCAGCAGCAGCAGCACGCAGCAGCAGCAGCAGCAGCAGCACGCAGAAGCAGCAGCAGCACGCAGCAGCAGCAGCAGCACGCAGCAGCAGCAGCAGCACGCAGCAGCAGCAGCACACAGCAGCAGCAATAGCACGCAGCAGCAGCAACACGCAGCAGCAGCAGCAGCAGCAGCAGCAGCACGCAGCAGCCGCAGCATAACGCAGCAGCAGCAGCAGCAGCAGCACGCAGCAGCAGCAGCAGCACGCAGCAGCAGCAGCAGCAGCAGCACGCAGCAGCAGCAGCAGCAGCACGCAGCACGCAGCAGCAGCACGCAGCAGCACGCAGCAGCAGCAGCACGCAGCAGCAGCAGCAGCAGCACGCAGCAGCAACAGCAGCACGCAGCAGCAGCAGCAGCACGCAGCAGCAGCAGCAGCACGCAGCAGCAGCAGCACGCAGCAGCAGCAGCATGCAGCAGCAGCAGCACGCAGCACGCAGCAGCAGCACGCAGCAGCACGCAGCAGCAGCAGCAACACGCAGCAGCAACAGCAGCAGCAGCACGCAGCAGCCGCAGCAGCAGCACGCAGCAGCAGCAGCACGCAGCAGCAGCAGCAGCACGCAGCAGCAGCAGCAGCACGCAGCAGCAGCAGCACGCAGCACGCAGCAGCAGCACGCAGCAGCACGCAGCAGCAGCAGCACGCAGCAGCAGCAGCAGCAGCACGCAGCAGCAGCAGCAGCACGCAGCAGCAGCAGCAGCACGCAGCAGCAGCACGCAGCAGCAGCAGCACGCAGCAGCAGCACGCAGCAGCAGCACGCAGCAGCAGCAGCAGCACGCAGCAGCACGCAGCAGCAGCAGCAGCAGCAGCACGCAGCACGCAGCAGCAGCAGCAGCAGCAGCAGCACGCAGCAGCAGCAGCAGCACGCAGCAGCAGCAGCACGCAGCAGCAGCAGCAGCAGCAGCAGCAGCACGCAGCAGCAGCAGCACGCAGCAGCAGCAGCACGCAGCAGCAGCAGCAGCACGCAGCAGCAGCAGCAGCACGCAGCAGGAGCAGCAGCTCGCATTAGCAGCATCGGCATGCAGCAGCAGCAGCAGCAGCAGAACGCAGCAGCAGTACATAGCAGCAGCAGCAGCACGCAGCAGCAGCAGCAGCATGCAGCAGCAGCACGCAGCAGCAGCAGCAACACGCAGCAGCAGCAGCAGCAGCAGCACGCAGCAGCCGCAGCAGCAGCACGCAGCAGCAGCAGCACGCAGCAGCAGCAGCAGCACGCAGCAGCAGCAGCAGCACGCAGCAGCAGCAGCACGCAGCACGCAGCAGCAGCACGCAGCAGCACGCAGCAGCAGCAGCACGCAGCAGCAGCAGCAGCAGCACGCAGCAGCAGCAGCAGCACGCAGCAGCAGCAGCAGCACGCAGCAGCAGCAGCAGCACGCAGCAGCAGCAGCACGCAGCAGCAGCACGCAGCAGCAGCACGCAGCAGCAGCAGCAGCACGCAGCAGCACGCAGCAGCAGCAGCAGCAGCAGCACGCAGCACGCAGCAGCAGCAGCAGCAGCAGCAGCACGCAGCAGCAGCAGCAGCACGCAGCAGCAGCAGCACGCAGCAGCAGCAGCAGCAGCAGCAGCAGCACGCAGCAGCAGCAGCACGCAGCAGCAGCAGCAGCACGCAGCAGCAGCAGCAGCACGCAGCAGGAGCAGCAGCTCGCATTAGCAGCATCGGCATGCAGCAGCAGCAGCAGCACGCAGCAGCAGCAGCAGAACGCAGCAGCAGTACATAGCAGCAGCAGCAGCACGCAGCAGCAGCAGCAGCATGCAGCAGCAGCACGCAGCACGCAGCAGCAGCATGCCGCAGCAGCTGCAGCAGCAGCACGCAGCACGCAGCAGCAGCAGCAGCACGCAGCATCCGCAGCATAACGCAGCAGCAGCAGCAGCAGCAGCAGCACGCAGCAGCAGCAGCACGCAGCAGCAGCAGCAGCATGCAGCAGCAGCAGCACGCAGCACGCAGCAGCAGCACGCAGCAGCACGCAGCAGCAGCAGCACGCAGCAGCAGCAGCAGCAGCACGCAACAGCAGCAGCAGCACGCAGCAGCAGCAGCACGCAGCAGCAGCAGCACGCAGCAGCATCAGCAGCAGCAGCAGCAGCACCAGCAGCAGCAGCAGCAGCAGCACGCAGCAGCACGCAGCAGCAGCAACACGCAGCAGCAGCAGCAGCAGCAGCAGCAGCACGCAGCAGCCGCAGCATAACGCAGCAGCAGCAGCAGCAGCAGCACGCAGCAGCAGCAGCAGCACGCAGCAGCAGCAGCAGCAGCAGCACGCAGCAGCAGCAGCACGCAGCACGCAGCAGCAGCACGCAGCAGCACGCAGCAGCAGCAGCAGCAGCACGCAGCAGCAGCAGCACGCAGCAGCAGCAGCATGCAGCAGAAGCAGCACGCAGCACGCAGCAGCAGCACGCAGCAGCACGCAGCAGCAGCAGCAACACGCAGCAGCAGCAGCAGCAGCAGCACGCAGCAGCCGCAGCAGCAGCACGCAGCAGCAGCAGCACGCAGCAGCAGCAGCAGCACGCAGCAGCAGCAGCAGCACGCAGCAGCAGCAGCACGCAGCACGCAGCAGCAGCACGCAGCAGCACGCAGCAGCAGCAGCACGCAGCAGCAGCAGCAGCAGCACGCAGCAGCAGCAGCAGCACGCAGCAGCAGCAGCAGCACGCAGCAGCAGCAGCAGCACGCAGCAGCAGCAGCACGCAGCAGCAGCACGCAGCAGCAGCACGCAGCAGCAGCACGCAGCAGCAGCAGCAGCACGCAGCAGCACGCAGCAGCAGCAGCAGCAGCAGCACGCAGCACGCAGCAGCAGCAGCAGCAGCAGCAGCAGCAGCACGCAGCAGCAGCAGCAGCACGCAGCAGCAGCAGCACGCAGCAGCAGCAGCAGCAGCAGCAGCAGCAGCACGCAGCAGCAGCAGCACGCAGCAGCAGCAGCAGCACGCAGCAGCAGCAGCAGCACGCAGCAGGAGCAGCAGCTCGCATTAGCAGCATCGGCATGCAGCAGCAGCAGCAGCACGCAGCAGCAGCAGCAGAACGCAGCAGCAGTACATAGCAGCAGCAGCAGCACGCAGCAGCAGCAGCAGCATGCAGCAGCAGCACGCAGCACGCAGCAGCAGCATGCCGCAGCAGCTGCAGCAGCACGCAGCACGCAGCAGCAGCAGCAGCACGCAGCATCCGCAGCATAACGCAGCAGCAGCAGCAGCAGCAGCAGCACGCAGCAGCAGCAGCACGCAGCAGCAGCAGCAGCATGCAGCAGCAGCAGCACGCAGCAGCAGCAGCAGCAGCACGCAGGAGCAGCAGCAGCAGCACGCAGGAGCAGCAGCAGCACGCAGCAGCAGCAGCAGCACGCTGCAGCAGCAGCAGCTCGCATTAGCAGCATCGGCATGCAGCAGCAGCAGCAGCACGCAGCAGCAGCAGCTGAACGCAGCAGCAGTACGCAGCAGCAGCAGCAGCACGCAGCAGCAGCAGCAGCATGCAGCAGCAGCTGCAGCAGCAGCACGCAGCACGCAGCAGCAGCAGCAGCAGCACGCAGCAGCCGCAGCAGCACGCAGCAGCCGCAGCATAACGCAGCAGCAGCAGCAGCAGCAGCAGCACGCAGCAGCAGCAGCAGCACGCAGCAGCAGCAGCAGCACGCAGCAGCAGCAGCACGCAGCAGCAGCAGCAGCACGCAGCAGCAGCAGCAGCACGCAGCAGCAGCAGCAGCAGCAGCACGCAGCAGCAGCAGCACGCAGCACGCAGCAGCAGCACGCAGCAGCACGCAGCAGCAGCAGCACGCAGCAGCAGCAGCAGCAGCACGCAGCAGCAGCAGCAGCAGCACGCAGCAGCAGCAGCAGCACGCAGCAGCAGCAGCAGCACGCAGCAGCAGCAGCACGCAGCAGCAGCAGCACGCAGCAGCAGCAGCATGCAGCAGCAGCAGCACGCAGCACGCAGCAGCACGCAGCAGCAGCACGCAGCAGCCGCATCATAACGCAGCAGCAGCAGCAGCAGCAGCAGCAGCAGCACGCAGCAGCAGCAGCAGCACGCAGCAGCAGCAGCACGCAGCAGCAGCAGCAACACGCAGCAGCAGCAGCAGCAGCAGCAGCAGCACGCAGCAGCCGCAGCAGCAGCACGCAGCAGCAGCAGCACGCAGCAGCAGCAGCAGCACGCAGCAGCAGCAGCAGCACGCAGCAGCAGCAGCACGCAGCACGCAGCAGCAGCACGCAGCAGCACGCAGCAGCAGCAGCACGCAGCAGCAGCAGCAGCAGCACGCAGCAGCAGCAGCAGCACGCAGCAGCAGCAGCAGCACGCAGCAGCAGCAGCAGCACGCAGCAGCCGCAGCAGCAGCAGCACGCAGGAGCAGCAGCAGCACGCAGCAGCAGCAGCAGCACGCTGCAGCAGCAGCAGCACGCAATAGCAGCAGCAGCACGCAGCAGCAGCAGCACGCAGCAGCAGCAGCAGCAGCAGCAGCAGCACGCAGCAGCAGCAGCAGCACGCAGCAGCAGCAGCACGCAGCAGCAGCAGCAGCAGCAGCAGCAGCACGCTGCACGCAGCAGCAGCAGCAACACGCAGCAGCAGCAGCAGCAGCACGCAGCAGCCGCAGCATAACGCAGCAGCAGCAGCAGCACGCAGCAGCAGCAGCACGCAGCAGCAGCAGCACGCAGCAGCAGCAGCACGCAGCAGCAGCAGCAGCAGCAGCATGCAGCAGCAGCAGCACGCAGCACGCAGCAGCAGCACGCAGCAGCACGCAGCAGCAGCAGCAGCACGCAGCAGCAGCAGCCGCACGCAGCAGCAGCAGCAGCACGCAGCAGCAGCAGCACGCAGCAGCAGCAGCAGCAGCAGCAGCAGCACGCTGCACGCAGCAGCAGCAGCAACACGCAGCAGCAGCAGCAGCAGCAGCAGCACGCAGCAGCCGCAGCATAACGCAGCAGCAGCAGCAGCACGCAGCAGCAGCAGCACGCAGCAGCAGCAGCACGCAGCAGCAGCAGCACGCAGCAGCAGCAGCAGCAGCAGCATGCAGCAGCAGCAGCACGCAGCACGCAGCAGCAGCACGCAGCAGCACGCAGCAGCAGCAGCAGCACGCAGCAGCAGCAGCAGCACGCAGCAGCAGCAGCAGCACGCAGCAGCAGCAGCACGCAGCAGCAGCAGCAGCAGCAGCAGCAGCACGCTGCACGCAGCAGCAGCAGCAACACGCAGCAGCAGCAGCAGCAGCAGCAGCACGCAGCAGCCGCAGCATAACGCAGCAGCAGCAGCAGCACGCAGCAGCAGCAGCACGCAGCAGCAGCAGCACGCAGCAGCAGCAGCACGCAGCAGCAGCAGCAGCAGCAGCATGCAGCAGCAGCAGCACGCAGCACGCAGCAGCAGCACGCAGCAGCACGCAGCAGCAGCAGCAGCACGCAGCAGCAGCAGCAGCACGCAGCAGCAGCAGCAGCACGCAGCAGCAGCAGCACGCAGCAGCAGCAGCAGCAGCAGCAGCAGCACGCTGCACGCAGCAGCAGCAGCAACACGCAGCAGCAGCAGCAGCAGCAGCAGCACGCAGCAGCCGCAGCATAACGCAGCAGCAGCAGCAGCACGCAGCAGCAGCAGCACGCAGCAGCAGCAGCACGCAGCAGCAGCAGCACGCAGCAGCAGCAGCAGCAGCAGCATGCAGCAGCAGCAGCACGCAGCACGCAGCAGCAGCACGCAGCAGCACGCAGCAGCAGCAGCAGCACGCAGCAGCAGCAGCAGCACGCAGCAGCAGCAGCAGCACGCAGCAGCAGCAGCACGCAGCAGCAGCAGCAGCAGCAGCAGCAGCACGCTGCACGCAGCAGCAGCAGCAACACGCAGCAGCAGCAGCAGCAGCAGCAGCACGCAGCAGCCGCAGCATAACGCAGCAGCAGCAGCAGCACGCAGCAGCAGCAGCACGCAGCAGCAGCAGCACGCAGCAGCAGCAGCACGCAGCAGCAGCAGCAGCAGCAGCATGCAGCAGCAGCAGCACGCAGCACGCAGCAGCAGCACGCAGCAGCACGCAGCAGCAGCAGCAGCACGCAGCAGCAGCAGCAGCACGCAGCAGCAGCAGCAGCACGCAGCAGCAGCAGCACGCAGCAGCAGCAGCAGCAGCAGCAGCAGCACGCTGCACGCAGCAGCAGCAGCAACACGCAGCAGCAGCAGCAGCAGCAGCAGCACGCAGCAGCCGCAGCATAACGCAGCAGCAGCAGCAGCACGCAGCAGCAGCAGCACGCAGCAGCAGCAGCACGCAGCAGCAGCAGCACGCAGCAGCAGCAGCAGCAGCAGCATGCAGCAGCAGCAGCACGCAGCACGCAGCAGCAGCACGCAGCAGCACGCAGCAGCAGCAGCAGCACGCAGCAGCAGCAGCAGCACGCAGCAGCAGCAGCAGCACGCAGCAGCAGCAGCACGCAGCAGCAGCAGCAGCAGCAGCAGCAGCACGCTGCACGCAGCAGCAGCAGCAACACGCAGCAGCAGCAGCAGCAGCAGCACGCAGCAGCCGCAGCATAACGCAGCAGCAGCAGCAGCACGCAGCAGCAGCAGCAGCAGCAGCAGCAACACGCAGCAGCAGCAGCAGCAGCAGCACGCAGCAGCAGCAGCAGCACGCAGCACGCAGCAGAAGCACGCAGCAGCAGCACGCAGCAGCAGCACGCTGCAGCAGCAGCAGCACGCAGCAGCACGCAGCAGCACGCAGCAGCACGCTGCAGCAGCAGCACGCTGCAGCAGCAGCAGCACGCAGCACGCAGCAGCAGCAGCAACACGCAGCAGCAGCAGCAGCAGCAGCACGCAGCAGCAGCAGCAGCACGCAGCACGCAGCAGAAGCAGCAGCACGCAGCAGCCGCAGCAGCAGCACGCAGCAGCAGCAGCACGCAGCAGCAGCAGCACGCAGCAGCAGCAGCATGCAGCAGCAGCAGCACGCAGCACGCAGCAGCAGCACGCAGCAGCACGCAGCAGCACGCAGCAGCAGCAGCACGCAGCAGCAGCACGCAGCAGCAGCAGCACGCAGCAGCAGCAGCAGCACGCAGCACGCAGCAGCACGCAGCAGCAGCAGCAGCACGCAGCAGCAGCAGCAGCACGCAGCAGCAGCAGCACGCAGCAGCAGCAGCAGCAGCAGCAGCAGCACGCAGCAGCAGCAGCACGCAGCAGCAGCAGCAGCACGCAGCAGCAGCAGCACGCAGCAGGAGCAGCAGCTCGCATTAGCAGCATCGGCATGCAGCAGCAGCAGCAGCACGCAGCAGCAGCAGCACGCAGCAGCAGCAGCACGCAGCAGCAGCAGCAGCATGCAGCAGCAGCAGCACGCAGCACGCAGCAGCAGCACGCAGCAGCACGCAGCAGCAGCAGCACGCAGCAGCAGCAGCAGCAGCACGCAACAGCAGCAGCAGCACGCAGCAGCAGCAGCACGCAGCAGCAGCAGCACGCAGCAGCAGCAGCAGCAGCAGCAGCACCAGCAGCAGCAGCAGCAGCAGCACGCAGCAGCAGCAGCAGCACGCAGCAGCAGCAGCAGCACGCAGCAGCAGCAGCAGCAGCACGCAGCAGCAGCAGCAGCAGCACGCAGGAGCAGCAGCAGCACGCAGCAGCAGCAGCAGCACGCTGCAGCAGCAGCAGCACGCAATAGCAGCAGCAGCACGCAGCAGCAGCAGCAGCACGCAGCAGCAGCAGCAGCACGCAGTAGCAGCAGCAGCAGCACGCAGGAGCAGCAGCAGCAGCACGCAGGAGCAGCAGCAGCACGCAGCAGCAGCAGCAGCACGCTGCAGCAGCAGCAGCTCGCATTAGCAGCATCGGCATGCAGCAGCAGCAGCAGCACGCAGCAGCAGCAGCTGAACGCAGCAGCAGTACGCAGCAGCAGCAGCAGCAGCTGCAGCAGCAGCACGCAGCACGCAGCAGCAGCACGCAGCAGCCGCAGCAGCACGCAGCAGCCGCAGCATAACGCAGCAGCAGCAGCAGCAGCAGCAGCAGCACGCAGCAGCAGCAGCAGCACGCAGCAGCAGCAGCAGCACGCAGCAGCAGCAGCACGCAGCACGCAGCAGCAGCACGCAGCAGCACGCAGCAGCAGCAGCACGCAGCAGCAGCAGCAGCAGCACGCAGCAGCAGCAGCAGCACGCAGCAGCAGCAGCAGCACGCAGCAGCAGCAGCAGCACGCAGCAGCAGCAGCACGCAGCAGCAGCAGCAGCACGCAGCAGCAGCAACACGCAGCAGCAGCAGCAGCAGCAGCAGCAGCACGCAGCAGCAGCAGCATTAGCAGCAGCAGCAGCAGCACGCAGCAGCCGCAGCATAACGCAGCAGCAGCAGCAGCAGCAGCAGCAGCAGCAGCACGCAGCAGCAGCAGCAGCACGCAGCAGCAGCAGCAGCACGCAGCAGCAGCAGCACGCAGCACGCAGCAGCAGAACGCAGCAGCACGCAGCAGCAGCAGCACGCAGCAGCAGCAGCAGCAGCACGCAGCAGCAACAGCAGCACGCAGCAGCAGCAGCAGCACGCAGCAGCAGCACGCAGCAGCAGCAGCACGCAGCAGCAGCAGCATGCAGCAGCAGCAGCACGCAGCACGCAGCAGCAGCACGCAGCAGCACGCAGCAGCAGCAGCAACACGCAGCAGCAGCAGCAGCAGCACGCAGCAGCCGCAGCAGCAGCACGCAGCAGCAGCAGCACGCAGCAGCAGCAGCACGCAGCAGCACGCAGCAGCAGCAGCATGCAGCAGCAGCAGCACGCAGCACGCAGCAGCAGCACGCTGCACGCAGCAGCAGCAGCAGCACGCTGCACGCAGCAGCACGCTGCACGCAGCAGCAGCAGCAACACGCAGCAGCAGCAGCAGCAGCAGCAGCACGCAGCAGCAGCAGCACGCAGCACGCAGCAGCAGCACGCAGCAGCACGCAGCAGCAGCAGCAACACGCAGCAGCAGCAGCAGCAGCAGCAGCAGCACGCAGCAGCCGCAGCAGCAGCACGCAGCAGCAGCAGCACGCAGCAGCAGCAGCACGCAGCAGCAGCAGCATGCAGCAGCAGCAGCACGCAGCACGCAGCAGCAGCACGCTGCACGCAGCAGCAGCAGCAGCACGCTGCACGCAGCAGCACGCTGCACGCAGCAGCAGCAGCAACACGCAGCAGCAGCAGGAGCAGCAGCAGCACGCAGCAGCCGCAGCATAACGCAGCAGCAGCAGCAGCAGCAGCAGCACGCAGCAGCAGCAGCAGCACGCAGCAGCAGCAGCAGCACGCAGCAGCAGCAGCAGCACGCAGCAGCAGCAGCAGCACGCAGCAGCCGCAGCAGCAGCACGCAGCAGCAGCAGCAGCAGCACGCAGGAGCAGCAGCAGCACGCAGCAGCAGCAGCAGCACGCAGCAGCAGCAGCAGCACGCAGCAGCAGCAGCAGCAGCACGCAGCAGCAGCAGCAGCAGCACGCAGGAGCAGCAGCAGCACGCAGCAGCAGCAGCAGCACGCAATAGCAGCAGCAGCACGCAGCAGCAGCAGCAGCACGCAGCAGCAGCAGCAGCAGCACGCAGGAGCAGCAGCAGCAGCACGCAGGAGCAGCAGCAGCACGCAGCAGCAGCAGCAGCACGCTGCAGCAGCAGCAGCTCGCATTAGCAGCATCGGCATGCAGCAGCAGCAGCAGCACGCAGCAGCAGCAGCTGAACGCAGCAGCAGTACGCAGCAGCAGCAGCAGCACGCAGCAGCAGCAGCAGCATGCAGCAGCAGCTGCAGCAGCAGCACGCAGCACGCAGCAGCAGCAGCAGCACGCAGCAGCAGCAGCAGCACGCAGCAGCAGCAGCACGCAGCACGCAGCAGCAGCACGCAGCAGCACGCAGCAGCAGCAGCACGCAGCAGCAGCAGCAGCAGCACGCAGCAGCAGCAGCAGCACGCAGCAGCAGCAGCAGCACGCAGCAGCAGCAGCAGCACGCAGCAGCAGCAGCAGCACGCAGCAGCAGCAACACGCAGCAGCAGCAGCAGCAGCAGCAGCAGCAGCACGCAGCAGCCGCAGCATAACGCAGCAGCAGCAGCAGCAGCAGCAGCACGCAGCAGCAGCACGCAGCAGCAGCAGCACGCAGCAGCAGCAGCAGCACGCAGCAGGAGCAGCAGCTCGCATTAGCAGCAACGGCATGTAGCAGCAGCAGCAGCACGCAGCAGCAGCAGCAGCAGAACGCACTAGCAGTACGCAGCAGCAGCAGCAGCACGCAGCAGCCGCAGCATAACGCAGCAGCTGCAGCAGCAGCACGCAGCAGCAGCAGCACGCAGCAGCAGCAGCAGCAGCACGCAGCAGCAGCAGCACGCAGCAGCAGCAGCAGCAGCAGCAGGCAGCACGCAGCACGCAGCAGCAGCAGCACGCAGCAGCCGCAGCATAACGCAGAAGCAGCAGCAGCAGCACGCAGCAGCAGCAGCAGCACGCAGCAGCAGCAGCAACAGCAGCAGCACGCAGCAGCAGCAGCACGCAGCAGCAGCAGCACGCAGCAGCAGCAGCAGCAGCAGCACGCAGCAGCAGCAGCAGCACGCAGCACGCAGCAGAAGCAGCAGCACGCAGCAGCCGCAGCATAACGCAGCAGCAGCAGCAGTAGCACGCAGCAGCAGCAGCAGCACGCAGCAGCAGCAGCACGCAGCAGCAGCAGCAGCAGCAGCACGCAGCACGCAGCAGCAGCAGCAACACGCAGCAGCAGCACGCAGCACGCAGCAGAAGCAGCAGCACGCAGCAGCCGCAGCATAACGCAGCAGCAGCAGCAGCACGCAGCAGCAGCAGCACGCAGCAGCAGCAGCACGCAGCAGCAGCAGCACGCAGCACGCAGCAGCAGCACGCAGCAGCACGCAGCAGCAGCAGCAGCACGCAGCAGCAGCAGCAGCACGCAGCAGCAGCAGCACGCAGCAGCAGCACGCAGCAGCAGCACGCAGCAGCAGCAGCAGCACGCAGCAGCACGCAGCAGCACGCTGCAGCAGCAGCAGCACGCAGCAGCAGCAGCAGCAGCAACACGCAGCAGCAGCAGCAGCAGCAGCACGCAGCAGCAGCAGCAGCACGCAGCACGCAGCAGAAGCACGCAGCAGCAGCAGCACGCAGCAGCAGCACGCAGCAGCAGCAGCAGCACGCAGCAGCAGCAGCAGCAGCAGCAGCAGCACGCAGCAGCAGCAGCAGCACGCAGCACGCAGCAGAAGCAGCAGCACGCAGCAGCCGCAGCAGCAGCACGCAGCAGCAGCAGCACGCAGCAGCAGCAGCACGCAGCAGCAGCAGCATGCAGCAGCAGCAGCACGCAGCACGCAGCAGCAGCAGCATGCAGCAGCAGCAGCACGCAGCACGCAGCAGCAGCACGCAGCAGCACGCAGCAGCAGCAGCACGCAGCAGCAGCACGCAGCAGCAGCAGCACGCAGCAGCAGCACGCAGCAGCAGCAGCAGCAGCAGCACGCAGCAGCACGCAGCAGCAGCAGCAGCAGCAGCAGCAGCACGCAGCACGCAGCAGCAGCAGCAGAAGCAGCACGCAGCAGCAGCAGCAGCACGCAGCAGCAGCAGCACGCAGCAGCAGCAGCACGCAGCAGCAGCAGCAGCAGCAGCAGCAGCAGCACGCAGCAGCAGCAGCACGCAGCAGCAGCAGCAGCACGCAGCAGCAGCAGCAGCACGCAGCAGGAGCAGCAGCTCGCATTAGCAGCATCGGCATGCAGCAGCAGCAGCAGCAGCACGCAGCAGCAGCAGCAGAACGCAGCAGCAGTACGTAGCAGCAGCAGCAGCACGCAGCAGCAGCAGCAGCATGCAGCAGCAGCTGCAGCAGCAGCACGCAGCACGCAGCAGCAGCATGCAGCAGCACGCAGCAGCAGCAGCATGCAGCAGCAGCTGCAGCAGCAGCACGCAGCACGCAGCAGCAGCATGCAGCAGCAGCTGCAGCAGCAGCACGCAGCACGCAGCAGCAGCAGCAGCACGCAGCAGCCGCAGCATAACGCAGCAGCAGCAGCAGCAGCACGCAGCAGCAGCAGCACGCAGCAGCAGCAGCAGCATGCAGCAGCAGCAGCACGCAGCACGCAGCAGCAGCACGCAGCAGCACGGAGCAGCAGCAGCACGCAACAGCAGCAGCACGCAGCAGCAGCAGCACGCAGCAGCAGCAGCACGCAGCAGCAGCAGCAGCAGCAGCAGCAGCAGCAGCACCAGCAGCAGCAGCAGCAGCAGCACGCAGCAGCAGCAGCAGCACGCAGCAGCAGCAGCAGCACGCAGCAGCAGCAGCAGCAGTACGCCGCAGCAGCAGCAGCAGCACGCAGCAGCAGCAGCAGCAGCAGCACGCAGCAGCAGCAGCAGCACGCAGCAGCAGCAGCACGCAGCAGCAGCAGCAGCACGCTGCACGCAGCAGCAGCAGCAGCACGCTGCACGCAGCAGCAGCAGCAACACGCAGCAGCAGCAGCAGCAGCAGCAGCACGCAGCAGCCGCAGCATAACGCAGCAGCAGCAGCAGCAGCAGCAGCAGCAGCAGCACGCAGCAGCAGCAGCAGCACGCAGCAGCAGCAGCAGCACGCAGCAGCAGCAGCACGCAGCACGCAGCAGCAGCACGCAGCAGCACGCAGCAGCAGCAGCACGCAGCAGCAGCAGCAGCAGCACGCAGCAGCAGCAGCAGCACGCAGCAGCAGCAGCAGCACGCAGCAGCAGCAGCAGCACGCAGCAGCCGCAGCAGCAGCACGCAGCAGCAGCAGCAGCAGCACGCAGGAGCAGCAGCAGCACGCAGCAGCAGCAGCAGCACGCTGCAGCAGCAGCAGCACGCAATAGCAGCAGCAGCACGCAATAGCAGCAGCAGCACGCAGCAGCAGCAGCAGCAGCAGCAGCACGCAGCAGCAGCAGCAGCACGCAGCAGCAGCAGCACGCAGCAGCAGCAGCAGCAGCAGCAGCAGCACGCTGCACGCAGCAGCAGCAGCAACAATCAGCAGCAGCAGCAGCAGCAGCAGCACGCAGCAGCCGCAGCATAACGCAGCAGCAGCAGCAGCACGCAGCAGCAGCAGCACGCAGCAGCAGCAGCACGCAGCAGCAGCAGCACGCAGCAGCAGCAGCAGCAGCAGCATGCAGCAGCAGCAGCACGCAGCACGCAGCAGCAGCACGCAGCAGCACGCAGCAGCAGCAGCAGCAGCACGCAGCAGCAGCAGCAGCACGCAGCAGCAGCAGCAGCACGCAGCAGCACGCAGCAGCACGCTGCAGCAGCAACAGCACGCAGCAGCAGCAGCAGCAGCAACACGCAGCAGCAGCAGCAGCAGCAGCACGCAGCAGCAGCAGCAGCACGCAGCACGCAGCAGAAGCACGCAGCAGCAGCACGCAGCAGCAGCACGCTGCAGCAGCAGCAGCACGCAGCAGCACGCTGCAGCAGCAGCAGCACGCAGCACGCAGCAGCAGCAGCAACACGCAGCAGCAGCAGCAGCAGCACGCAGCAGCAGCAGCAGCACGCAGCAGAAGCAGCAGCACGCAGCAGCCGCAGCAGCAGCACGCAGCAGCAACAGCACGCAGCAGCAGCAGCACGCAGCAGCAGCAGCATGCAGCAGCAGCAGCACGCAGCACGCAGCAGCAGCAGCACGCAGCAGCAGCACGCAGCACGCAGCAGCAGCAGCACGCAGCAGCAGCACGCAGCAGCAGCAGCACGCAGCAGCAGCACGCAGCAGCAGCAGCACGCAGCAGCACGCAGCAGCAGCAGCAGCAGCAGCAGCAGCACGCAGCACGCAGCAGCAGCAGCAGCAGCAGCAGCACGCAGCAGCAGCAGCAGCACGCAGCAGCAGCAGCACGCAGCAGCAGCAGCAGCAGCAGCACGCAGCAGCAGCAGCACGCAGCAGCAGCAGCAGCACGCAGCAGCAACAGCAGCACGCAGCAGGAGCAGCAGCTCGCATTAGCAGCATCGGCATGCAGCAGCAGCAGCAGCAGAACGCAGCAGCAGTACATAGCAGCAGCAGCAGCACGCAGCAGCAGCAGCAGCATGCAGCAGCAGCACGCAGCACGCAGCAGCAGCATGCCGCAGCAGCTGCAGCAGCAGCACGCAGCACGCAGCAGCAGCAGCAGCACGCAGCATCCGCAGCATAACGCAGCAGCAGCAGCAGCAGCAGCACGCAGCAGCAGCAGCACGCAGCAGCAGCAGCAGCATGCAGCAGCAGCAGCACGCAGCACGCAGCAGCAGCACGCAGCAGCACGCAGCAGCAGCAGCACGCAGCAGCAGCAGCAGCAGCACGCAACAGCAGCAGCAGCAGCAGCAGCAGCAGCACGCAGCAGCCGCAGCATAACGCAGCAGCAGCAGCAGCAGCAGCAGCACGCAGCAGCAGCAGCAGCACGCAGCAGCAGCAGCAGCAGCAGCACGCAGCAGCAGCAGCACGCAGCACGCAGCAGCAGCACGCAGCAGCACGCAGCAGCAGCAGCACGCAGCAGCAGCAGCAGCAGCACGCAGCAGCAACAGCAGCACGCAGCAGCAGCAGCAGCACGCAGCAGCAGCAGCAGCACGCAGCAGCAGCAGCACGCAGCAGCAGCAGCATGCAGCAGCAGCAGCACGCAGCACGCAGCAGCAGCACGCAGCAGCACGCAGCAGCAGCAGCAACACGCAGCAGCAGCAGCAGCAGCAGCCGCAGCACGCAGCAGCCGCAGCAGCAGCACGCAGCAGCAGCAGCACGCAGCAGCAGCAGCAGCACGCAGCAGCAGCAGCAGCACGCAGCAGCAGCAGCACGCAGCACGCAGCAGCAGCACGCAGCAGCACGCAGCAGCAGCAGCACGCAGCAGCAGCAGCAGCAGCACGCAGCAGCAGCAGCAGCACGCAGCAGCAGCAGCAGCACGCAGCAGCAGCAGCAGCACGCAGCAGCCGCAGCAGCAGCACGCAGCAGCAGCAGCAGCAGCACGCAGGAGCAGCAGCAGCACGCAGCAGCAGCAGCAGCACGCTGCAGCAGCAGCAGCACGCAATAGCAGCAGCAGCACGCAGCAGCAGCAGCACGCAGCAGCAGCAGCAGCACGCAGCAGCAGCAGCAGCACGCAGCAGCAGCAGCACGCAGCAGCAGCAGCAGCAGCAGCACGCTGCACGCAGCAGCAGCAGCAACACGCAGCAGCAGCAGCAGCAGCAGCAGCACGCAGCAGCCGCAGCATAACGCAGCAGCAGCAGCACGCAGCAGCAGCAGCACGCAGCAGCAGCAGCACGCAGCAGCAGCAGCACGCAGCAGCAGCAGCAGCAGCAGCATGCAGCAGCAGCAGCACGCAGCACGCAGCAGCAGCACGCAGCAGCACGCAGCAGCACGCAGCAGCAGCAGCAGCACGCAGCAGCAGCAGCCGCACGCAGCAGCAGCAGCAGCACGCAGCAGCAGCAGCAGCACGCAGCAGCACGCAGCAGCACGCTGCAGCAGCAACAGCACGCAGCAGCAGCAGCAGCAGCAACACGCAGCAGCAGCAGCAGCAGCAGCACGCAGCAGCAGCAGCAGCACGCAGCACGCAGCAGAAGCACGCAGCAGCAGCACGCAGCAGCAGCACGCTGCAGCAGCAGCAGCACGCAGCAGCACGCAGCAGCACGCAGCAGCACGCTGCAGCAGCAGCAGCACGCAGCACGCAGCAGCAGCAGCAACACGCAGCAGCAGCAGCAGCAGCAGCACGCAGCAGCAGCAGCAGCACGCAGCACGCAGCAGAAGCAGCAGCACGCAGCAGCCGCAGCAGCAGCACGCAGCAGCAGCAGCACGCAGCAGCAGCAGCACGCAGCAGCAGCAGCATGCAGCAGCAGCAGCACGCAGCACGCAGCAGCAGCACGCAGCAGCACGCAGCAGCAGCAGCACGCAGCAGCAGCACGCAGCAGCAGCAGCACGCAGCAGCAGCACGCAGCAGCAGCAGCACGCAGCAGCACGCAGCAGCAGCAGCAGCAGCAGCAGCACGCAGCACGCAGCAGCAGCAGCAGCAGCAGCAGCAGCAGCAGCAGCACGCAGCAGCAGCAGCAGCACGCAGCAGCAGCAGCACGCAGCAGCAGCAGCAGCAGCAGCAGCAGCACGCAGCAGCAGCAGCACGCAGCAGCAGCAGCAGCACGCAGCAGCAGCAGCAGCACGCAGCAGGAGCAGCAGCTCGCATTAGCAGCATCGGCATGCAGCAGCAGCAGCAGCACGCAGCAGCAGCAGCAGAACGCAGCAGCAGTACATAGCAGCAGCAGCAGCACGCAGCAGCAGCAGCAGCATGCAGCAGCAGCACGCAGCACGCAGCAGCAGCATGCCGCAGCAGCTGCAGCAGCAGCACGCAGCACGCAGCAGCAGCAGCAGCACGCAGCATCCGCAGCATAACGCAGCAGCAGCAGCAGCAGCAGCACGCAGCAGCAGCAGCACGCAGCAGCAGCAGCAGCATGCAGCAGCAGCAGCACGCAGCACGCAGCAGCAGCACGCAGCAGCAGCAGCAGCAGCACGCAACAGCAGCAGCAGCACGCAGCAGCAGCAGCACGCAGCAGCAGCAGCACGCAGCAGCAGCAGCACGCAGCAGCAGCAGCAGCAGCAGCAGCACCAGCAGCAGCAGCAGCAGCAGCACGCAGCAGCAGCAGCAGCACGCAGCAGCAGCAGCAGCACGCAGCAGCAGCAGCAGCAGCACGCAGCAGCAGCAGCAGCAGCACGCAGGAGCAGCAGCAGCACGCAGCAGCAGCAGCAGCACGCTGCAGCAGCAGCAGCACGCAATAGCAGCAGCAGCACGCAGCAGCAGCAGCAGCACGCAGCAGCAGCAGCAGCAGCACGCAGGAGCAGCAGCAGCAGCACGCAGGAGCAGCAGCAGCACGCAGCAGCAGCAGCAGCACGCTGCAGCAGCAGCAGCTCGCATTAGCAGCATCGGCATGCAGCAGCAGCAGCAGCACGCAGCAGCAGCAGCTGAACGCAGCAGCAGTACGCAGCAGCAGCAGCAGCAGCTGCAGCAGCAGCACGCAGCACGCAGCAGCAGCAGCAGCAGCACGCAGCAGCCGCAGCAGCACGCAGCAGCCGCAGCATAACACAGCAGCAGCAGCAGCAGCAGCAGCAGCACGCAGCAGCAGCACGCAGCAGCAGCAGCAGCACGCAGCAGCAGCAGCAGCACGCAGCAGCAGCAGCACGCAGCACGCAGCCGCAGCACGCAGCAGCACGCAGCAGCAGCAGCACGCAGCAGCAGCAGCAGCAGCACGCAGCAGCAGCAGCAGCACGCAGCAGCAGCAGCAGCACGCAGCAGTAGCAGCAGCACGCAGCAGCAGCAGCACGCAGCAGCAGCAGCAGCACGCAGCAGCAGCAACACGCAGCAGCAGCAGCAGCAGCAGCAGCAGCACGCAGCAGCCGCAGCATAACGCAGCAGCAGCAGCAGCAGCAGCAGCAGCAGCACGCAGCAGCAGCAGCAGCACGCAGCAGCAGCAGCAGCACGCAGCAGCAGCAGCAGCAGCAGCACGCAGCAGCAGCAGCACGCAGCACGCAGCAGCAGCACGCAGCAGCACGCAGCAGCAGCAGCACGCAGCAGCAGCAGCAGCAGCACGCAGCAGCAGCAGCAGCACGCAGCAGCAGCAGCAGCACGCAGCAGCAGCAGCAGCACGCAGCAGCAGCAGCACGCAGCAGCAGCAGCACGCAGCAGCAGCAGCATGCAGCAGCAGCAGCACGCAGCAGCAGCACGCAGCAGCACGCAGCAGCAGCAGCAGCAGCACGCAGCAGCCGCAGCATAACGCAGCAGCAGCAGCAGCAGCAGCAGCAGCAGCACGCAGCAGCAGCAGCAGCACGCAGCAGCAGCAGCACGCAGCACGCAGCAGCAGCACGCAGCAGCACGCAGCAGCAGCAGCACGCAGCAGCAGCAGCAGCACGCAGAAGCAGCAGCAGCACGCAGCAGCAGCAGCACCACGCAGCAGCAGCAGCAGCACGCAGCAGCAGCAGCACACAGCAGCAGCAGCAGCACGCAGCAGCAGCAACACGCAGCAGCAGCAGCAGCAGCAGCAGCAGCACGCAGCAGCCGCAGCATAACGCAGCAGCAGCAGCAGCAGCAGCAGCAGCAGCACGCAGCAGCAGCAGCAGCACGCAGCAGCAGCAGCAGCACGCAGCAGCAGCAGCACGCAGCAGCACGCAGCAGCAGCAGCACGCAGCAGCAGCAGCAGCAGCACGCAGCAGCAACAGCAGCACGCAGCAGCAGCAGCAGCACGCAGCAGCAGCAGCAGCACGCAGCAGCAGCAGCACGCAGCAGCAGCAGCATGCAGCAGCAGCAGCACGCAGCACGCAGCAGCAGCACGCAGCAGCACGCAGCAGCAGCAGCAACACGCAGCAGCAGCAGCAGCAGCACGCAGCAGCCGCAGCAGCAGCACGCAGCAGCAGCAGCAGCAGCACGCAGCAGCAGCAGCACGCAGCAGCAGCAGCATGCAGCAGCAGCAGCACGCAGCACGCAGCAGCAGCACGCTGCACGCAGCAGCAGCAGCAGCACGCTGCACGCAGCAGCACGCTGCACGCAGCAGCAGCAGCAACACGCAGCAGCAGCAGGAGCAGCAGCAGCACGCAGCAGCCGCAGCATAACGCAGCAGCAGCAGCAGCAGCACGCAGCAGCAGCAGCAGCACGCAGCAGCAGCAGCACGCAGCAGCAGCAGCAGCAGCAGCAGCACGCAACAGCAGCAGCAGCACGCAGCAGCAGCAGCAGCACGCAGCAGCAGCAGCAGCACGCAGCAGCAGCAGCACGCAGCAGCAGCAGCAGCACGCAGCAGCAGCAACACGCAGCAGCAGCAGCAGCAGCAGCAGCAGCAGCACGCAGCAGCCGCAGCATAACGCAGCAGCAGCAGCAGCAGCAGCAGCAGCACGCAGCAGCAGCAGCAGCACGCAGCAGCAGCAGCACGCAGCACGCAGCAGCAGCACGCAGCAGCACGCAGCAGCAGCAGCACGCAGCAGCAGCAGCAGCAGCACGCAGCAGCAGCAGCAGCACGCAGCAGCAGCAGCAGCACGCAGCAGCACGCAGCAGCACGCAGCAGCAGCAGCACGCAGCAGCAGCACGCAGCAGCAGCAGCACGCAGCAGCAGCACGCAGCAGCAGCAGCAGCACGCAGCAGCACGCAGCAGCACGCAGCAGCAGCAGCAGCAGCACGCAGCAGCACGCAGCAGCACGCAGCAGCAGCAGCAGCAGCACGCAGCACGCAACAGCAGCAGCAGCAGCAGCAGCACGCAGCAGCAGCAGCAGCACGCAGCAGCAGCAGCACGCAGCAGCAGCAGCAGCAGCAGCACGCAGCAGCACGCAGCAGCACGCAGCAGCAGCAGCACGCAGCAGCAGCAGCAGCAGCAGCACGCAGCAGCAGCAGCAGCAGCACGCAGGAGCAGCAGCAGCACGCAGCAGCAGCAGCAGCACGCAATAGCAGCAGCAGCACGCAGCAGCAGCAGCAGCACGCAGCAGCAGCAGCAGCAGCACGCAGGAGCAGCAGCAGCAGCACGCAGGAGCAGCAGCAGCACGCAGCAGCAGCAGCAGCAGCTCGCATTAGCAGCATCGGCATGCAGCAGCAGCAGCAGCACGCAGCAGCAGCAGCTGAACGCAGCAGCAGTACGCAGCAGCAGCAGCAGCACGCAGCAGCAGCAGCAGCATGCAGCAGCAGCTGCAGCAGCAGCACGCAGCACGCAGCAGCAGCAGCAGCAGCAGCAGCACGCAGCAGCCGCAGCATAACGCAGCAGCAGCAGCAGCAGCAGCAGCAGCAGCAGCAGCACGCAGCAGCAGCAGCAGCACGCAGCAGCAGCAGCACGCAGCACGCAGCAGCAGGACGCAGCAGCACGCAGCAGCAGCAGCACGCAGCAGCAGCAGCAGCAGCACGCAGCAGCAGCAGCAGCACGCAGCAGCAGCAGCAGCAGCAGCACGCAGCAGCAGCAGCACGCAGCAGCAGCAGCAGCACGCAGCAGCAGCAACACGCAGCAGCAGCAGCAGCAGCAGCAGCAGCACGCAGCAGCCGCAGGATAACGCAGCAGCAGCAGCAGCAGCAGCAGCAGCAGCAGCAGCAGCACGCAGCAGCAGCAGCAGCAGCAGCACGCAGCAGCAGCAGCAGCACGCAGCAGCAGCAGCAGCACGCAGCAGCAGCAGCACGCAGCACGCAGCAGCAGCACGCAGCAGCACGCAGCAGCAGCAGCACGCAGCAGCAGCAGCAGCAGCACGCAGCAGCAGCAGCAGCACGCAGCAGCAGCAGCAGCATGCAGCAGCAGCAGCACGCAGCAGCAGTAGCATGCAGCAGCAGCAGCACGCAGCACGCAGCAGCAGCACGCAGCAGCACGCAGCAGCAGCAGCAGCAGCACGCAGCAGCCGCAGCATAACGCAGCAGCAGCAGCAGCAGCAGCAGCAGCAGCAGCAGCAGCAGCAGCACGCAGCAGCAGCAGCAGCACGCAGCAGCAGCAGCAGCACGCAGCAGCAGCAGCAGCAGCACGCAGCAGCAGCAGCAGCACGCAGCAGCAGCACGCAGCAGCAGCACGCAGCAGCAGCAGCAGCACGCAGCAGCAGCAGCAGCACGCAGCAGCAGCAGCAGCACGCAGCAGCAGCAACACGCAGCAGCAGCAGCAGCAGCAGCAGCAGCACGCAGCAGCAGCAGCACGCAGGAGCAGCAGCAGCAGCACGCAGGAGCAGCAGCAGCACGCAGCAGCAGCAGCAGCAGCTCGCATTAGCAGCATCGGCATGCAGCAGCAGCAGCAGCACGCAGCAGCAGCAGCTGAACGCAGCAGCAGTACGCAGCAGCAGCAGCAGCACGCAGCAGCAGCAGCAGCATGCAGCAGCAGCTGCAGCAGCAGCACGCAGCACGCAGCAGCAGCAGCAGCAGCAGCAGCAGCACGCAGCAGCCGCAGCATAACGCAGCAGCAGCAGCAGCAGCAGCAGCAGCAGCAGCAGCACGCAGCAGCAGCAGCAGCACGCAGCAGCAGCAGCACGCAGCACGCAGCAGCAGGACGCAGCAGCACGCAGCAGCAGCAGCACGCAGCAGCAGCAGCAGCAGCACGCAGCAGCAGCAGCAGCACGCAGCAGCAGCAGCAGCAGCAGCACGCAGCAGCAGCAGCACGCAGCAGCAGCAGCAGCACGCAGCAGCAGCAACACGCAGCAGCAGCAGCAGCAGCAGCAGCAGCACGCAGCAGCCGCAGGATAACGCAGCAGCAGCAGCAGCAGCAGCAGCAGCAGCAGCAGCAGCAGCAGCACGCAGCAGCAGCAGCAGCAGCAGCACGCAGCAGCAGCAGCAGCACGCAGCAGCAGCAGCAGCACGCAGCAGCAGCAGCACGCAGCACGCAGCAGCAGCACGCAGCAGCACGCAGCAGCAGCAGCACGCAGCAGCAGCAGCAGCAGCACGCAGCAGCAGCAGCAGCACGCAGCAGCAGCAGCAGCATGCAGCAGCAGCAGCACGCAGCAGCAGTAGCATGCAGCAGCAGCAGCACGCAGCACGCAGCAGCAGCACGCAGCAGCACGCAGCAGCAGCAGCAGCAGCACGCAGCAGCCGCAGCATAACGCAGCAGCAGCAGCAGCAGCAGCAGCAGCAGCAGCAGCAGCAGCAGCACGCAGCAGCAGCAGCAGCACGCAGCAGCAGCAGCAGCACGCAGCAGCAGCAGCAGCAGCAGCACGCAGCAGCAGCAGCAGCAGCAGCAGCAGCACGCAGCAGCCGCAGCATAACGCAGCAGCAGCAGCAGCAGCAGCAGCAGCACGCAGCAGCAGCAGCAGCACGCAGCAGCAGCAGCAGCACGCAGCAGCAGCAGCACGCAGCACGCAGCAGCAGCACGCAGCAGCACGCAGCAGCAGCAGCACGCAGCAGCAGCAGCAGCAGCAGCAGCAGCAGCACGCAGCAGCACGCAGCAGCACGCAGCAGCAGCAGCACGCAGCAGCAGCAGCAGCAGCAGCACGCAGCAGCAGCAGCAGCAGCACGCAGGAGCAGCAGCAGCACGCAGCAGCAGCAGCAGCACGCAATAGCAGCAGCAGCACGCAGCAGCAGCAGCAGCACGCAGCAGCAGCAGCACGCAGCACGCAGCAGCAGCACGCAGCAGCACGCAGCAGCAGCAGCACGCAGCAGCAGCAGCAGCAGCACGCAGCAGCAGCAGCAGCACGCAGCAGCAGCAGCAGCACGCAGCAGCAGCAGCAGCACGCTGCACGCAGCAGCACGCTGCACGCAGCAGCAGCAGCAACACGCAGCAGCAGCAGGAGCAGCAGCAGCACGCAGCAGCCGCAGCATAACGCAGCAGCAGCAGCAGCAGCAGCAGCACGCAGCAGCAGCAGCAGCACGCAGCAGCAGCAGCAGCACGCAGCAGCAGCAGCAGCACGCAGCAGCAGCAACACGCAGCAGCAGCAGCAGCAGCAGCAGCAGCAGCAGCACGCAGCAGCCGCAGCATAACGCAGCAGCAGCAGCAGCAGCAGCAGCAGCAGCACGCAGCAGCAGCAGCAGCACGCAGCAGCAGCAGCACGCAGCACGCAGCAGCAGCACGCAGCAGCACGCAGCAGCAGCAGCACGCAGCAGCAGCAGCAGCAGCACGCAGCAGCAGCAGCAGCACGCAGCAGCAGCAGCAGCATGCAGCAGCAGCAGCACGCAGCAGCAGCAGCATGCAGCAGAAGCAGCATGCAGCAGAAGCAGCACGCAGCACGCAGCAGCAGCACGCAGCAGCACGCAGCAGCAGCAGCAGCAGCAGCACGCAGCAGCCGCAGCATAACGCAGCAGCAGCAGCAGCAGCAGCAGCAGCACGCAGCAGCAGCAGCACGCAGCAGCAGCAGCAGCACGCAGCACGCAGCAGCAGCACGCAGCAGCACGCAGCAGCAGCAGCACGCAGCAGCAGCAGCAGCAGCAGCAGCACGCAACAGCAGCAGCAGCACGCAGCAGCAGCAGCAGCACGCAGCAGCAGCAGCAGCACGCAGCAGCAGCAGCACGCAGCAGCAGCAGCAGCACGCAGCAGCAGCAACACGCAGCAGCAGCAGCAGCAGCAGCAGCAGCAGCACGCAGCAGCCGCAGCATAACGCAGCAGCAGCAGCAGCAGCAGCAGCAGCACGCAGCAGCAGCAGCAGCACGCAGCAGCAGCAGCACGCAGCACGCAGCAGCAGCACGCAGCAGCACGCAGCAGCAGCAGCACGCAGCAGCAGCAGCAGCAGCACGCAGCAGCAGCAGCAGCACGCAGCAGCAGCAGCAGCACGCAGCAGCACGCAGCAGCACGCAGCAGCAGCAGCACGCAGCAGCAGCACGCAGCAGCAGCAGCACGCAGCAGCAGCACGCAGCAGCAGCAGCAGCACGCAGCAGCACGCAGCAGCACGCAGCAGCAGCAGCAGCAGCACGCAGCACGCAACAGCAGCAGCAGCAGCAGCAGCACGCAGCAGCAGCAGCAGCACGCAGCAGCAGCAGCACGCAGCAGCAGCAGCAGCAGCAGCACGCAGCAGCACGCAGCAGCACGCAGCAGCAGCAGCACGCAGCAGCAGCAGCAGCAGCAGCACGCAGCAGCAGCAGCAGCAGCACGCAGGAGCAGCAGCAGCACGCAGCAGCAGCAGCAGCACGCAATAGCAGCAGCAGCACGCAGCAGCAGCAGCAGCACGCAGCAGCAGCAGCAGCAGCACGCAGGAGCAGCAGCAGCAGCACGCAGGAGCAGCAGCAGCACGCAGCAGCAGCAGCAGCAGCTCGCATTAGCAGCATCGGCATGCAGCAGCAGCAGCAGCACGCAGCAGCAGCAGCTGAACGCAGCAGCAGTACGCAGCAGCAGCAGCAGCACGCAGCAGCAGCAGCAGCATGCAGCAGCAGCTGCAGCAGCAGCACGCAGCACGCAGCAGCAGCAGCAGCAGCAGCACGCAGCAGCCGCAGCATAACGCAGCAGCAGCAGCAGCAGCAGCAGCAGCAGCAGCACGCAGCAGCAGCAGCAGCACGCAGCAGCAGCAGCACGCAGCACGCAGCAGCAGGACGCAGCAGCACGCAGCAGCAGCAGCACGCAGCAGCAGCAGCAGCAGCACGCAGCAGCAGCAGCAGCACGCAGCAGCAGCAGCAGCAGCAGCACGCAGCAGCAGCAGCACGCAGCAGCAGCAGCAGCACGCAGCAGCAGCAACACGCAGCAGCAGCAGCAGCAGCAGCAGCAGCACGCAGCAGCCGCAGGATAACGCAGCAGCAGCAGCAGCAGCAGCAGCAGCAGCAGCAGCAGCACGCAGCAGCAGCAGCAGCAGCAGCACGCAGCAGCAGCAGCAGCACGCAGCAGCAGCAGCAGCACGCAGCAGCAGCAGCACGCAGCACGCAGCAGCAGCACGCAGCAGCACGCAGCAGCAGCAGCACGCAGCAGCAGCAGCAGCACGCAGCAGCAGCAGCAGCACGCAGCAGCAGCAGCAGCATGCAGCAGCAGCAGCACGCAGCAGCAGTAGCATGCAGCAGCAGCAGCACGCAGCACGCAGCAGCAGCACGCAGCAGCACGCAGCAGCAGCAGCAGCAGCACGCAGCAGCCGCAGCATAACGCAGCAGCAGCAGCAGCAGCAGCAGCAGCAGCAGCAGCAGCAGCAGCAGCAGCAGCAGCACGCAGCAGCAGCAGCAGCACGCAGCAGCAGCAGCAGCACGCAGCAGCAGCAGCAGCAGCAGCACGCAGCAGCAGCAGCAGCACGCAGCAGCAGCACGCAGCAGCAGCACGCAGCAGCAGCAGCAGCACGCAGCAGCAGCAGCAGCACGCAGCAGCAGCAGCAGCACGCAGCAGCAGCAACACGCAGCAGCAGCAGCAGCAGCAGCAGCAGCACGCAGCAGCCGCAGCATAACGCAGCAGCAGCAGCAGCAGCAGCAGCAGCAGCACGCAGCAGCAGCAGCAGCACGCAGCAGCAGCAGCAGCACGCAGCAGCAGCAGCACGCAGCACGCAGCAGCAGCACGCAGCAGCACGCAGCAGCAGCAGCACGCAGCAGCAGCAGCAGCAGCAGCAGCAGCAGCACGCAGCAGCACGCAGCAGCACGCAGCAGCAGCAGCACGCAGCAGCAGCAGCAGCAGCAGCACGCAGCAGCAGCAGCAGCAGCACGCAGGAGCAGCAGCAGCACGCAGCAGCAGCAGCAGCACGCAATAGCAGCAGCAGCACGCAGCAGCAGCAGCAGCACGCAGCAGCAGCAGCAGCAGCACGCAGGAGCAGCAGCAGCAGCACGCAGGAGCAGCAGCAGCACGCAGCAGCAGCAGCAGCAGCTCGCATTAGCAGCATCGGCATGCAGCAGCAGCAGCAGCACGCAGCAGCAGCAGCTGAACGCAGCAGCAGTACGCAGCAGCAGCAGCAGCACGCAGCAGCAGCAGCAGCATGCAGCAGCAGCTGCAGCAGCAGCACGCAGCACGCAGCAGCAGCAGCAGCAGCAGCAGCACGCAGCAGCCGCAGCATAACGCAGCAGCAGCAGCAGCAGCAGCAGCAGCAGCAGCACGCAGCAGCAGCAGCAGCACGCAGCAGCAGCAGCACGCAGCACGCAGCAGCAGGACGCAGCAGCACGCAGCAGCAGCAGCACGCAGCAGCAGCAGCAGCAGCACGCAGCAGCAGCAGCAGCACGCAGCAGCAGCAGCAGCAGCAGCACGCAGCAGCAGCAGCACGCAGCAGCAGCAGCAGCACGCAGCAGCAGCAACACGCAGCAGCAGCAGCAGCAGCAGCAGCAGCACGCAGCAGCCGCAGGATAACGCAGCAGCAGCAGCAGCAGCAGCAGCAGCAGCAGCAGCAGCAGCAGCACGCAGCAGCAGCAGCAGCAGCAGCACGCAGCAGCAGCAGCAGCACGCAGCAGCAGCAGCAGCACGCAGCAGCAGCAGCACGCAGCACGCAGCAGCAGCAGCACGCAGCAGCAGCAGCAGCAGCACGCAGCAGCAGCAGCAGCACGCAGCAGCAGCAGCAGCATGCAGCAGCAGCAGCACGCAGCAGCAGTAGCATGCAGCAGCAGCAGCACGCAGCACGCAGCAGCAGCACGCAGCAGCACGCAGCAGCAGCAGCAGCAGCACGCAGCAGCCGCAGCATAACGCAGCAGCAGCAGCAGCAGCAGCAGCAGCAGCACGCAGCAGCAGCAGCAGCACGCAGCAGCAGCAGCAGCACGCAGCAGCAGCAGCAGCAGCAGCACGCAGCAGCAGCAGCAGCACGCAGCAGCAGCAGCAGCACGCAGCAGCAGCAGCAGCACGCAGCAGCAGCAACACGCAGCAGCAGCAGCAGCAGCAGCAGCAGCACGCAGCAGCCGCAGCATAACGCAGCAGCAGCAGCAGCAGCAGCAGCAGCAGCACGCAGCAGCAGCAGCAGCACGCAGCAGCAGCAGCAGCACGCAGCAGCAGCAGCACGCAGCACGCAGCAGCAGCACGCAGCAGCACGCAGCAGCAGCAGCACGCAGCAGCAGCAGCAGCAGCACGCAGCAGCAGCAGCAGCACGCAGCAGCAGCAGCAGCAGCAGCACGCAGCAGCAGCAGCAGCACGCAGCAGCAGCAGCAGCACGCAGCAGCAGCAGCAGCACGCAGCAGCAGCAACACGCAGCAGCAGCAGCAGCAGCAGCAGCAGCACGCAGCAGCCGCAGCATAACGCAGCAGCAGCAGCAGCAGCAGCAGCAGCAGCAGCACGCAGCAGCAGCAGCAGCACGCAGCAGCAGCAGCAGCACGCAGCAGCAGCAGCACGCAGCACGCAGCAGCAGCACGCAGCAGCAGCAGCAGCACGCAGCAGCAGCAGCAGCACGCAGCAGCAGCAGCACGCAGCAGCAGCAGCATGCAGCAGCAGCAGCACGCAGCACGCAGCAGCAGCACGCAGCAGCACGCAGCAGCGGCAGCAGCACGCAGCAGCAGCAGCAACACGCAGCAGCAGCAGCAGCAGCAGCAGCACGCAGCAGCCGCAGCAGCAGAACGCAGCAGCAGCAGCACGCAGCAGCAGCAGCACGCAGCAGCAGCAGCATGCAGCAGCAGCAGCCCGCAGCACGCAGCAGCAGCACGCAGCAGCACGCAGCAGCAGCAGCACGCAGCAGCAGCAGCACGCAGCAGCAGCAGCACGCAGCAGCAGCACGCAGCAGCAGCAGCACGCAGCAGCAGCACGCAGCAGCAGCAGCAGCACGCAGCAGCACGCAGCAGCAGCAGCAGCAGCAGCACGCAGCACGCAGCAGCAGCAGCAGCAGCAGCACGCAGCAGCAGCAGCAGCACGCAGCAGCAGCTCGCATTAGCAGCATCGGCATGCAGCAGCAGCAGCAGCACGCAGCAGCAGCAGCAGAACGCAGCAGCAGTACATAGCAGCAGCAGCAGCACGCAGCAGCAGCAGCAGCATGCAGCAGCAGCTGCAGCAGCAGCACGCAGCACGCAGCAGCAGCAGCAGCAGCAGCACGCAGCAGCACGCAGCTGCACGCAGCAGCAGCAGCACGCAGCAGCAGCAGCAGCAGCAGCACGCAGCAGCAGCAGCAGCAGCACGCAGGAGCAGCAGCAGCACGCAGCAGCAGCAGCAGCACGCTGCAGCAGCAGCAGCACGCAATAGCAGCAGCAGCACGCAGCAGCAGCAGCAGCACGCAGCAGCAGCAGCAGCAGCACGCAGGAGCAGCAGCAGCAGCACGCAGGAGCAGCAGCAGCACGCAGCAGCAGCAGCAGCACGCTGCAGCAGCAGCAGCTCGCATTAGCAGCATCGGCATGCAGCAGCAGCAGCAGCACGCAGCAGCAGCAGCTGAACGCAGCAGCAGTACGCAGCAGCAGCAGCAGCACGCAGCAGCAGCAGCAGCATGCAGCAGCAGCTGCAGCAGCAGCACGCAGCACGCAGCAGCAGCAGCAGCAGCAGCACGCAGCAGCCGCAGCATAACGCAGCAGCAGCAGCAGCAGCAGCAGCAGCAGCAGCAGCACGCAGCAGCAGCAGCAGCACGCAGCAGCAGCAGCACGCAGCACGCAGCAGCAGCACGCAGCAGCACGCAGCAGCAGCAGCACGCAGCAGCAGCAGCAGCAGCACGCAACAGCAGCAGCAGCACGCAGCAGCAGCAGCAGCACGCAGCAGCAGCAGCAGCACGCAGCAGCAGCAGCACGCAGCAGCAGCAGCAGCACGCAGCAGCAGCAACACGCAGCAGCAGCAGCAGCAGCAGCAGCAGCAGCACGCAGCATCCGCAGCAGCAGCAGCAGCACGCAGCAGCAGCAGCACGCAGCACGCAGCAGCAGGACGCAGCAGCACGCAGCAGCAGCAGCACGCAGCAGCAGCAGCAGCAGCACGCAGCAGCAGCAGCAGCACGCAGCAGCAGCAGCAGCAGCAGCACGCAGCAGCAGCAGCACGCAGCAGCAGCAGCAGCACGCAGCAGCAGCAACACGCAGCAGCAGCAGCAGCAGCAGCAGCAGCACGCAGCAGCCGCAGGATAACGCAGCAGCAGCAGCAGCAGCAGCAGCAGCAGCAGCAGCAGCAGCACGCAGCAGCAGCAGCAGCAGCAGCACGCAGCAGCAGCAGCAGCACGCAGCAGCAGCAGCAGCACGCAGCAGCAGCAGCACGCAGCACGCAGCAGCAGCACGCAGCAGCACGCAGCAGCAGCAGCACGCAGCAGCAGCAGCAGCACGCAGCAGCAGCAGCAGCACGCAGCAGCAGCAGCAGCATGCAGCAGCAGCAGCACGCAGCAGCAGTAGCATGCAGCAGCAGCAGCACGCAGCACGCAGCAGCAGCACGCAGCAGCACGCAGCAGCAGCAGCAGCAGCACGCAGCAGCCGCAGCATAACGCAGCAGCAGCAGCAGCAGCAGCAGCAGCAGCAGCAGCAGCAGCAGCAGCAGCACGCAGCAGCAGCAGCAGCACGCAGCAGCAGCAGCAGCACGCAGCAGCAGCAGCAGCAGCAGCACGCAGCAGCAGCAGCAGCACGCAGCAGCAGCACGCAGCAGCAGCACGCAGCAGCAGCAGCAGCACGCAGCAGCAGCAGCAGCACGCAGCAGCAGCAGCAGCACGCAGCAGCAGCAACACGCAGCAGCAGCAGCAGCAGCAGCACGCAGCAGCCGCAGCATAACGCAGCAGCAGCAGCAGCAGCAGCAGCAGCAGCACGCAGCAGCAGCAGCAGCACGCAGCAGCAGCAGCAGCACGCAGCAGCAGCAGCACGCAGCACGCAGCAGCAGCACGCAGCAGCAGCAGCACGCAGCAGCAGCAGCAGCAGCAGCAGCAGCAGCACGCAGCAGCACGCAGCAGCACGCAGCAGCAGCAGCACGCAGCAGCAGCAGCAGCAGCAGCACGCAGCAGCAGCAGCAGCAGCACGCAGGAGCTGCAGCAGCACGCAGCAGCAGCAGCAGCACGCAATAGCAGCAGCAGCACGCAGCAGCAGCAGCAGCACGCAGCAGCAGCAGCAGCAGCACGCAGGAGCAGCAGCAGCAGCACGCAGGAGCAGCAGCAGCACGCAGCAGCAGCAGCAGCAGCTCGCATTAGCAGCATCGGCATGCAGCAGCAGCAGCAGCACGCAGCAGCAGCAGCTGAACGCAGCAGCAGTACGCAGCAGCAGCAGCAGCACGCAGCAGCAGCAGCAGCATGCAGCAGCAGCTGCAGCAGCAGCACGCAGCACGCAGCAGCAGCAGCAGCAGCAGCAGCACGCAGCAGCCGCAGCATAACGCAGCAGCAGCAGCAGCAGCAGCAGCAGCAGCAGCACGCAGCAGCAGCAGCAGCACGCAGCAGCAGCAGCACGCAGCACGCAGCAGCAGGACGCAGCAGCACGCAGCAGCAGCAGCACGCAGCAGCAGCAGCAGCAGCACGCAGCAGCAGCAGCAGCACGCAGCAGCAGCAGCAGCAGCAGCAGCACGCAGCAGCAGCAGCACGCAGCAGCAGCAGCAGCACGCAGCAGCAGCAACACGCAGCAGCAGCAGCAGCAGCAGCAGCAGCACGCAGCAGCCGCAGGATAACGCAGCAGCAGCAGCAGCAGCAGCAGCAGCAGCAGCAGCAGCACGCAGCAGCAGCAGCAGCAGCAGCACGCAGCAGCAGCAGCAGCACGCAGCAGCAGCAGCAGCACGCAGCAGCAGCAGCACGCAGCACGCAGCAGCAGCACGCCGCAGCACGCAGCAGCAGCAGCACGCAGCAGCAGCAGCAGCAGCACGCAGCAGCAGCAGCAGCACGCAGCAGCAGCAGCAGCATGCAGCAGCAGCAGCACGCAGCAGCAGTAGCATGCAGCAGCAGCAGCACGCAGCACGCAGCAGCAGCACGCAGCAGCACGCAGCAGCAGCAGCAGCAGCACGCAGCAGCCGCAGCATAACGCAGCAGCAGCAGCAGCACGCAGCAGCAGCAGCAGCAGCAGCACGCAGCAGCAGCAGCAGCACGCAGCAGCAGCAGCAGCACGCAGCAGCAGCAGCAGCACGCAGCAGCAGCAGCAACACGCAGCAGCAGCAGCAGCAGCAGCAGCAGCACGCAGCAGCCGCAGCATAACGCAGCAGCAGCAGCAGCAGCAGCAGCAGCAGCACGCAGCAGCAGCAGCAGCACGCAGCAGCAGCAGCAGCACGCAGCAGCAGCAGCACGCAGCACGCAGCAGCAGCACGCAGCAGCACGCAGCAGCAGCAGCACGCAGCAGCAGCAGCAGCAGCACGCAGCAGCAGCAGCAGCACGCAGCAGCAGCAGCAGCAGCAGCACGCAGCAGCAGCAGCAGCACGCAGCAGCAGCAGCAGCACGCAGCAGCAGCAGCAGCACGCAGCAGCAGCAACACGCAGCAGCAGCAGCAGCAGCAGCAGCAGCACGCAGCAGCCGCAGCATAACGCAGCAGCAGCAGCAGCAGCAGCAGCAGCAGCACGCAGCAGCAGCAGCAGCACGCAGCAGCAGCAGCAGCACGCAGCAGCAGTAGCACGCAGCACGCAGCAGCAGCACGCAGCAGCACGCAGCAGCAGCAGCACGCAGCAGCAGCAGCAGCAGCACGCAGCAGCAGCAGCAGCACGCAGCAGCAGCAGCAGCACGCAGCAGCAGCAGCAGCACGCAGCAGCAGCAGCACGCAGCAGCAGCAGCATGCAGCAGCAGCAGCACGCAGCACGCAGCAGCAGCACGCAGCAGCACGCAGCAGCGGCAGCAGCACGCAGCAGCAGCAGCACACGCAGCAGCAGCAGCAGCAGCAGCAGCACGCAGCAGCCGCAGCAGCAGAACGCAGCAGCAGCAGCACGCAGCAGCAGCAGCACGCAGCAGCAGCAGCATGCAGCAGCACGCAGCAGCAGCAGCATGCAGCAGCAGCAGCCCGCAGCACGCAGCAGCAGCACGCAGCAGCACGCAGCAGCAGCAGCACGCAGCAGCAGCAGCACGCAGCAGCAGCAGCACGCAGCAGCAGCACGCAGCAGCAGCAGCACGCAGCAGCAGCACGCAGCAGCAGCAGCAGCACGCAGCAGCACGCAGCAGCAGCAGCAGCAGCAGCACGCAGCACGCAGCAGCAGCAGCAGCAGCAGCACGCAGCAGCAGCAGCAGCACGCAGCAGCAGCAGCAGCACGCAGCAGCAGCTCGCATTAGCAGCATCGGCATGCAGCAGCAGCAGCAGCACGCAGCAGCAGCAGCAGAACGCAGCAGCAGTACATAGCAGCAGCAGCAGCACGCAGCAGCAGCAGCAGCATGCAGCAGCAGCTGCAGCAGCAGCACGCAGCACGCAGCAGCAGCAGCAGCAGCAGCACGCAGCAGCACGCAGCTGCACGCAGCAGCAGCAGCACGCAGCAGCAGCAGCAGCAGCAGCACGCAGCAGCAGCAGCAGCAGCACGCAGGAGCAGCAGCAGCACGCAGCAGCAGCAGCAGCACGCTGCAGCAGCAGCAGCACGCAATAGCAGCAGCAGCACGCAGCAGCAGCAGCAGCACGCAGCAGCAGCAGCAGCACGCAGCAGCAGCAGCAGCAGCACGCAGGAGCAGCAGCAGCAGCACGCAGGAGCAGCAGCAGCACGCAGCAGCAGCAGCAGCACGCTGCAGCAGCAGCAGCTCGCATTAGCAGCATCGGCATGCAGCAGCAGCAGCAGCACGCAGCAGCAGCAGCTGAACGCAGCAGCAGTACGCAGCAGCAGCAGCAGCACGCAGCACGCAGCAGCAGCAGCAGCAGCAGCAGCACGCAGCAGCCGCAGCATAACGCAGCAGCAGCAGCAGCAGCAGCAGCAGCAGCAGCACGCAGCAGCAGCAGCAGCACGCAGCAGCAGCAGCACGCAGCACGCAGCAGCAGCACGCAGCAGCACGCAGCAGCAGCAGCACGCAGCAGCAGCAGCAGCAGCACGCAACAGCAGCAGCAGCACGCAGCAGCAGCAGCAGCACGCAGCAGCAGCAGCAGCACGCAGCAGCAGCAGCACGCAGCAGCAGCAGCAGCACGCAGCAGCAGCAACACGCAGCAGCAGCAGCAGCAGCAGCAGCAGCAGCACGCAGCATCCGCAGCATAACGCAGCAGCAGCAGCAGCAGCAGCAGCAGCACGCAGCAGCAGCAGCAGCACGCAGCAGCAGCAGCACGCAGCACGCAGCAGCAGCACGCAGCAGCACGCAGGAGCAGCAGCAGCACGCAGCAGCAGCAGCAGCAGCTCGCATTAGCAGCATCGGCATGCAGCAGCAGCAGCAGCACGCAGCAGCAGCAGCTGAACGCAGCAGCAGTACGCAGCAGCAGCAGCAGCACGCAGCAGCAGCAGCAGCATGCAGCAGCAGCTGCAGCAGCAGCACGCAGCAGCAGCAGCTGAACGCAGCAGCAGTACGCAGCAGCAGCAGCAGCACGCAGCAGCAGCAGCAGCATGCAGCAGCAGCTGCAGCAGCAGCACGCAGCACGCAGCAGCAGCAGCAGCAGCAGCAGCAGCACGCAGCAGCCGCAGCATAACGCAGCAGCAGCAGCAGCAGCAGCAGCAGCAGCAGCACGCAGCAGCAGCAGCAGCACGCAGCAGCAGCAGCACGCAGCACGCAGCAGCAGGACGCAGCAGCACGCAGCAGCAGCAGCACGCAGCAGCAGCAGCAGCAGCACGCAGCAGCAGCAGCAGCACGCAGCAGCAGCAGCAGCAGCAGCACGCAGCAGCAGCAGCACGCAGCAGCAGCAGCAGCACGCAGCAGCAGCAACACGCAGCAGCAGCAGCACGCAGCAGCCGCAGGATAACGCAGCAGCAGCAGCAGCAGCAGCAGCAGCAGCAGCAGCAGCAGCAGCAGCACGCAGCAGCAGCAGCAGCACGCAGCAGCAGCAGCAGCACGCAGCAGCAGCAGCAGCACGCAGCAGCAGCAGCACGCAGCACGCAGCAGCAGCACGCAGCAGCACGCAGCAGCAGCAGCACGCAGCAGCAGCAGCAGCAGCACGCAGCAGCAGCAGCAGCACGCAGCAGCAGCAGCAGCATGCAGCAGCAGCAGCACGCAGCAGCAGTAGCATGCAGCAGCAGCAGCACGCAGCACGCAGCAGCAGCACGCAGCAGCACGCAGCAGCAGCAGCAGCAGCACGCAGCAGCCGCAGCATAACGCAGCAGCAGCAGCAGCAGCAGCAGCAGCAGCACGCAGCAGCAGCAGCAGCACGCAGCAGCAGCAGCAGCACGCAGCAGCAGCAGCAGCAGCAGCACGCAGCAGCAGCAGCAGCACGCAGCAGCAGCAGCAGCAGCAGCACGCAGCAGCAGCAGCAGCACGCAGCAGCAGCAGCACGCAGCATGCAGCAGCAGCACGCAGCACGCAGCAGCAGCACGCAGCAGCACGCAGCAGCAGCAGCAGCACGCAGCAGCAGCAGCACGCAGCAGCAGCAGCACGCAGCAGCAGCAGCAGGACGCAGCAGCAGCAGCAGCACGCAGCAGCAGCAGCAGCATGCAGCAGCAGCAGCAGCAGCAGCAGCACGCAGCACGCAGCAGCAGCAGCAGCACGCAGCAGCCGCAGCATAACGCAGCAGCAGCAGCAGCAGCACGCAGCAGCAGCAGCAGCAGCAGCACGCAGCAGCAGCAGCACGCAGCAGCAGCAGCAGCACGCAGCAGCAGCATAACGCAGCAGCAGCAGCAGCAGCAGCAGCACGCAGCAGCAGCAGCAGCACGCAGCAGCAGCAGCAGCACGCAGCAGCAGCAGCACGCAGCATGCAGCAGCAGCACGCAGCACGCAGCAGCAGCACGCAGCAGCACGCAGCAGCAGCAGCAGCACGCAGCAGCAGCAGCACGCAGCAGCAGCAGCACGCAGCAGCAGCAGCAGGACGCAGCAGCAGCAGCAGCACGCAGCAGCAGCAGCAGCATGCAGCAGCAGCAGCAGCAGCAGCAGCACGCAGCACGCAGCAGCAGCAGCAGCACGCAGCAGCCGCAGCATAACGCAGCAGCAGCAGCAGCAGCACGCAGCAGCAGCAGCAGCAGCAGCACGCAGCAGCAGCAGCACGCAGCAGCAGCAGCAGCACGCAGCAGCAGCAGCACGCAGCAGCAGCAGCACGCAGCAGCAGCAGCAGCACGCAGCAGCAGCAGCAGCACGCAGCAGGAGCAGCAGCTCGCATTAGCAGCAACGGCATGCAGCAGCAGCAGCAGCACGCAGCAGCAGCAGCAGAACGCAGCAGCAGTACGCAGCAGCAGCAGCAGCACGCAGCAGCCGCAGCATAACGCAGCAGCTGCAGCAGCAGCACGCAGCAGCAGCAGCAGCAGCACGCAGCAGCAGCAGCAGGACGCAGCAGCAGCACGCAGCAGCAGCAGCAGCATGCAGCAGCAGCAGCAGCAGCAATAGCAGCAGCAGCACGCAGCACGCAGCAGCAGCAGCAGCACGCAGCAGCCGCAGCATAACGCAGCAGCAGCAGCAGCAGCACGCAGCAGCAGCAGCAGCAGCAGCACGCAGCAGCAGCAGCACGCAGCAGGAGCAGCAGCCCGCATTAGCAGCAACGGCATGCAGCAGCAGCAGCAGCACGCAGCAGCAGCAGCAGAACGCAGCAGCAGCAGCAGCAGCAGCACGCAGCAGCAGCAGCACGCAGCAGCAGCAGCAGCACGCAGCAGCAGCAACACGCAGCAGCAGCAGCAGCAGCAGCACGCAGCAGCCGCAGGATAACGCAGCAGCAGCAGCAGCAGCAGCAGCAGCAGCACGCAGCAGCAGCAGCAGCACGCAGCAGCAGCAGCAGCACGCAGCAGCAGCAGCAGCACGCAGCAGCAGCAGCACGCAGCACGCAGCAGCAGCACGCAGCAGCACGCAGCAGCAGCAGCACGCAGCAGCAGCAGCAGCAGCAGCAGCAGCAGCACGCAGCAGCACGCAGCAGCAGCAGCAGCATGCAGCAGCAGCAGCACGCAGCACGCAGCAGCAGCATGCAGCAGCACGCAGCAGCAGCAGCACGCAGCAGCAGCAGCAGCACGCAGCAGCAGCAGCACGCAGCAGCAGCAGCAGCAGCAGCACGCAGCACGCAGCACGCAGCAGCAGCACGCAGCAGCACGCAGCAGCAGCAGCAGCACGCAGCAGCAGCAGCAGCACGCAGCAGCAGCAGCACGCAGCAGCAGCAGCAGCAGCAGCACGCAGCAGAACGCAGCAGCAGTACGCAGCAGCAGCAGCAGCAGCACGCAGGAGCAGCAGCAGCACGCAGCAGCAGCAGCAGCACGCTGCAGCAGCAGCAGCACGCAGCAGCAGCAGCAGCAGCAGCAGCACGCAGCAGCAGCAGCACGCAGCAGCAGCAGCAGCAGCAGCAGCAGCAGCACGCAGCAGCAGCAGCACGTAGCAGCAGCAGCAGCAGCACGCAGCACGCAGCAGCAGCAGCAACACGCAGCAGCAGCAGCAGCACGCATCAGCAGCAGCAGCACGCAGCACGCAGCAGAAGTAGCAGCACGCAGCAGCCGCAGCATAACGCAGCAGCAGCAGCAGCAGCACGCAGCAGCAGCAGCACGCAGCAACAGCAGCACGCAGCAGCAGCAGCATGCAGCAGCAGCAGCACGCAGCACGCAGCAGCAGCACGCAGCAGCACGCAGCAGCAGCAGCAGCACGCAGCAGCAGCAGCAGCACGCAGCAGCAGCAGCAGCACGCAGCAGCAGCAGCAGCAGCACGCAGCAGCAGCAGCAGCAGCACGCAGCAGCAGCAGCAGCACGCAGCAGCAGCAGCAGCACGCAGCAGCACGCAGCAGCACGCAGCAGCAGCAGCACGCAGCAGCAGCACGCAGCAGCAGCAGCACGCAGCAGCAGCACGCAGCAGCAGCAGCAGCACGCAGCAGCACGCAGCAGCACGCAGCAGCAGCAGCAGCAGCACGCAGCACGCAACAGCAGCAGCAGCAGCAGCACGCAGCAGCAGCAGTAGCACGCAGCAGCAGCAGCACGCAGCAGCAGCAGCAGCAGCAGCAGCAGCACGCAGCAGCAGCAGCATGCAGCAGCACGCAGCAGCAGCAGCAGCACGCAGCAGCAGCAGCAGCAGCAGCACGCAGCAGCAGCTGCAGCAGCACGCAGGAGCAGCAGCAGCACGCAGCAGCAGCAGCAGCACGCTGCAGCAGCAGCAGCACGCAATAGCAGCAGCAGCACGCAGCAGCAGCAGCAGCACGCAGCAGCAGCAGCAGCACGCAGCAGCAGCAGCAGCAGCACGCAGGAGCAGCAGCAGCAGCACGCAGGAGCAGCAGCAGCACGCAGCAGCAGCAGCAGCTCGCATTAGCAGCATCGGCATGCAGCAGCAGCAGCAGCACGCAGCAGCAGCAGCTGAACGCAGCAGCAGTACGCAGCAGCAGCAGCAGCACGCAGCAGCAGCAGCAGCATGCAGCAGCAGCTGCAGCAGCAGCACGCAGCACGCAGCAGCAGCAGCAGCAGCAGCACGCAGCAGCCGCAGCATAACGCAGCAGCAGCAGCAGCAGCAGCAGCAGCAGCACGCAGCAGCAGCAGCAGCACGCAGCAGCAGCAGCACGCAGCACGCAGCAGCAGGACGCAGCAGCACGCAGCAGCAGCAGCACGCAGCAGCAGCAGCAGCACGCAGCAGCAGCAGCAGCAGCAGCACGCAGCAGCAGCAGCACGCAGCAGCAGCAGCACGCAGCAGCAGCAGCACGCAGCAGCAGCAGCTTCACGCAGCAGCAGCAGCAGCACGCAGCAGCAGCAACACGCAGCAGCAGCAGCAGCAGCAGCAGCAGCACGCAGCAGCCGCAGCATAACGCAGCAGCAGCAGTAGCAGCAGTAGCAGCAGCAGCAGCACGCAGCAGCAGCAGCAGCGAGCAGCAGCAGCAGCAGCACGCAGCAGCAGCAGCAGCACGCAGCAGCAGCAGCAGCACGCAGCAGCAGCAGCACGCAGCACGCAGCAGCAGCACGCAGCAGCACGCAGCAGCACGCAGCAGCAGCAGCACGCAGCAGCAGCAGCAGCAGCACGCAGCAGCAGCAGCAGCACGCAGCAGCAGCAGCAGCATGCAGCAGCAGCAGCACGCAGCAGCAGTAGCATGCAGCAGCAGCAGCACGCAGCACGCAGCAGCAGCACGCAGCAGCACGCAGCAGCCGCAGCATAACGCAGCAGCAGCAGCAGCAGCAGCAGCAGCAGCACGCAGCAGCAGCAGCAGCAGCAGCACGCAGCAGCAGCAGCAGCACGCAGCAGCAGCAGCAGCAGCAGCACGCAGCAGCAGTACGCAGCAGCAGCAGCAGCAGCACGCAGGAGCAGCAGCAGCACGCAGCAGCAGCAGCAGCACGCTGCAGCAGCAGCAGCACGCAGCAGCAGCAGCAGCAGCACGCAGCAGCAGCAGCACGCAGCAGCAGCAGCAGCAGCAGCACGCAGCACGCAGCAGCAGCAGCAACACGCAGCAGCAGCAGCAGCACGCATCAGCAGCAGCAGCACGCAGCACGCAGCAGAAGCAGCAGCACGCAGCAGCCGCAGCATAACGCAGCAGCAGCAGCAGCAGCACGCAGCAGCAGCAGCACGCAGCAGCAGCAGCACGCAGCAACAGCAGCACGCAGCAGCAGCAGCATGCAGCAGCAGCAGCACGCAGCACGCAGCAGCAGCACGCAGCAGCACGCAGCAGCAGCAGCAGCACGCAGCAGCAGCAGCAGCACGCAGCAGCAGCAGCAGCACGCAGCAGCAGCAGCATGCAGCAGCACGCAGCAGCAGCAGCAGCACGCAGCAGCAGCAGCAGCAGCAGCACGCAGCAGCAGCTGCAGCAGCACGCAGGAGCAGCAGCAGCACGCAGCAGCAGCAGCATGCAGCAGCACGCAGCAGCAGCAGCAGCACGCAGCAGCAGCAGCAGCAGCAGCACGCAGCAGCAGCTGCAGCAGCACGCAGCAGAAGCAGCAGCACGCAGCAGCCGCAGCATAACGCAGCAGCAGCAGCAGCAGCACGCAGCAGCAGCAGCACGCAGCAGCAGCAGCACGCAGCAACAGCAGCACGCAGCAGCAGCAGCATGCAGCAGCAGCAGCACGCAGCACGCAGCAGCAGCACGCAGCAGCACGCAGCAGCAGCAGCAGCACGCAGCAGCAGCAGCAGCACGCAGCAGCAGCAGCAGCACGCAGCAGCAGCAGCAGCAGCACGCAGCAGCAGCAGCAGCACGCAGCAGCAGCAGCAGCACGCAGCAGCACGAAGCAGCACGCAGCAGCAGCAGCACGCAGCAGCAGCACGCAGCAGCAGCAGCACGCAGCAGCAGCACGCAGCAGCAGCAGCAGCACGCAGCAGCACGCAGCAGCACGCAGCAGCAGCAGCAGCAGCACGCAGCACGCAACAGCAGCAGCAGCACGCAGCAGCAGCAGTAGCACGCAGCAGCAGCAGCACGCAGCAGCAGCAGCAGCAGCAGCAGCAGCAGCAGCACGCAGCAGCAGCAGCATGCAGCAGCACGCAGCAGCAGCAGCAGCACGCAGCAGCAGCAGCAGCAGCAGCAGCAGCACGCAGCAGCAGCTGCAGCAGCACGCAGGAGCAGCAGCAGCACGCAGCAGCAGCAGCAGCACGCTGCAGCAGCAGCAGCACGCAATAGCAGCAGCAGCACGCAGCAGCAGCAGCAGCACGCAGCAGCAGCAGCAGCACGCAGCAGCAGCAGCAGCAGCACGCAGGAGCAGCAGCAGCAGCACGCAGGAGCAGCAGCAGCACGCAGCAGCAGCAGCAGCACGCTGCAGCAGCAGCAGCTCGCATTAGCAGCATCGGCATGCAGCAGCAGCAGCAGCACGCAGCAGCAGCAGCTGAACGCAGCAGCAGTACGCAGCAGCAGCAGCAGCACGCAGCAGCAGCAGCAGCATGCAGCAGCAGCTGCAGCAGCAGCACGCAGCACGCAGCAGCAGCAGCAGCAGCAGCACGCAGCAGCCGCAGCATAACGCAGCAGCAGCAGCAGCAGCAGCAGCAGCACGCAGCAGCAGCAGCAGCACGCAGCAGCAGCAGCACGCAGCACGCAGCAGCAGGACGCAGCAGCACGCAGCAGCAGCAGCACGCAGCAGCAGCAGCAGCACGCAGCAGCAGCAGCAGCAGCAGCACGCAGCAGCAGCAGCACGCAGCAGCAGCAGCAGCACGCAGCAGCAGCAACACGCAGCAGCAGCAGCAGCAGCAGCAGCAGCACGCAGCAGCCGCAGCATAACGCAGCAGCAGCAGTAGCAGCAGTAGCAGCAGCAGCAGCACGCAGCAGCAGCAGCAGCACGCAGCAGCAGCAGCAGCACGCAGCAGCAGCAGCAGCACGCAGCAGCAGCAGCACGCAGCACGCAGCAGCAGCACGCAGCAGCACGCAGCAGCAGCAGCACGCAGCAGCAGCAGCAGCAGCACGCAGCAGCAGCAGCAGCACGCAGCAGCAGCAGCAGCATGCAGCAGCAGCAGCACGCAGCAGCAGTAGCATGCAGCAGCAGCAGCACGCAGCACGCAGCAGCAGCACGCAGCAGCACGCAGCAGCAGCAGCAGCAGCACGCAGCAGCCGCAGCATAACGCAGCAGCAGCAGCAGCAGCAGCAGCAGCAGCACGCAGCAGCAGCAGCAGCACGCAGCAGCAGCAGCAGCACGCAGCAGCAGCAGCAGCAGCAGCACGCAGCAGCAGCAGCAGCAGCACGCAGCAGCAGCAGCAGCAGCAGCACGCAGCAGCAGCAGCAGCACGCAGCAGCAGCAGCAGCACGCAGCAGCAGCAACACGCAGCAGCAGCAGCAGCAGCAGCAGCAGCACGCAGCAGCCGCAGCATAACGCAGCAGCAGCAGCAGCAGCAGCAGCAGCAGCACGCAGCAGCAGCAGCAGCACGCAGCAGCAGCAGCAGCACGCAGCAGCAGCAGCACGCAGCACGCAGCAGCAGCACGCAGCAGCACGCAGCAGCAGCAGCACGCAGCAGCAGCAGCAGCAGCACGCAGCAGCAGCAGCAGCACGCAGCAGCAGCAGCAGCACGCAGCAGCAGCAGCAGCACGCAGCAGCAGCAGCACGCAGCAGCAGCAGCATGCAGCAGCAGCAGCACGCAGCACGCAGCAGCAGCACGCAGCAGCACGCAGCAGCAGCAGCAGCACGCAGCAGCAGCAGCAGCACGCAGCAGCAGCAGCAGCACGCAGCAGCAGCAGCAACACGCAGCAGCAGCAGCAGCAGCAGCAGCACGCAGCAGCCGCAGCAGCAGAACGCAGCAGCAGCAGCACGCAGCAGCAGCAGCACGCAGCAGCAGCAGCATGCAGCAGCAGCAGCACGCAGCACGCAGCAGCAGCACGCAGCAGCACGCAGCAGCACGCAGCAGCAGCAGCACGCAGCAGCAGCACGCAGCAGCAGCAGCACGCAGCAGCAGCACGCAGCAGCAGCAGCAGCACGCAGCAGCACGCAGCAGCAGCAGCAGCAGCAGCACGCAGCACGCAGCAGCAGCAGCACGCAGCAGCAGCAGCAGCACGCAGCAGCAGCAGCAGCAGCAGCAGCACGCAGCAGCAGCAGCACGCAGCAGCAGCAGCAGCACGCAGCAGCAGCAGCAGCACGCAGCAGGAGCAGCAGCTCGCATTAGCAGCATCGGCATGCAGCAGCAGCAGCAGCACGCAGCAGCAGCAGCAGAACGCAGCAGCAGTACATAGCAGCAGCAGCAGCACGCAGCAGCAGCAGCAGCATGCAGCAGCAGCTGCAGCAGCAGCAGCAGCACGCAGCACGCAGCAGCAGCAGCAGCAGCAGCAGCAGCTGCAGCAGCAGCACGCAGCACGCAGCAGCAGCAGCAGCACGCAGCAGCCGCAGCATAACGCAGCAGCAGCAGCAGCAGCAGCACGCAGCAGCAGCAGCACGCAGCAGCAGCAGCACGCAGCAGCAGCAGCAGCAGCAGCACGCAGCAGCAGCAGCAGCACGCAGCAGCAGCAGCAGCACGCAGCAGCAGCAGCAGCACGCAGCAGCAGCAGCACGCAGCAGCAGCAGCAGCACGCAGCAGCAGCAACACGCAGCAGCAGCAGCAGCAGCAGCAGCAGCACGCAGCAGCCGCAGCATAACGCAGCAGCAGCAGCAGCAGCAGCAGCACGCAGCAGCAGCAGCAGCACGCAGCAGCAGCAGCAGCACGCAGCAGCAGCAGCACGCAGCACGCAGCAGCAGCACGCAGCAGCACGCAGCAGCAGCAGCACGCAGCAGCAGCAGCACGCAGCACGCGGCAGCAGCAGCAACACGCAGCACGCAGCAGCAGCACGCAGCAGCACGCAGCAGCAGCAGCACGCAGCAGCAGCAGCAGCAGCACGCAGCAGCAGCAGCAGCACGCAGCAGCAGCTGCAGCAGCACGCAGGAGCAGCAGCAGCACGCAGCAGCAGCAGCATGCAGCAGCACGCAGCAGCAGCAGCAGCACGCAGCAGCAGCAGCAGCAGCAGCACGCAGCAGCAGCTGCAGCAGCACGCAGCAGAAGCAGCAGCACGCAGCAGCCGCAGCATAACGCAGCAGCAGCAGCAGCAGCACGCAGCAGCAGCAGCACGCAGCAGCAGCAGCACGCAGCAACAGCAGCACGCAGCAGCAGCAGCATGCAGCAGCAGCAGCACGCAGCACGCAGCAGCAGCACGCAGCAGCACGCAGCAGCAGCAGCAGCACGCAGCAGCAGCAGCAGCACGCAGCAGCAGCAGCAGCACGCAGCAGCAGCAGCAGCAGCACGCAGCAGCAGCAGCAGCACGCAGCAGCAGCAGCAGCACGCAGCAGCACGAAGCAGCACGCAGCAGCAGCAGCACGCAGCAGCAGCACGCAGCAGCAGCAGCACGCAGCAGCAGCACGCAGCAGCAGCAGCAGCACGCAGCAGCACGCAGCAGCACGCAGCAGCAGCAGCAGCAGCACGCAGCACGCAACAGCAGCAGCAGCACGCAGCAGCAGCAGTAGCACGCAGCAGCAGCAGCACGCAGCAGCAGCAGCAGCAGCAGCAGCAGCAGCAGCACGCAGCAGCAGCAGCATGCAGCAGCACGCAGCAGCAGCAGCAGCACGCAGCAGCAGCAGCAGCAGCAGCACGCAGCAGCAGCTGCAGCAGCACGCAGGAGCAGCAGCAGCACGCAGCAGCAGCAGCAGCACGCTGCAGCAGCAGCAGCACGCAATAGCAGCAGCAGCACGCAGCAGCAGCAGCAGCACGCAGCAGCAGCAGCAGCACGCAGCAGCAGCAGCAGCAGCACGCAGGAGCAGCAGCAGCAGCACGCAGGAGCAGCAGCAGCACGCAGCAGCAGCAGCAGCACGCTGCAGCAGCAGCAGCTCGCATTAGCAGCATCGGCATGCAGCAGCAGCAGCAGCACGCAGCAGCAGCAGCTGAACGCAGCAGCAGTACGCAGCAGCAGCAGCAGCACGCAGCAGCAGCAGCAGCATGCAGCAGCAGCTGCAGCAGCAGCACGCAGCACGCAGCAGCAGCAGCAGCAGCAGCACGCAGCAGCCGCAGCATAACGCAGCAGCAGCAGCAGCAGCGGCAGCAGCACGCAGCAGCAGCAGCAGCACGCAGCAGCAGCAGCACGCAGCACGCAGCAGCAGGACGCAGCAGCACGCAGCAGCAGCAGCACGCAGCAGCAGCAGCAGCACGCAGCAGCAGCAGCAGCAGCAGCACGCAGCAGCAGCAGCACGCAGCAGCAGCAGCAGCACGCAGCAGCAGCAACACGCAGCAGCAGCAGCAGCAGCAGCAGCAGCACGCAGCAGCCGCAGCATAACGCAGCAGCAGCAGTAGCAGCAGTAGCAGCAGCAGCAGCACGCAGCAGCAGCAGCAGCACGCAGCAGCAGCAGCAGCACGCAGCAGCAGCAGCACGCAGCAGCAGCAGCACGCAGCACGCAGCAGCAGCACGCAGCAGCACGCAGCAGCAGCAGCACGCAGCAGCAGCAGCAGCAGCACGCAGCAGCAGCAGCAGCACGCAGCAGCAGCAGCAGCATGCAGCAGCAGCAGCACGCAGCAGCAGTAGCATGCAGCAGCAGCAGCACGCAGCACGCAGCAGCAGCACGCAGCAGCACGCAGCAGCAGCAGCAGCAGCACGCAGCAGCCGCAGCATAACGCAGCAGCAGCAGCAGCAGCAGCAGCAGCAGCACGCAGCAGCAGCAGCAGCACGCAGCAGCAGCAGCAGCACGCAGCAGCAGCAGCAGCAGCAGCACGCAGCAGCAGCAGCAGCAGCACGCAGCAGCAGCAGCAGCAGCAGCACGCAGCAGCAGCAGCAGCACGCAGCAGCAGCAGCAGCACGCAGCAGCAGCAACACGCAGCAGCAGCAGCAGCAGCAGCAGCAGCACGCAGCAGCCGCAGCATAACGCAGCAGCAGCAGCAGCAGCAGCAGCAGCAGCACGCAGCAGCAGCAGCAGCACGCAGCAGCAGCAGCAGCACGCAGCAGCAGCAGCACGCAGCACGCAGCAGCAGCACGCAGCAGCACGCAGCAGCAGCAGCACGCAGCAGCAGCAGCAGCAGCACGCAGCAGCAGCAGCAGCACGCAGCAGCAGCAGCAGCACGCAGCAGCAGCAGCAGCACGCAGCAGCAGCAGCACGCAGCAGCAGCAGCATGCAGCAGCAGCAGCACGCAGCACGCAGCAGCAGCACGCAGCGGCACGCAGCAGCAGCAGCAGCACGCAGCAGCAGCAGCAGCACGCAGCAGCAGCAGCAGCACGCAGCAGCAGCAGCAACACGCAGCAGCAGCAGCAGCAGCAGCAGCACGCAGCAGCCGCAGCAGCAGAACGCAGCAGCAGCAGCACGCAGCAGCAGCAGCACGCAGCAGCAGCAGCATGCAGCAGCAGCAGCACGCAGCACGCAGCAGCAGCACGCAGCAGCACGCAGCAGCACGCAGCAGCAGCAGCACGCAGCAGCAGCACGCAGCAGCAGCAGCACGCAGCAGCAGCACGCAGCAGCAGCAGCAGCACGCAGCAGCACGCAGCAGCAGCAGCAGCAGCAGCACGCAGCACGCAGCAGCAGCAGCACGCAGCAGCAGCAGCAGCACGCAGCAGCAGCAGCAGCAGCAGCAGCACGCAGCAGCAGCAGCACGCAGCAGCAGCAGCAGCACGCAGCAGCAGCAGCAGCACGCAGCAGGAGCAGCAGCTCGCATTAGCAGCATCGGCATGCAGCAGCAGCAGCAGCAGCACGCAGCAGCAGCAGCAGAACGCAGCAGCAGTACATAGCAGCAGCAGCAGCACGCAGCAGCAGCAGCAGCATGCAGCAGCAGCTGCAGCAGCAGCAGCAGCACGCAGCACGCAGCAGCAGCAGCAGCAGCAGCAGCAGCTGCAGCAGCAGCACGCAGCACGCAGCAGCAGCAGCAGCACGCAGCAGCCGCAGCATAACGCAGCAGCAGCAGCAGCAGCAGCACGCAGCAGCAGCAGCACGCAGCAGCAGCAGCACGCAGCAGCAGCAGCAGCAGCAGCACGCAGCAGCAGCAGCAGCACGCAGCAGCAGCAGCAGCACGCAGCAGCAGCAGCAGCACGCAGCAGCAGCAGCACGCAGCAGCAGCAGCAGCACGCAGCAGCAGCAACACGCAGCAGCAGCAGCAGCAGCAGCAGCAGCACGCAGCAGCCGCAGCATAACGCAGCAGCAGCAGCAGCAGCAGCAGCACGCAGCAGCAGCAGCAGCACGCAGCAGCAGCAGCAGCACGCAGCAGCAGCAGCACGCAGCACGCAGCAGCAGCACGCAGCAGCACGCAGCAGCAGCAGCACGCAGCAGCAGTAGCATGCAGCAGCAGCAGCACGCAGCACGCAGCAGCAGCACGCAGCAGCACGCAGCAGCAGCAGCAGCAGCACGCAGCAGCCGCAGCATAACGCAGCAGCAGCAGCAGCAGCAGCAGCAGCAGCACGCAGCAGCAGCAGCAGCACGCAGCAGCAGCAGCAGCAGCAGCAGCAGCAGCACGCAGCAGCAGCAGCAGCACGCAGCAGCAGCAGCACGCAGCACGCAGCAGCAGGACGCAGCAGCACGCAGCAGCAGCAGCACGCAGCAGCAGCAGCAGCACGCAGCAGCAGCAGCAGCAGCAGCACGCAGCAGCAGCAGCACGCAGCAGCAGCAGCAGCACGCAGCAGCAGCAACACGCAGCAGCAGCAGCAGCAGCAGCAGCAGCAGCAGCACGCAGCAGCCGCAGCATAACGGAGCAGCAGCAGTAGCAGCAGTAGCAGCAGCAGCAGCACGCAGCAGCAGCAGCAGCACGCAGCAGCAGCAGCAGCACGCAGCAGCAGCAGCAGCACGCAGCAGCAGCAGCACGCAGCACGCAGCAGCAGCACGCAGCAGCACGCAGCAGCAGCAGCACGCAGCAGCAGCAGCAGCAGCACGCAGCAGCAGCAGCAGCACGCAGCAGCAGCAGCAGCATGCAGCAGCAGCAGCACGCAGCAGCAGTAGCATGCAGCAGCAGCAGCACGCAGCACGCAGCAGCAGCACGCAGCAGCACGCAGCAGCAGCAGCAGCAGCACGCAGCAGCCGCAGCATAACGCAGCAGCAGCAGCAGCAGCAGCAGCACGCAGCAGCAGCAGCAGCACGCAGCAGCAGCAGCAGCACGCAGCAGCAGCAGCAGCAGCAGCACGCAGCAGCAGCAGCAGCAGCACGCAGCAGCAGCAGCAGCAGCAGCACGCAGCAGCAGCAGCAGCACGCAGCAGCAGCAGCAGCACGCAGCAGCAGCAACACGCAGCAGCAGCAGCAGCAGCAGCAGCAGCACGCAGCAGCCGCAGCATAACGCAGCAGCAGCAGCAGCAGCAGCAGCAGCAGCACGCAGCAGCAGCAGCAGCACGCAGCAGCAGCAGCAGCACGCAGCAGCAGCAGCACGCAGCACGCAGCAGCAGCACGCAGCAGCACGCAGCAGCAGCAGCACGCAGCAGCAGCAGCAGCAGCACGCAGCAGCAGCAGCAGCACGCAGCAGCAGCAGCAGCACGCAGCAGCAGCAGCAGCACGCAGCAGCAGCAGCACGCAGCAGCAGCAGCATGCAGCAGCAGCAGCACGCAGCACGCAGCAGCAGCACGCAGCAGCACGCAGCAGCAGCAGCAGCACGCAGCAGCAGCAGCAGCACGCAGCAGCAGCAGCAGCACGCAGCAGCAGCAGCAACACGCAGCAGCAGCAGCAGCAGCAGCAGCACGCAGCAGCCGCAGCAGCAGAACGCAGCAGCAGCAGCACGCAGCAGCAGCAGCACGCAGCAGCAGCAGCATGCAGCAGCAGCAGCAGCAGCACGCAGCACGCAGCAGCAGCACGCAGCAGCACGCAGCAGCACGCAGCAGCAGCAGCACGCAGCAGCAGCACGCAGCAGCAGCAGCACGCAGCAGCAGCACGCAGCAGCAGCAGCAGCACGCAGCAGCACGCAGCAGCAGCAGCAGCAGCAGCACGCAGCACGCAGCAGCAGCAGCACGCAGCAGCAGCAGCAGCACGCAGCAGCAGCAGCAGCAGCAGCAGCACGCAGCAGCAGCAGCACGCAGCAGCAGCAGCAGCACGCAGCAGCAGCAGCAGCACGCAGCAGGAGCAGCAGCTCGCATTAGCAGCATCGGCATGCAGCAGCAGCAGCAGCACGCAGCAGCAGCAGCAGAACGCAGCAGCAGTACATAGCAGCAGCAGCAGCACGCAGCAGCAGCAGCAGCATGCAGCAGCAGCTGCAGCAGCAGCAGCAGCACGCAGCACGCAGCAGCAGCAGCAGCAGCAGCTGCAGCAGCAGCACGCAGCACGCAGCAGCAGCAGCAGCACGCAGCAGCCGCAGCATAACGCAGCAGCAGCAGCAGCAGCAGCACGCAGCAGCAGCAGCACGCAGCAGCAGCAGCACGCAGCAGCAGCAGCAGCAGCAGCACGCAGCAGCAGCAGCAGCACGCAGCAGCAGCAGCAGCAGCAGCACGCAGCAGCAGCAGCAGCACGCAGCAGCAGCAGCACGCAGCAGCAGCAGCAGCACGCAGCAGCAGCAACACGCAGCAGCAGCAGCAGCAGCAGCAGCAGCACGCAGCAGCCGCAGCATAACGCAGCAGCAGCAGCAGCAGCAGCAGCACGCAGCAGCAGCAGCAGCACGCAGCAGCAGCAGCAGCACGCAGCAGCAGCAGCACGCAGCACGCAGCAGCAGCACGCAGCAGCACGCAGCAGCAGCAGCACGCAGCAGCAGCAGCACGCAGCACGCGGCAGCAGCAGCAACACGCAGCACGCAGCAGCAGCACGCAGCAGCACGCAGCAGCAGCAGCACGCAGCAGCAGCAGCAGCAGCACGCAGCAGCAGCAGCAGCAGCAGCACGCAGCAGCAGCAGCAGCATGCAGCAGCAGCAGCACGCAGCAGCAGTAGCATGCAGCAGCAGCAGCACGCAGCACGCAGCAGCAGCACGCAGCAGCACGCAGCAGCAGCAGCAGCAGCACGCAGCAGCCGCAGCATAACGCAGCAGCAGCAGCAGCAGCAGCAGCAGCAGCACGCAGCAGCAGCAGCAGCACGCAGCAGCAGCAGCAGCACGCAGCAGCAGCAGCAGCAGCAGCACGCAGCAGCAGTACGCAGCAGCAGCAGCAGCAGCACGCAGGAGCAGCAGCAGCACGCAGCAGCAGCAGCAGCACGCTGCAGCAGCAGCAGCACGCAGCAGCAGCAGCAGCAGCAGCAGCACGTAGCAGCAGCAACACGCAGCAGCAGCAGCAGCAGCAGCAGCAGCACGCAGCAGCAGCAGCACGTAGCAGCAGCAGCAGCAGCACGCAGCACGCAGCAGCAGCAGCAACACGCAGCAGCAGCAGCAGCACGCATCAGCAGCAGCAGCACGCAGCACGCAGCAGAAGCAGCAGCACGCAGCAGCCGCAGCATAACGCAGCAGCAGCAGCAGCAGCACGCAGCAGCAGCAGCACGCAGCAGCAGCAGCACGCAGCAACAGCAGCACGCAGCAGCAGCAGCATGCAGCAGCAGCAGCAGCAGCACGCAGCACGCAGCAGCAGCACGCAGCAGCACGCAGCAGCAGCAGCAGCACGCAGCAGCAGCAGCAGCACGCAGCAGCAGCAGCAGCACGCAGCAGCAGCAGCAGCAGCACGCAGCAGCAGCAGCAGCAGCACGCAGCAGCAGCAGCAGCACGCAGCAGCAGCACGCAGCAGCACGCAGCAGCACGCAGCAGCAGCAGCACGCAGCAGCAGCACGCAGCAGCAGCAGCACGCAGCAGCAGCACGCAGCAGCAGCAGCAGCACGCAGCAGCACGCAGCATCACGCAGCAGCAGCAGCAGCAGCACGCAGCACGCAACAGCAGCAGCAGCAGCAGCACGCAGCAGCAGCAGTAGCACGCAGCAGCAGCAGCACGCAGCAGCAGCAGCAGCAGCAGCAGCAGCAGCAGCAGCAGCAGCACGCAGCAGCAGCAGCATGCAGCAGCACGCAGCAGCAGCAGCAGCACGCAGCAGCAGCAGCAGCAGCAGCACGCAGCAGCAGCTGCAGCAGCACGCAGGAGCAGCAGCAGCACGCAGCAGCAGCAGCAGCACGCTGCAGCAGCAGCAGCACGCAATAGCAGCAGCAGCACGCAGCAGCAGCAGCAGCACGCAGCAGCAGCAGCAGCACGCAGCAGCAGCAGCAGCAGCACGCAGGAGCAGCAGCAGCAGCACGCAGGAGCAGCAGCAGCACGCAGCAGCAGCAGCAGCACGCTGCAGCAGCAGCAGCTCGCATTAGCAGCATCGGCATGCAGCAGCAGCAGCAGCACGCAGCAGCAGCAGCTGAACGCAGCAGCAGTACGCAGCAGCAGCAGCAGCACGCAGCAGCAGCAGCAGCATGCAGCAGCAGCTGCAGCAGCAGCACGCAGCACGCAGCAGCAGCAGCAGCACGCAGCACGCAGCAGCAGGACGCAGCAGCACGCAGCAGCAGCAGCACGCAGCAGCAGCAGCAGCACGCAGCAGCAGCAGCAGCAGCAGCAGCAGCACGCAGCAGCAGCAGCACGCAGCAGCAGCAGCAGCACGCAGCAGCAGCAACACGCAGCAGCAGCAGCAGCAGCAGCAGCAGCACGCAGCAGCCGCAGCATAACGCAGCAGCAGCAGTAGCAGCAGTAGCAGCAGCAGCAGCACGCAGCAGCAGCAGCAGCACGCAGCAGCAGCAGCAGCACGCAGCAGCAGCAGCAGCACGCAGCAGCAGCAGCACGCAGCACGCAGCAGCAGCACGCAGCAGCACGCAGCAGCAGCAGCACGCAGCAGCAGCAGCAGCAGCACGCAGCAGCAGCAGCAGCACGCAGCAGCAGCAGCAGCATGCAGCAGCAGCAGCACGCAGCAGCAGTAGCATGCAGCAGCAGCAGCACGCAGCACGCAGCAGCAGCACGCAGCAGCACGCAGCAGCAGCAGCAGCAGCACGCAGCAGCCGCAGCATAACGCAGCAGCAGCAGCAGCAGCAGCAGCACGCAGCAGCAGCAGCAGCACGCAGCAGCAGCAGCAGCACGCAGCAGCAGCAGCAGCAGCAGCACGCAGCAGCAGCAGCAGCAGCACGCAGCAGCAGCAGCAGCAGCAGCAGCAGCACGCAGCAGCAGCAGCAGCACGCAGCAGCAGCAGCAGCACGCAGCAGCAGCAACACGCAGCAGCAGCAGCAGCAGCAGCAGCAGCACGCAGCAGCCGCAGCATAACGCAGCAGCAGCAGCAGCAGCAGCAGCAGCAGCACGCAGCAGCAGCAGCAGCACGCAGCAGCAGCAGCACGCAGCACGCAGCAGCAGCACGCAGCAGCACGCAGCAGCAGCAGCACGCAGCAGCAGCAGCAGCAGCACGCAGCAGCAGCAGCAGCACGCAGCAGCAGCAGCAGCACGCAGCAGCAGCAGCAGCACGCAGCACGCAGCAGCAGCACGCAGCAGCACGCAGCAGCAGCAGCAGCACGCAGCAGCAGCAGCAGCACGCAGCAGCAGCAGCAGCACGCAGCAGCAGCAGCAACACGCAGCAGCAGCAGCAGCAGCAGCAGCACGCAGCAGCCGCAGCAGCAGCACGCAGCAGCAGCAGCACGCAGCAGCAGCAGCATGCAGCAGCAGCAGCACGCAGCACGCAGCAGCAGCACGCAGCAGCACGCAGCAGCACGCAGCAGCAGCAGCACGCAGCAGCAGCACGCAGCAGCAGCAGCACGCAGCAGCAGCACGCAGCAGCAGCAGCAGCACGCAGCAGCACGCAGCAGCAGCAGCAGCAGCAGCACGCAGCACGCAGCAGCAGCAGCACGCAGCAGCAGCAGCAGCACGCAGCAGCAGCAGCAGCAGCAGCAGCACGCAGCAGCAGCAGCACGCAGCAGCAGCAGCAGCACGCAGCAGCAGCAGCAGCACGCAGCAGGAGCAGCAGCTCGCATTAGCAGCATCGGCATGCAGCAGCAGCAGCAGCACGCAGCAGCAGCAGCAGAACGCAGCAGCAGTACATAGCAGCAGCAGCAGCACGCAGCAGCAGCAGCAGCATGCAGCAGCAGCTGCAGCAGCAGCAGCAGCACGCAGCACGCAGCAGCAGCAGCAGCAGCAGCTGCAGCAGAAGCACGCAGCACGCAGCAGCAGCAGCAGCACGCAGCAGCCGCAGCATAACGCAGCAGCAGCAGCAGCACGCAGCAGCAGCAGCACGCAGCAGCAGCAGCACGCAGCAGCAGCAGCAGCAGCAGCAGCAGCACGCAGCAGCAGCAGCAGCACGCAGCAGCAGCAGCAGCACGCAGCAGCAGCAGCAGCACGCAGCAGCAGCAGCACGCAGCAGCAGCAGCAGCACGCAGCAGCAGCAACACGCAGCAGCAGCAGCAGCAGCAGCAGCAGCACGCAGCAGCCGCAGCATAACGCAGCAGCAGCAGCAGCAGCAGCAGCACGCAGCAGCAGCAGCAGCACGCAGCAGCAGCAGCAGCACGCAGCAGCAGCAGCACGCAGCACGCAGCAGCACGCAGCAGCAGCAGCACGCAGCAGCAGCAGCACGCAGCACGCGGCAGCAGCAGCAACACGCAGCAGCAGCAGCAGCACGCAGCAGCCGCAGCATAACGCAGCAGCAGCAGCACGCAGCAGCAGCAGCACGCAGCAGCAGCAGCACGCAGCACGCAGCAGCAGCAGCATGCAGCAGCAGCACGCAGCACGCAGCAGCAGCACGCAGCAGCACGCAGCAGCACGCAGCAGCAGCAGCAGCACGCAGCAGCAGCAGCACGCAGCAGCAGCAGCACGCAGCAGCAGCAGCAGGACGCAGCAGCAGCAGCAGCACGCAGCAGCAGCAGCAGCATGCAGCAGCAGCAGCAGCAGCAGCAGCACGCAGCACGCAGCAGCAGCAGCAGCACGCAGCAGCCGCAGCATAACGCAGCAGCAGCAGCACGCAGCAGCAGCAGCACGCAGCAGCAGCAGCACGCAGCAGCAGCAGCAGCAGCATGCAGCAGCAGCACGCAGCACGCAGCAGCAGCACGCAGCAGCACGCAGCAGCACGCAGCAGCAGCAGCAGCACGCAGCAGCAGCAGCACGCAGCAGCAGCAGCACGCAGCAGCAGCAGCAGGACGCAGCAGCAGCAGCAGCACGCAGAAGCAGCAGCAGCATGCAGCAGCAGCAGCAGCAGCAGCACGCAGCAGCAGCAGCACGCAGCACGCGGCAGCAGCAGCAACACGCAGCAGCAGCAGCAGCACGCAGCAGCCGCAGCATAACGCAGCAGCAGCAGCACGCAGCAGCAGCAGCACGCAGCAGCAGCAGCACGCAGCAGCAGCAGCAGCAGCATGCAGCAGCAGCACGCAGCACGCAGCAGCAGCACGCAGCAGCACGCAGCAGCACGCAGCAGCAGCAGCAGCACGCAGCAGCAGCAGCACGCAGCAGCAGCAGCAGCACGCAGCAGCAGCAGCAGCACGCAGCAGGAGCAGCAGCTCGCATTAGCAGCAACGGCATGCAGCAGCAGCAGCACGCAGCAGCAGCAGCAGAACGCAGCAGCAGTACGCAGCAGCAGCAGCAGCACGCAGCAGCCGCAGCATAACGCAGCAGCTGCAGCAGCAGCACGCAGCAGCAGCAGCACGCAGCAGCAGCAGCAGCAGCACGCAGCAGCAGCAGCAGGACGCAGCAGCAGCAGCAGCACGCAGCAGCAGCAGCAGCACGCAGCAGCAGCAGCAGCATGCAGCAGCAGCAGCAGCAGCAGCAGCAGCAGCACGCAGCACGCAGCAGCAGCAGCAGCAGCAGCACGCAGCAGCCGCAGCATAACGCAGCAGCAGCAGCAGCAGCACGCAGCAGCAGCAGCAGCAGCAGCACGCAGAGCAGCAGCACGCAGCAGCAGCAGCAGCAGCACGCAGGAGCAGCAGCACGCAGCAGCAGCAGCACGCAGCAGCAGCAGCACGCAGCAGCAGCAGCAGCACGCAGCAGCAGCAGCAGCACGCAGCAGGAGCAGCAGCTCGCATTAGCAGCAACGGCATGCAGCAGCAGCAGCAGCACGCAGCAGCAGCAGCAGCAGCACGCAGCAGCAGCAGCACGCAGCAGCAGCAGCAGCAGCAGCACGCAGCAGCAGCAGCACGCAGCAGCAGCAGCAGCACGCAGCAGCAGCAGCACGCAGCAGCAGCAGCAGCACGCAGCAGGAGCAGCAGCTCGCATTAGCAGCAACGGCATGCAGCAGCAGCAGCAGCACGCAGCAGCAGCAGCAGAACGCAGCAGCAGTACGCAGCAGCAGCAGCAGCACGCAGCAGCCGCAGCATAACGCAGCAGCTGCAGCAGCAGCACGCAGCAGCAGCAGCACGCAGCAGCAGCAGCAGCAGCACGCAGCAGCAGCAGCACGCAGCAGCAGCAGCAGCAGCAGCAGCAGGCAGCACGCAGCACGCAGCAGCAGCAGCACGCAGCAGCAGCAGCAACAGCAGCAGCACGCAGCAGCAGCAGCACGCAGCAGCAGCAGCAGCAGCACGCAGCAGCAGCAGCAGCACGCAGCAGCAGCAGCACGCAGCAGCAGCAGCAGCAGCAGCACGCAGCACGCAGCACGCAGCAGCAGCAGCAGCAGCACGCAGCAGCAGCAGCAGCACGCAGCAGCAGCAGCAACAGCAGCAGCACGCAGCAGCAGCAGCACGCAGCAGCAGCAGCAGCAGCACGCAGCAGCAGCAGCACGCAGCAGCACGCAGCAGCAGCAGCAGCATGCAGCAGCAGCAGCACGCAGCACGCAGCAGCAGCATGCAGCAGCACGCAGCAGCACGCAGCAGCAGCAGCACGCAGCAGCAGCAGCAGCACGCAGCAGCAGCAGCAGCACGCAGCAGCAGCAGCACGCAGCAGCAGCAGCACGCAGCAGCAGCAGCAGCAGCAGCACGCAGCAGAACGCAGCAGCAGTACGCAGCAGCAGCAGCAGCACGCAGCAGCAGCAGCAGCAGCAGCAGCAGCAGCATGCAGCAGCAGCTGCAGCAGCAGCACGCAGCACGCAGCACGCAGCAGCAGCAGCATTACGCAGCAGCCGCAGCATAACGCAGCAGCAGCAGCAGCAGCAGCACGCAGCAGCAGCAGCACGCAGCAGCACGCAGCAGCAGCAGCAGCAGCACGCAGCACGCAGCAGCAGCAGCAGCAGCAGCAGCAGCACGCAGCACGCAGCAGCAGCAGCAGCACGCAGCAGCCGCAGCATAACGCAGCAGCAGCAGCAGCACGCAGCTGCAGCAGCAGCACGCAGCAGCAGCAGCAGCAGCACGCAGCAGCAGCACGCAGGAGCAGCAGCAGCACGCAGCAGCAGCAGCAGCACGCTGCAGCATCAGCAGCACGCAGCAGCAGCAGCAGCAGCAGCACGCAGCAGCAGCAGCACGCAGCAGCAGCAGCAGCAGCAGCAGCAGCACGCAGCAGCAGCAGCACGTAGCAGCAGCAGCAGCACGCAGCACGCAGCAGCAGCAGCAACACGCAGCAGCAGCAGCAGCACGCATCAGCAGCAGCAGCACGCAGCACGCAGCAGAAGCAGCAGCACGCAGCAGCCGCAGCATAACGCAGCAGCAGCAGCAGCAGCACGCAGCAGCAGCAGCACGCAGCAGCAGCAGCACGCAGCAGCAGCAGCATGCAGCAGCAGCAGCACGCAGCACGCAGCAGCAGCACGCAGCAGCAGCAGCAGCACGCAGCAGCAGCAGCAGCACGCAGCAGCAGCAGCAGCACGCAGCAGCAGCAGCAGCACGCAGCAGCAGCAGCAGCAGCACGCAGCAGAACGCAGCAGCAGTACGCAGCAGCAGCAGCAGCACGCAGCAGCAGCAGCAGCAGCATGCAGCAGCAGCTGCAGCAGCAGCACGCAGCACGCAGCACGCAGAAGCCGCAGCATAACGCAGCAGCAGCAGCAGCAGCAGCAGCAGCACGCAGCAGCAGCAGCACGCAGCAGAACGCAGCAGCAGTACGCAGCAGCAGCAGCAGCACGCAGCAGCAGCAGCAGCAGCATGCAGCAGCAGCTGCAGCAGCAGCACGCAGCACGCAGCACGCAGAAGCCGCAGCATAACGCAGCAGCAGTAGCAGCAGCAGCAGCAGCAGCAGCATGCAGCAGCAGCAGCACGCAGCACGCAGCAGCAGCACGCAGCAGCACGCAGCAGCAGCAGCAGCACGCATCAGCAGCAGCAGCACGCAGCACGCAGCAGAAGCAGCAGCACGCAGCAGCCGCAGCATAACGCAGCAGCAGCAGCAGCACGCAGCAGCAGCAGCACGCAGCAGCAGCAGCACGCAGCAGCAGCAGCACGCAGCAGCAGCAGCACGCAGCAGCAGCAGCATGCAGCAGCAGCAGCACGCAGCACGCAGCAGCAGCACGCAGCAGCACGCAGCAGCAGCAGCAGCACGCAGCAGCAGCAGCAGCACGCAGCAGCAGCAGCAGCACGCAGCAGCAGCAGCAGCACGCAGCAGCAGCAGCAGAACGCAGCAGCAGTACGCAGCAGCAGCAGCAGCACGCAGCAGCCGCAGCATAACGCAGCAGCTGCAGCAGCAGCACGCAGCAGCAGCAGCACGCAGCAGCAGCAGCAGCAGCACGCAGCAGCAGCAGCACGCAGCAGCAGCAGCAGCAGGCAGCACGCAGCACGCAGCAGCCGCAGCATAACGCAGCAGCAGCAGCAGCAGCACGCAGCAGCAGCAGCAGCACGCAGCAGCAGCAGCAACAGCAGCAGCACGCAGCAGCAGCAGCACGCAGCTGCAGCAGCAGCAGCACGCAGCAGCAGCAGCAGCAGCAGCACGCAGCAGCACGCAGCAGCAGCAGCAGCATGCAGCAGCAGCAGCACGCAGCACGCAGCAGCAGCATGCAGCAGCACGCAGCAGCAGCAGCACGCAGCAGCAGCAGCAGCACGCAGCAGCAGCAGCACGCAGCAGCAGCAGCAGCAGCAGCACGCAGCACGCAGCACGCAGCAGCAGCACGCAGCAGCACGCAGCAGCAGCAGCAGCACGCAGCAGCAGCAGCAGCAGCACGCAGCAGCAGCAGCACGCAGCAGCAGCAGCACGCAGCAGCAGCAGCAGCAGCAGCACGCAGCAGAACGCAGCAGCAGTACGCAGCAGCAGCTGCAGCACGCAGCAGCAGCAGCACGCAGCAGCAGCAGCACGCAGCAGCAGCAGCAGCAGCAGCACGCAGCAGAACGCAGCAGCATTACGCAGCAGCCGCAGCATAACGCAGCAGCAGCAGCAGCACGCAGCAGCAGCAGCACGCAGCAGCACGCAGCAGCAGCAGCAGCAGCACGCAGCACGCAGCACGCAGCAGCAGCAGCAGCAGCCGCACGCAGCACGCAGCAGCAGCAGCAGCACGCAGCAGCCGCAGCATAACGCAGCAGCAGCAGCAGCACGCAGCTGCAGCAGCAGCACGCAGCAGCAGCAGCAGCAGCACGCAGCAGCAGCACGCAGGAGCAGCAGCAGCACGCAGCAGCAGCAGCAGCACGCTGCAGCAGCAGCAGCACGCAGCAGCAGCAGCAGCAGCAGCAGCACGCAGCAGCAGCAGCACGCAGCAGCAGCAGCAGCAGCAGCAGCAGCACGCAGCAGCAGCAGCACGTAGCAGCAGCAGCAGCACGCAGCACGCAGCAGCAGCAGCAACACGCAGCAGCAGCAGCAGCACGCATCAGCAGCAGCAGCACGCAGCACGCAGCAGAAGCAGCAGCACGCAGCAGCCGCAGCATAACGCAGCAGCAGCAGCAGCAGCACGCAGCAGCAGCAGCACGCAGCAGCAGCAGCACGCAGCAGCAGCAGCACGCAGCAGCAGCAGCATGCAGCAGCAGCAGCACGCAGCAGCAGCAGCAGCACGCAGCAGCAGCAGCAGCACGCAGCAGCAGCAGCACGCAGCAGCAGCAGCAGCAGCAGCACGCAGCAGAACGCAGCTGCAGTACGCAGCAGCAGCAGCAGCACGCAGCAGCAGCAGCAGCAGCATGCAGCAGCAGCTGCAGCAGCAGCAGCAGCACGCAGCAGGAGCAGCAGCTCGCATTAGCAGCAACGGCATGCAGCAGCAGCAGCAGCACGCAGCAGCAGCAGCAGAACGCAGCAGCAGTACGCAGCAGCAGCAGCAGCACGCAGCAGCAGCAGCAGCATGCAGCAGCAGCAGCAGCAGCAGCAGCAGCACGCAGCACGCAGCAGCAGCAGCAGCACGCAGCAGCCGCAGCATAACGCAGCAGCAGCAGCAGCAGCACGCAGCAGCAGCAGCACGCAGCAGCAGCAGCAGCAGCAGCAGCAGCAGCAGCAGCACGCAGCAGCCGCAGCATAACGCAGCAGCAGCAGCACGCAGCAGCAGCAGCAGCACGCAGCAGCAGCAGCAGCAGCACGCAGCAGCAGCACGCAGCAGCAGCAGCAGCAGCAGCAGCAGCAGGCAGCACGCAGCACGCAGCAGCAGCAGCACGCAGCAGCCGCAGCATAACGCAGCAGCAGCAGCAGCAGCACGCAGCAGCAGCAGCAGCACGCAGCAGCAGCAGCACGCAGCAGCAGCAGCACGCAGCAGCAGCAGCATGCAGCAGCAGCAGCACGCAGCACGCAGCAGCAGCACGCATCAGCACGCAGCAGCACGCAGCAGCAGCAGCAGCACGCAGCAGCAGCAGCAGCACGCAGCAGAACGCAGCAGCAGTACGCAGCAGCAGCAGCAGCAGCACGCAGCAGCAGCAGCAGCACGCAGCAGCAGCAGCACGCAGCAGCAGCAGCACGCAGCAGCAGCAGCATGCAGCAGCAGCAGCACGCAGCACGCAGCAGCAGCACGCATCAGCACGCAGCAGCAGCAGCAGCACGCAGCAGCACGCAGCAGCAGCAGCAGCACGCAGCAGCAGCAGCAGCAGCACGCAGCAGAACGCAGCAGCAGTACGCAGCAGCAGCAGCAGCAGCACGCAGCAGCAGCAGCACGCAGCAGCAGCAGCACGCAGCAGCAGCAGCACGCAGCAGCAGCAGCAGCACGCAGCAGCAGCATGCAGCAGCAGCAGCACGCAGCACGCAGCAGCAGCACGCAGCAGCACGCAGCAGCAGCAGCACGCAGCAGCAGCAGCAGCAGCAGCACGCAGCAGCAGCAGCAGCACGCAGCAGCAGCAGCAGCACGCAGCAGCAGCAGCACGCAGCAGCAGCAGCACGCAGCAGCAGCAGCACGCAGCAGCAGCAGCACGCAGCAGCAGCAGCAGCATGCAGCAGCAGCAGCACGCAGCACGCAGCAGCAGCATGCAGCAGCACGCAGCCGAACGCAGCTGCAGTACGCAGCAGCAGCAGCAGCACGCAGCAGCAGCAGCAGCAGCATGCAGCAGCAGCTGCAGTAGCAGCACGCAGCACGCAGCACGCAGCAGCAGCAGCAGCAGCACGCAGCAGCCGCAGCATAACGCAGCAGCACGCAGCAGCAGCAGCAACACGCAGCAGCAGCAGCAGCACGCATCAGCAGCAGCAGCAGCAGCAGCACGCAGCAGCAGCAGCAGCAGCATCACGCAGCACGCAGCAGCAGCAGCAACACGCAGCAGCAGCAGCAGCAGCAGCAGCACGCATCAGCAGCAGCAGCACGCAGCACGCAGCAGAAGCAGCAGCACGCAGCAGCCGCAGCATAACGCAGCAGCAGCAGCAGCAGCACGCAGCAGCAGCAGCACGCAGCAGCAGCAGCACGCAGCAGCAGCAGCAGCACGCAGCAGCAGCAGCAGCACGCAGCAGCCGCAGCATAACGCAGCAGCAGCAGCAGCAGCACGCAGCAGCAGCAGCAGCACGCAGCAGCAGCAGCAGCACGCTGCAGCAGCAGCAGCACGCAGCAGCAGCAGCAGCAGCAGCAGCAGCAGCAGCACGCAGCAGCAGCAGCACGCAGCAGCAGCACGCAGCAGCAGCAGCACGCAGCAGCAGCAGCAGCAGCAGCAGGCAGCACGCAGCAGCAGCAGCAGCAACACGCAGCAGCAGCAGCAGCAGCACGCAGCAGCCGCAGCATAACGCAGCAGCAGCAGCAGCACGCAGCAGCAGCAGCACGCAGCAGCAGCAGCACGCAGCAGCAGCAGCAGCAGCATGCAGCAGCAGCAGCACGCAGCACGCTGCAGCAGCACGCAGCAGCACGCAGCAGCAGCAGCAGCACGCAGCAGCAGCAGCACGCAGCAGCAGCAGCAGCACGCAGCAGCACGCAGCAGCAGCAGCAGCATGCAGCAGCAGCTGCAGCAGCAGCACGCAGCACGCAGCACGCAGCAGCCGCAGCATAACGCAGCAACAGCAGCAGCAGCACGCAGCAGCAGCAGCACGCAGCAGCAGCAGCACGCAGCAGCAGCATGCAGCAGCAGCAGCACGCAGCACGCAGTAGCAGCACGCAGCAGCACGCAGCAGCAGCAGCACGCAGCAGCAGCACGCAGCAGCAGCAGCAGCACGCAGCAGCAGCAGCAGCTCGCAGCAGCAGCAGCAGCACGCAGCAGCAGCAGCAGCACGCAGCAGCAGCAGCAGCACGCAGCAGCAGCAGCACGCAGCAGCAGCAGCATGCAGCAGCAGCAGCACGCAGCAGCAGCAGCACGCAGCAGCAGCAGCAGCATGCAGCAGCAGCAGCACGCAGCACGCAGCAGCAGCATGCAGCAGCACGCAGCAGCAGCAGCACGCAGCAGCAGCAGCAGCACGCAGCAGCAGCAGCACGCAGCAGCAGCAGCAGCAGCAGCACGCAGCACGCAGCAGCAGCAGCAACACGCAGCAGCAGCAGCAGCAGCAGCACGCAGGAGCAGCAGCAGCACGCAGCAGCAGCAGCAGCACGCTGCAGCAGCAGCAGCACGCTGCAGCAGCAGCAGCACGCAGCAGCAGCACGCAGCAGCACGCAGCAGCAGCAGCAGCACGCAGCAGCAGCAGCAGCACGCAGCAGCAGCAGCACGCAGCAGCAGCAGCAGCAGCAGCAGCACGCAGCAGAACGCAGCTGCAGTACGCAGCAGCAGCAGCAGCACGCAGCAGCAGCAGCAGCATGCAGCAGCAGCAGCAGCAGCAGCAGCAGCACGCAGCAGGAGCAGCAGCTCGCATTAGCAGCAACGGCATGCAGCAGCAGCAGCAACACGCAGCAGCAGCAGCAGAACGCAGCAGCAGTACGCAGCAGCAGCAGCAGCACGCAGCAGCAGCAGCAGCATGCAGCAGCAGCAGCAGCAGCAGCAGCACGCAGCACGCAGCAGCAGCAGCAGCACGCAGCAGCCGCAGCATAACGCAGCAGCAGCAGCAGCAGCACGCAGCAGCAGCAGCACGCAGCAGCAGCAGCAGCAGCAGCAGCAGCAGCACGCAGCAGCCGCAGCATAACGCAGCAGCACGCAGCAGCCGCAGCATAACGCAGCAGCAGCAGCACGCAGCAGCAGCAGCAGCAGCAGCACGCAGCAGCAGCACGCAGCAGCATTAGCAGCAGCAGCAGCAGCAGCGGGCAGCACGCAGCACGCAGCAGCAGCAGCACGCAGCAGCCGCAGCATAACGCAGCAGCAGCAGCAGCACGCAGCAGCAGCAGCAGCACGCAGCAGCAGCAGCAGCACGCAGCAGCAGCAGCAGCACGCAGCAGCAGCAGCAGCACGCAGCAGCAGCAGCAGCAGCACGCAGAAGCAGCAGCAGCAGCACGCAGGAGCAGCAGCAGCACGCAGCAGCAGCAGCAGCACGCTGCAGCAGCAGCAGCACGCAGCAGCAGCAGCAGCAGCTGCACGCAGCAGCAGCAGCACGCAGCAGCAGCAGCAGCAGCAGCAGCACGCAGCAGCAGCAGCAGCACGCAGCAGCAGCAGCACGCAGCAGCAGCAGCAGCAACAGCACGCAGCACGCAGCAGCAGCAGCAACACGCAGCAGCAGCAGCAGCAGCAGCAGCAGCAGCAGCAGCACGCATCAGCAGCAGCAGCACGCAGCACGCAGCAGAAGCAGCAGCACGCAGCAGCAGCACGCAGCAGCAGCAGCACGCAGCAGCAGCAGCACGCAGCAGCAGCAGCATGCAGCAGCAGCAGCACGCAGCACGCAGCAGCAGCACGCAGCAGCACGCAGCAGCAGCAGCAGCACGCAGCAGCAGCAGCAGCACGCAGCAGCAGCAGCACGCAGCAGCAGCAGCAGCAGCAGCACGCAGCAGAACGCAGCTGCAGTACGCAGCAGCAGCAGCAGCACGCAGCAGCAGCAGCAGCAGCATGCAGCAGCAGCTGCAGCAGCAGCACGCAGCACGCAGCACGCAGCAGCAGCAGCAGCAGCAGCACGCAGCAGCCGCAGCATAACGCAGCAGCAGCAGCAGCAGCAGCACGCAGCAGCAGCAGCAGCAGCAGCAGCAGCAGCAGCAGCACGCAGCAGCAGCAGCAACACGCAGCAGCAGCAGCAGCACGCATCAGCAGCAGCAGCAGCAGCAGCACGCAGCAGCAGCAGCACGCAGCAGCAGCAGCATGCAGCAGCAGCAGCACGCAGCACGCAGCAGCAGCACGCAGCAGCAGCAGCAGCACGCAGCAGCAGCAGCAGCACGCAGCAGCAGCAGCAGCACGCAGCAGCCGCAGCATAACGCAGCAGCAGCAGCAGCAGCAGCACGCAGCAGCAGCAGCACGCAGCAGCAGCAGCAGCACGCTGCAGCAGCAGCAGCACGCAGCAGCAGCAGCAGCAGCAGCAGCAGCAGTAGCAGCAGCAGCACGCAGCAGCAGCAGCAGCAGCACGCAGCAGCAGCAGCAGCAGCAGCACGCAGCAGCAGCAGCACGCAGCAGCAGCAGCAGCAACACGCAGCAGCAGCACGCAGCAGCCGCAGCATAACGCAGCAGCAGCAGCAGCACGCAGCAGCAGCAGCACGCAGCAGCAGCAGCACGCAGCAGCAGCAGCACGCAGCAGCAGCAGCACGCAGCAGCAGCAGCAGCAGCATGCAGCAGCAGCAGCAGCAGCACGCAGCACGCAGCACGCAGCAGCAGCAGCAGCACGCAGCAGCACGCAGCAGCAGCAGCAGCAGCACGCAGCACGCAGCATCAGCAGCAGCAGCAGCACGCAGCAGCAGCAGCAGCACGCAGCAGCAGCAGCACGCAGCAGCAGCAGCAGCAGCAGCAGCAGCAGCAGCACGCAGCAGCAGCAGCACGCAGCAGCAGCAGCACGCAGCAGCAGCAGCAGCACGCAGCAGGAGCAGCAGCTCGCATTAGCAGCAACGGCATGCAGCAGCAGCAGCAGCACGCAGCAGCAGCAGCAGAACGCAGCAGCAGTACGCAGCAGCAGCAGCAGCACGCAGCAGCAGCAGCAGCATGCAGCAGCAGCAGCAGCAGCAGCACGCAGCACGCAGCAGCAGCAGCAGCAGCAGCAGCACGCAGCAGCCGCAGCATAACGCAGCAGCAGCAGCAGCAGCACGCAGCAGCAGCAGCACGCAGCAGCAGCAGCAGCAGCAGCAGCAGCACGCAGCAGCCGCAGCATAACGCAGCAGCAGCAGCACGCAGCAGCAGCAGCAGCACGCAGCAGCAGCAGCAGCAGCAGCAGCACGCAGCAGCAGCAGCAGCAGCAGCACGCAGCAGCAGCAGCACGCAGCAGCAGCAGCAGCAACACGCAGCAGCAGCAGCAGCAGCACGCAGCAGCCGCAGCATAACGCAGCAGCAGCAGCAGCACGCAGCAGCAGCAGCACGCAGCAGCAGCAGCACGCAGCAGCAGCAGCAGCAGCATGCAGCAGCAGCAGCACGCAGCACGCTGCAGCAGCACGCAGCAGCACGCAGCAGCAGCAGCAGCACGCAGCAGCAGCAGCACGCAGCAGCAGCAGCACGCAGCAGCACGCAGCAGCAGCAGCAGCATGCAGCAGCAGCTGCAGCAGCAGCACGCAGCACGCAGCACGCAGCAGCCGCAGCATAACGCAGCAACAGCAGCAGCAGCACGCAGCAGCAGCAGCACGCAGCAGCAGCAGCACGCAGCAGCAGCATGCAGCAGCAGCAGCACGCAGCACGCAGTAGCAGCACGCAGCAGCACGCAGCAGCAGCAGCACGCAGCAGCAGCACGCAGCAGCAGCAGCAGCACGCAGCAGCAGCAGCAGCTCGCAGCAGCAGCAGCAGCACGCAGCAGCAGCAGCAGCACGCAGCAGCAGCAGCAGCACGCAGCAGCAGCAGCACGCAGCAGCAGCAGCATGCAGCAGCAGCAGCACGCAGCAGCAGCAGCACGCAGCAGCAGCAGCAGCATGCAGCAGCAGCAGCACGCAGCACGCAGCAGCAGCATGCAGCAGCACGCAGCAGCAGCAGCACGCAGCAGCAGCAGCAGCACGCAGCAGCAGCAGCACGCAGCAGCAGCAGCAGCAGCAGCACGCAGCACGCAGCAGCAGCAGCAACACGCAGCAGCAGCAGCAGCAGCAGCACGCAGGAGCAGCAGCAGCACGCAGCAGCAGCAGCAGCACGCTGCAGCAGCAGCAGCACGCTGCAGCAGCAGCAGCACGCAGCAGCAGCACGCAGCAGCACGCAGCAGCAGCAGCACGCAGCAGCAGCAGCAGCACGCAGCAGCAGCAGCACGCAGCAGCAGCAGCAGCAGCAGCAGCACGCAGCAGAACGCAGCTGCAGTACGCAGCAGCAGCAGCAGCACGCAGCAGCAGCAGCAGCATGCAGCAGCAGCAGCAGCAGCAGCAGCAGCACGCAGCAGGAGCAGCAGCTCGCATTAGCAGCAACGGCATGCAGCAGCAGCAGCAACACGCAGCAGCAGCAGCAGAACGCAGCAGCAGTACGCAGCAGCAGCAGCAGCACGCAGCAGCAGCAGCAGCATGCAGCAGCAGCAGCAGCAGCAGCACGCAGCACGCAGCAGCAGCAGCAGCACGCAGCAGCCGCAGCATAACGCAGCAGCAGCAGCAGCAGCACGCAGCAGCAGCAGCACGCAGCAGCAGCAGCAGCAGCAGCAGCAGCAGCACGCAGCAGCCGCAGCATAACGCAGCAGCAGCAGCACGCAGCAGCAGCAGCAGCAGCAGCACGCAGCAGCAGCACGCAGCAGCATTAGCAGCAGCAGCAGCAGCAGCGGGCAGCACGCAGCACGCAGCAGCAGCAGCACGCAGCAGCCGCAGCATAACGCAGCAGCAGCAGCAGCACGCAGCAGCAGCAGCAGCACGCAGCAGCAGCAGCAGCACGCAGCAGCAGCAGCAGCACGCAGCAGCAGCAGCAGCACGCAGCAGCAGCAGCAGCAGCACGCAGCAGCAGCAGCAGCAGCACGCAGGAGCAGCAGCAGCACGCAGCAGCAGCAGCAGCACGCTGCAGCAGCAGCAGCACGCAGCAGCAGCAGCAGCAGCTGCACGCAGCAGCAGCAGCACGCAGCAGCAGCAGCAGCAGCAGCAGCACGCAGCAGCAGCAGCAGCACGCAGCAGCAGCAGCACGCAGCAGCAGCAGCAGCAACAGCACGCAGCACGCAGCAGCAGCAGCAACACGCAGCAGCAGCAGCAGCAGCAGCAGCAGCAGCAGCAGCAGCAGCACGCATCAGCAGCAGCAGCACGCAGCACGCAGCAGAAGCAGCAGCACGCAGCAGCAGCACGCAGCAGCAGCAGCACGCAGCAGCAGCAGCACGCAGCAGCAGCAGCATGCAGCAGCAGCAGCACGCAGCACGCAGCAGCAGCACGCAGCAGCACGCAGCAGCAGCAGCAGCACGCAGCAGCAGCAGCAGCACGCAGCAGCAGCAGCACGCAGCAGCAGCAGCAGCAGCAGCACGCAGCAGAACGCAGCTGCAGTACGCAGCAGCAGCAGCAGCACGCAGCAGCAGCAGCAGCAGCATGCAGCAGCAGCTGCAGCAGCAGCACGCAGCACGCAGCACGCAGCAGCAGCAGCAGCAGCAGCACGCAGCAGCCGCAGCATAACGCAGCAGCAGCAGCAGCAGCAGCACGCAGCAGCAGCAGCAGCAGCAGCAGCAGCAGCAGCAGCACGCAGCAGCAGCAGCAACACGCAGCAGCAGCAGCAGCACGCATCAGCAGCAGCAGCAGCAGCAGCACGCAGCAGCAGCAGCACGCAGCAGCAGCAGCATGCAGCAGCAGCAGCACGCAGCACGCAGCAGCAGCACGCAGCAGCAGCAGCAGCACGCAGCAGCAGCAGCAGCACGCAGCAGCAGCAGCAGCACGCAGCAGCCGCAGCATAACGCAGCAGCAGCAGCAGCAGCAGCACGCAGCAGCAGCAGCACGCAGCAGCAGCAGCAGCACGCTGCAGCAGCAGCAGCACGCAGCAGCAGCAGCAGCAGCAGCAGCAGCAGTAGCAGCAGCAGCACGCAGCAGCAGCAGCAGCAGCAGCACGCAGCAGCAGCAGCAGCAGCAGCACGCAGCAGCAGCAGCACGCAGCAGCAGCAGCAGCAACACGCAGCAGCAGCACGCAGCAGCCGCAGCATAACGCAGCAGCAGCAGCAGCACGCAGCAGCAGCAGCACGCAGCAGCAGCAGCACGCAGCAGCAGCAGCACGCAGCAGCAGCAGCAGCAGCATGCAGCAGCAGCAGCAGCAGCACGCAGCACGCAGCACGCAGCAGCAGCAGCAGCACGCAGCAGCACGCAGCAGCAGCAGCAGCAGCACGCAGCACGCAGCATCAGCAGCAGCAGCAGCACGCAGCAGCAGCAGCAGCACGCAGCAGCAGCAGCACGCAGCAGCAGCAGCAGCAGCAGCAGCAGCACGCAGCAGCAGCAGCACGCAGCAGCAGCAGCACGCAGCAGCAGCAGCAGCACGCAGCAGGAGCAGCAGCTCGCATTAGCAGCAACGGCATGCAGCAGCAGCAGCAGCACGCAGCAGCAGCAGCAGAACGCAGCAGCAGTACGCAGCAGCAGCAGCAGCACGCAGCAGCAGCAGCAGCATGCAGCAGCAGCAGCAGCAGCAGCACGCAGCACGCAGCAGCAGCAGCAGCAGCAGCAGCACGCAGCAGCCGCAGCATAACGCAGCAGCAGCAGCAGCAGCACGCAGCAGCAGCAGCACGCAGCAGCAGCAGCAGCAGCAGCAGCAGCACGCAGCAGCCGCAGCATAACGCAGCAGCAGCAGCACGCAGCAGCAGCAGCAGCACGCAGCAGCAGCAGCAGCAGCACGCAGCAGCAGCAGCACGCAGCAGCAGCAGCAGCAGCAGCAGGCAGCACGCAGCACGCAGCAGCAGCAGCACGCAGCAGCCGCAGCATAACGCAGCAGCAGCAGCAGCACGCAGCAGCAGCAGCAGCAGCACGCAGGAGCAGCAGCAGCACGCAGCAGCAGCAGCAGCACGCTGCAGCAGCAGCAGCACGCAGCAGCAGCAGCAGCAGCAGCACGCAGCAGCAGCAGCAGCACGCAGCAGCAGCAGCAGCAGCAGCACGCTGCAGCAGCAGCAGCAGCAGCACGCAGCAGCAGCAGCAGCAGCACGCAGCAGCAGCAGCACGCAGCACGCAGCAGCAGCACGCAGCAGCACGCAGCAGCACACAGCAGCAGCAGCAACACGCAGCAGCAGCAGTACGCAGCAGCGGCAGCAGCAGCAGCAGCACGCAGCAGAACGCAGCAGCAGTACGCAGCAGCAGCAGCAGCACGCAGCAGCAGCAGCAGCAGCATGCAGCAGCAGCTGCAGCTTCAGCACGCAGCAGCCGCAGCATAACGCAGCAGCAGCAGCAGCAGCACGCAGCAGCAGCAGCACGCAGCAGCAGCAGCACGCAGCAGCAGCAGCAGCATGCAGCAGCAGCAGCACGCAGCACGCAGCAGCAGCAGCAGCAGCACGCAGCACGCAGCAGCAGCAGCAGCACGCTGCAGCAGCAGCAGCACGCAGCAGCAGCAGCAGCAGCAGCACGCAGCAGCAGCAGCACGCAGCAGCAGCAGCAGCAGCAGCAGCAGCAGCAGCAGCACGCAGCAGCAGCAGCACGCAGCAGCAGCAGCAGCAGGCAGCACGCAGCACGCAGCACGCAGCAGCAGCAGCAGCACGCAGCAGCAGCAGCAGCACGCAGCAGCAGCAGCAGCACGCAGCAGCAGCAGCAGCACGCAGCAGCAGCAGCAGCAGCATCACGCAGCAGCAGCAGCAGCAGCACGCAGGAGCAGCAGCAGCAGCAGCACGCAGCAGCAGCAGCACGCAGCAGCAGCAGCAGCACGCAGCAGCAGCAGCAGCACGCAGCAGCAGCAGCAGCACGCAGCAGCAGCAGCAGCACGCAGCAGCAGCAGCAGCAGCACGCAGCAGCAGCAGCACAGCACGCAGGAGCAGCAGCAGCACGCAGCAGCAGCAGCAGCACGCTGCAGCAGCAGCAGCACGCAGCAGCAGCAGCACGCAGCAGCAGCAGCACGCAGCAGCAGCAGCAGCAGCAGCAGCAGCAGCAGCAGCAGCAGCAGCACGCAGCAGCAGCAGCACGCAGCAGCAGCAGCAGCAGCAGCAGCAGCAGCACGCAGCACGCAGCAGCAGCAGCAACACGCAGCAGCAGCAGCAGCAGCACGCATCAGCAGCAGCAGCACGCAGCACGCAGCAGAAGCAGCAGCACGCAGCAGCCGCAGCATAACGCAGCAGCAGCAGCAGCAGCACGCAGCAGCAGCAGCACGCAGCAGCAGCAGCACGCAGCACGCAGCAGCAGCAGCACGCAGCAGCAGCAGCACGCAGCAGCAGCAGCAGCAGCACGCAGCAGCAGCAGCACGCAGCAGCAGCAGCAGCAGCAGCAGCAGCACGCTGCAGCAGCAGCAGCACGCAGCACGCAGCAGCAGCAGCAGCAGCAGCACGCAGCAGCAGCAGCACGCAGCAGCAGCAGCAGCAGCAGCAGCACCCAGCAGCAGCAGCAGCACGCAGCAGCAGCAGCACGCAGAAGCAGCAGCACGCAGCAGCAGCAGCACGCAGAAGCAGCAGCACGCAGCAGCAGCAGCAGCAGCAGCACGCAGCACGCAGCAGCAGCAGCAACACGCAGCAGCAGCAGCAGCACGCATCAGCAGCAGCAGCACGCAGCACGCAGCAGCAGCAGCAGCAGCACGCAGCAGAACGCAGCAGCAGCAGCAGCATGCAGCAGCAGCAGCACGCAGCACGCAGCACGCAGCAGCAGCAGCACGCAGCACGCAGCAGCATCAGCAGCACGCAGCAGCCGCAGCATAACGCAGCAGCAGCAGCAGCAGCACGCAGCAGCAGCAGCACGCAGCAGCAGCAGCACGCTGCAGCAGCAGCAGCAGCAGCAGCAGCAGCAGCAGCACGCAGCAGCAGCAGCAGCAGCAGCACGCAGCAGCAGCAGCAGCAGCACGCAGCAGCAGCAGCAGCAGCACGCAGGAGCAGCAGCAGCACGCAGCAGCAGCAGCAGCACGCTGCAGCAGCAGCAGCACGCAGCAGCAGCAGCAGCAGCAGCACGCAGCAGCAGCAGCACGCAGCAGCAGCAGCAGCAGCAGCAGCACGCAGCAGCAGCAGCACGCAGCAGCAGCAGCACGCAGCAGCAGCAGCACGCAGCAGCAGCAGCACGCAGCAGCAGCACGCAGCAGCAGCAGCAGCAGCAGCACGCAGCAGCAGCAGCACGCAGCAGCAGCAGCAGCAGCAGCACGCTGCAGCAGCAGCAGCACGCAGCAGCAGCAGCAGCAGCAGCAGCAGCAGCACGCAGCAGCAGCAGCAGCACGCAGCACGCAGCAGCAGCAGCAACACGCAGCAGCAGCAGCAGCACGCATCAGCAGCAGCAGCACGCAGCACGCAGCAGAAGCAGCAGCACGCAGCAGCAGCACGCAGCAGCAGCAGCACGCAGCAGCAGCAGCATGCAGCAGCAGCAGCACGCAGCACGCAGCAGCAGCACGCAGCAGCACGCAGCAGCACGCAGCAGCACGCAGCAGCAGCAGCAGCACGCAGCAGCAGCAACACGCAGCAGCAGCAGCAGCACGCATCAGCAGCAGCAGCAGCAGCAGCACGCAGCAGCAGCAGCACGCAGCAGCAGCAGCATGCAGCAGCAGCAGCACGCAGCACGCAGCAGCACGCAGCAGCAGCAGCAGCACGCAGCAGCAGCAGCACGCAGCAGCAGCAGCAGCAGCAGCACGCAGCAGAACGCAGCTGCAGTACGCAGCAGCAGCAGCAGCACGCAGCAGCAGCAACACGCAGCAGCAGCAGCATGCAGCAGCAGCAGCACGCAGCACGCAGCAGCAGCACGCAGCAGCACGCAGCAGCAGCAGCAGCACGCAGCAGCAGCAGCAGCACGCAGCAGCAGCAGCACGCAGCAGCAGCAGCAGCAGCAGCACGCAGCAGAACGCAGCTGCAGTACGCAGCAGCAGCAGCAGCACGCAGCAGCAGCAGCAGCAGCATGCAGCAGCAGCTGCAGCAGCAGCAGCAGCACGCAGCAGGAGCAGCAGCTCGCATTAGCAGCAACGGCATGCAGCAGCAGCAGCAGCACGCAGCAGCAGCAGCAGAACGCAGCAGCAGTACGCAGCAGCAGCAGCAGCACGCAGCAGCAGCAGCAGCATGCAGCAGCAGCAGCAGCAGCAGCAGCAGCAGCAGCAGCAGCACGCAGCACGCAGCAGCAGCAGCAGCACGCAGCAGCCGCAGCATAACGCAGCAGCAGCAGCAGCAGCACGCAGCAGCAGCAGCACGCAGCAGCAGCAGCAGCAGCAGCAGCAGCAGCAGCAGCACGCAGCAGCCGCAGCATAACGCAGCAGCAGCAGCACGCAGCAGCAGCAGCAGCACGCAGCAGCAGCAGCAGCAGCACGCAGCAGCAGCACGCAGCAGCAGCAGCAGCAGCAGCAGCAGCAGCAGGCAGCACGCAGCACGCAGCAGCAGCAGCACGCAGCAGCCGCAGCATAACGCAGCAGCAGCAGCAGCAGCACGCAGCAGCAGCAGCAGCACGCAGCAGCAGCAGCACGCAGCAGCAGCAGCACGCAGCAGCAGCAGCAACACGCAGCAGCAGCAGCAGCAGCAGCACGCAGGAGCAGCAGCAGCACGCAGCAGCAGCAGCAGCACGCTGCAGCAGCAGCAGCACGCTGCAGCAGCAGCAGCACGCAGCAGCAGCACGCAGCAGCACGCAGCAGCAGCAGCAGCACGCAGCAGCAGCAGCAGCACGCAGCAGCAGCAGCACGCAGCAGCAGCAGCAGCAGCAGCAGCACGCAGCAGAACGCAGCTGCAGTACGCAGCAGCAGCAGCAGCACGCAGCAGCAGCAGCATGCAGCAGCAGCAGCAGCAGCAGCAGCAGCACGCAGCAGGAGCAGCAGCTCGCATTAGCAGCAACGGCATGCAGCAGCAGCAGCAGCACGCAGCAGCAGCAGCAGAACGCAGCAGCAGTACGCAGCAGCAGCAGCAGCACGCAGCAGCAGCAGCAGCATGCAGCAGCAGCAGCAGCAGCAGCAGCACGCAGCACGCAGCACGCAGCAGCAGCAGCAGCACACAGCAGCCGCAGCATAACGCAGCAGCAGCAGCAGCAGCACGCAGCAGCAGCAGCACGCAGCAGCAGCAGCAGCAGCAGCAGCAGCAGCAGCACGCAGCAGCCGCAGCATAACGCAGCAGCAGCAGCACGCAGCAGCAGCAGCAGCACGCAGCAGCAGCAGCAGCAGCAGCACGCAGCAGCAGCACGCAGCAGCATTAGCAGCAGCAGCAGCAGCAGCGGGCAGCACGCAGCACGCAGCAGCAGCAGCACGCAGCAGCCGCAGCATAACGCAGCAGCAGCAGCAGCACGCAGCAGCAGCAGCAGCACGCAGCAGCAGCAGCAGCACGCAGCAGCAGCAGCAGCACGCAGCAGCAGCAGCAGCAGCACGCAGCAGCAGCAGCAGCAGCACGCAGGAGCAGCAGCAGCACGCAGCAGCAGCAGCAGCACGCTGCAGCAGCAGCAGCACGCAGCAGCAGCAGCAGCAGCTGCACGCAGCAGCAGCAGCACGCAGCAGCAGCAGCAGCAGCAGCAGCACGCAGCAGCAGCAGCAGCACGCAGCAGCAGCAGCACGCAGCAGCAGCAGCAGCAACAGCACGCAGCACGCAGCAGCAGCAGCAACACGCAGCAGCAGCAGCAGCAGCAGCAGCAGCAGCACGCATCAGCAGCAGCAGCACGCAGCACGCAGCAGAAGCAGCAGCACGCAGCAGCAGCACGCAGCAGCAGCAGCACGCAGCAGCAGCAGCACGCAGCAGCAGCAGCATGCAGCAGCAGCAGCACGCAGCACGCAGCAGCAGCACGCAGCAGCACGCAGCAGCAGCAGCAGCACGCAGCAGCAGCAGCAGCACGCAGCAGCAGCAGCACGCAGCAGCAGCAGCAGCAGCAGCACGCAGCAGAACGCAGCTGCAGTACGCAGCAGCAGCAGCAGCACGCAGCAGCAGCAGCAGCAGCATGCAGCAGCAGCTGCAGCAGCAGCACGCAGCACGCAGCACGCAGCAGCAGCAGCAGCAGCAGCACGCAGCAGCCGCAGCATAACGCAGCAGCAGCAGCAGCAGCAGCACGCAGCAGCAGCAGCAGCAGCAGCAGCAGCACGCAGCAGCAGCAGCAACACGCAGCAGCAGCAGCAGCACGCATCAGCAGCAGCAGCAGCAGCAGCACGCAGCAGCAGCAGCACGCAGCAGCAGCAGCATGCAGCAGCAGCAGCACGCAGCACGCAGCAGCAGCACGCAGCAGCAGCAGCAGCACGCAGCAGCAGCAGCAGCACGCAGCAGCAGCAGCAGCACGCAGCAGCCGCAGCATAACGCAGCAGCAGCAGCAGCAGCAGCACGCAGCAGCAGCAGCACGCAGCAGCAGCAGCAGCACGCTGCAGCAGCAGCAGCACGCAGCAGCAGCAGCAGCAGCAGCAGCAGCAGTAGCAGCAGCAGCAGCAGCACGCAGCAGCAGCAGCAGCAGCACGCAGCAGCAGCAGCAGCAGCACGCAGCAGCAGCAGCAGCACGCTGCAGCAGCAGCAGCACGCAGCAGCAGCAGCAGCAGCAGCACGCAGCAGCAGCAGCACGCAGCAGCAGCAGCAGCAGCAGCAGCAGCAGCAGCAGCAGCACGCAGCAGCAGCAGCACGTAGCAGCAGCAGCAGCAGCATGCAGCAGCAGCAGCACGCAGCACGCAGCAGCAGCAGCAGCACGCAGCAGCACGCAGCAGCAGCAGCAGCAGCACGCAGCACGCAGCATCAGCAGCAGCAGCAGCACGCAGCAGCAGCAGCAGCACGCAGCAGCAGCAGCACGCAGCAGCAGCAGCAGCAGCAGCAGCACGCAGCAGCAGCAGCACGCAGCAGCAGCAGCACGCAGCAGCAGCAGCAGCACGCAGCAGGAGCAGCAGCTCACATTAGCAGCAACGGCATGCAGCAGCAGCAGCAGCACGCAGCAGCAGCAGCAGAACGCAGCAGCAGTACGCAGCAGCAGCAGCAGCACGCAGCAGCAGCAGCAGCATGCAGCAGCAGCAGCAGCAGCACGCAGCACGCAGCACGCAGCAGCAGCAGCAGCAGCAGCACGCAGCAGCCGCAGCATAACGCAGCAGCAGCAGCAGCAGCACGCAGCAGCAGCAGCACGCAGCAGCAGCAGCAGCAGCAGCAGCAGCACGCAGCAGCCGCAGCATAACGCAGCAGCAGCAGCACGCAGCAGCAGCAGCAGCACGCAGCAGCAGCAGCAGCAGCACGCAGCAGCAGCAGCAGCACGCAGCAGCAGCAGCACGCAGCAGCAGCAGCACGCAGCAGCAGCAGCAGCAGCAGCAGCAGCAGCAGCACGCAGCACGCAGCAGCAGCAGCAACACGCAGCAGCAGCAGCAGCACGCAGCACGCAGCAGAAGCAGCAGCACGCAGCAGCAGCACGCAGCAGCAGCAGCACGCAGCAGCAGCAGCACGCAGCAGCAGCAGCATGCAGCAGCAGCAGCACGCAGCACGCAGCAGCAGCACGCAGCAGCACGCAGCAGCAGCAGCAGCACACAGCAGCAGCAGCAACACGCAGCAGCAGCAGTACGCAGCAGCAGCAGCAGCAGCAGCAGCACGCAGCAGAACGCAGCAGCAGTACGCAGCAGCAGCAGCAGCACGCAGCAGCAGCAGCAGCAGCATGCAGCAGCAGCTGCAGCAGCAGCACGCAGCAGCCGCAGCATAACGCAGCAGCAGCAGCAGCAGCACGCAGCAGCAGCAGCACGCAGCAGCAGCAGCACGCAGCAGCAGCAGCACGCAGCAGCAGCAGCACGCAGCAGCAGCAGCAGCACGCAGCAGCAGCAGCATGCAGCAGCAGCAGCACGCAGCACGCAGCAGCAGCACGCAGCAGCACGCAGCAGCAGCAGCAGCACACAGCAGCAGCAGCAACACGCAGCAGCAGCAGTACGCAGCAGCAGCAGCAGCAGCAGCAGCAGCACGCAGCAGAACGCAGCAGCAGTACGCAGCAGCAGCAGCAGCACGCAGCAGCAGCAGCAGCAGCATGCAGCAGCAGCTGCAGCAGCAGCACGCAGCAGCCGCAGCATAACGCAGCAGCAGCAGCAGCAGCACGCAGCACGCAGCAGCAGCAGCAGCAGCACGCAGCAGCAGCAGCACGCAGCAGCAGCAGCAGCAGCAGCAGCACGCAGCAGCAGCAGCAGCAGCAGCAGCAGCCCGCAGCAGCCGCAGCATAACGCAGCAGCAGCAGCACGCAGCAGCAGCAGCAGCAGCACGCAGCAGCAGCAGCACGCAGCAGCAGCAGCACGCAGCAGCAGCAGCAGCAGCAGCAGGCAGCACGCAGCACGCAGCACGCAGCAGCAGCAGCAGCACGCAGCAGCAGCAGCAGCACGCAGCAGCAGCAGCAGCACGCAGCAGCAGCAGCAGCAGCACGCAGCAGCAGCAGCAGCAGCACGCAGGAGCAGCAGCAGCACGCAGCAGCAGCAGCAGCACGCAGCAGCAGCAGCAGCACGCAGCAGCAGCAGCAGCACGCAGCAGCAGCAGCAGCACGCAGCAGCACGCAGCAGAACGCAGCAGCAGTACGCAGCAGCAGCAGCAGCACGCAGCAGCCGCAGCATAACGCAGCAGCAGCAGCAGCAGCAGCAGCACGCAGCAGCAGCAGCACGCAGCAGCAGCAGCACGCAGCAGCAGCAGCAGCATGCAGCAGCAGCAGCACGCAGCACGCAGCAGCAGCAGCAGCAGCAGCACGCAGCACGCAGCAGCAGCAGCAGCACGCAGCAGCCGCAGCATAACGCAGCAGCAGCAGCAGCAGCACGCAGCAGCAGCAGCACGCAGCAGCAGCAGCACGCTGCAGCAGCAGCAGCAGCAGCAGCAGCAGCAGCACGCAGCAGCAGCAGCAGCAGCAGCACGCAGCAGCAGCAGCAGCACGCAGCAGCAGCAGCAGCAGCAGCAGCACGCAGCAGCAGCAGCAGCAGCACGCAGGAGCAGCAGCAGCACGCAGCAGCAGCAGCAGAAGCAGCAGCACGCAGCAGCCGCAGCATAACGCAGCAGCAGCAGCAGCAGCACGCAGCAGCAGCAGCACGCAGCAGCAGCAGCACGCAGCAGCAGCAGCATGCAGCAGCAGCAGCACGCAGCACGCAGCAGCAGCAGCACGCAGCAGCAGCAGCAGCAGCAGCAGCACGCAGCAGCAGCAGCACGCAGCAGCAGCAGCAGGACGCAGCAGCAGTACGCAACAGCAGCAGCAGCAGCAGCACGCAGCAGCAGCAGCAGCAGCATGCAGCAGCAGCAGCACGCAGCAGCCGCAGCATAACGCAGCAGCAGCAGCAGCACGCAGCAGCAGCAGCACTCAGCAGCAGCAGCACGCAGCAGCAGCAGCACGCAGCAGCAGCAGCAGCATGCAGCAGCACGCAGCAGCAGCATGCAGCAGCAGCAGCACGCAGCACGCAGCAGCAGCACGCAGCAGCACGCAGCAGCAGCAGCAGCACGCAGCAGCAGCAACACGCAGCAGCAGCAGCATGCAGCAGCAGCAGCACGCAGCACGCAGCAGCAGCACGCAGCAGCACGCAGCAGCAGCAGCAGCACGCAGCAGCAGCAGCACGCAGCAGCAGCAGCAGCACGCAGCAGAACGCAGCTGCAGTACGCAGCAGCAGCAGCAGCACGCAGCAGCAGCAGCAGCAGCATGCAGCAGCAGCAGCAGCAGCAGCAGCAGCACGCAGCAGGAGCAGCAGCTCGCATTAGCAGCAACGGCATGCAGCAGCAGCAGCAGCACGCAGCAGCAGCAGCAGAACGCAGCAGCAGTACGCAGCAGCAGCAGCAGCACGCAGCAGCAGCAGCAGCATGCAGCAGCAGCAGCAGCAGCAGCAGCAGCACGCAGCACGCAGCAGCAGCAGCAGCAGCAGCACGCAGCAGCCGCAGCAGCAGCAGCACGCAGCAGCAGCAGCAGCACGCAGCAGCAGCAGCAGCAACAGCACGCAGCACGCAGCAGCAGCAGCAACACGCAGCAGCAGCAGCAGCAGCAGCAGCAGCAGCACGCATCAGCAGCAGCAGCACGCAGCACGCAGCAGAAGCAGCAGCACGCAGCAGCAGCACGCAGCAGCAGCAGCACGCAGCAGCAGCAGCACGCAGCAGCAGCAGCATGCAGCAGCAGCAGCACGCAGCACGCAGCAGCAGCACGCAGCAGCACGCAGCAGCAGCAGCAGCACGCAGCAGCAGCAGCAGCACGCAGCAGCAGCAGCACGCAGCAGCAGCAGCAGCAGCAGCAGCACGCAGCAGAACGCAGCTGCAGTACGCAGCACGCAGCACGCAGCAGCAGCAGCAGCAGCAGCACGCAGCAGCCGCAGCATAACGCAGCAGCAGCAGCAGCACGCAGCAGCAGCAGCAGCAGCAGCAGCAGCAGCAGCAGCAGCAGCAGCACGCAGCAGCAGCAGCAACACGCAGCAGCAGCAGCAGCACGCATCAGCAGCAGCAGCAGCAGCAGCACGCAGCAGCAGCAACACGCAGCAGCAGCAGCATGCAGCAGCAGCAGCACGCAGCACGCAGCAGCAGCACGCAGCAGCAGCAGCAACACGCAGCAGCAGCACGCAGCAGCCGCAGCATAACGCAGCAGCAGCAGCAGCACGCAGCAGCAGCAGCACGCAGCAGCAGCAGCACGCAGCAGCAGCAGCACGCAGCAGCAGCAGCACGCAGCAGCAGCAGCAGCAGCATGCAGCAGCAGCAGCACGCAGCACGCAGCAGCAGCAGCAGCACGCAGCAGCACGCAGCAGCAGCAGCAGCAGCAGCACGCAGCACGCAGCATCAGCAGCAGCAGCAGCACGCAGCAGCAGCAGCAGCACGCAGCAGCAGCAGCACGCAGCAGCAGCAGCAGCAGCAGCAGCAGCACGCAGCAGCAGCAGCACGCAGCAGCAGCAGCAGCACGCAGCAGGAGCAGCAGCTCGCATTAGCAGCAACGGCATGCAGCAGCAGCAGCAGCACGCAGCAGCAGCAGCAGAACGCAGCAGCAGTACGCAGCAGCAGCAGCAGCACGCAGCAGCAGCAGCAGCATGCAGCAGCAGCAGCAGCAAGCAGCACGCAGCAGCAGCAGCAGCACGCAGCAGCCGCAGCATAACGCAGCAGCAGCAGCAGCAGCACGCAGCAGCAGCAGCAGCAGCAGCAGCAGCACGCAGCAGCCGCAGCATAACGCAGCAGCAGCAGCACGCAGCAGCAGCAGCAGCACGCAGCAGCAGCAGCAGCAGCACGCAGCAGCAGCAGCACGCAGCAGCAGCAGCAGCAGCAGCAGGCAGCACGCAGCACGCAGCAGCAGCAGCACGCAGCAGCCGCAGCATAACGCAGCAGCAGCAGCAGCACGCAGCAGCAGCAGCAGCAGCACGCAGGAGCAGCAGCAGCACGCAGGAGCAGCAGCAGCACGCAGCAGCAGCAGCACGCAGCAGCAGCAGCAGCAGCAGCAAGCAGCAGCAGCAGCAGCAGCAGCAGCACGCAGCAGCAGCAGCAGCAGCAGCAGCAGCAGCAGCAGCACGCTGCAGCAGCAGCAGCACGCAGCAGCAGCAGCAGCAGCACGCAGCAGCAGCAGCACGCAGCAGCAGCAGCAGCAGCAGCAGCACGCAGCAGCAGCAGCAGCACGCAGCAGCAGCAGCAGCACGCAGCAGCAGCAGCAGCAGCAGCAGCAGCACGCAGCACGCAGCAGCAGCAGCAACACGCAGCAGCAGCAGCAGCACGCATCAGCAGCAGCAGCACGCAGCACGCAGCAGAAGCAGCAGCACGCAGCAGCAGCACGCAGCAGCAGCAGCACGCAGCAGCAGCGGCACGCAGCAGCAGCAGCATGCAGCAGCAGCAGCACGCAGCACGCAGCAGCAGCACGCAGCAGCACGCAGCAGCAGCAGCAGCACACAGCAGCAGCAGCAACACGCAGCAGCAGCAGTACGCAGCAGCAGCAGCAGCAGCAGCAGCACGCAGCAGAACGCAGCAGCAGTACGCAGCAGCAGCAGCAGCACGCAGCAGCAGCAGCAGCAGCAGCACGCAGCAGCCGCAGCATAACGCAGCAGCAGCAGCAGCAGCACGCAGCAGCAGCAGCACGCAGCAGCAGCAGCACGCAGCAGCAGCAGCACGCAGCAGCAGCAGCACGCAGCAGCAGCAGCACGCAGCAGCAGCAGCAGCATGCAGCAGCAGCAGCACGCAGCACGCAGCAGCAGCAGCAGCAGCACGCAGCACGCAGCAGCAGCAGCAGCACGCAGCAGCAGCAGCAGCAGCAGCAGCAGCACGCAGCAGCAGCAGCAGCAGCAGCAGCAGCAGCAGCCCGCAGCAGCCGTAGCATAACGCAGCAGCAGCAGCACGCAGCAGCAGCAGCAGCAGCACGCAGCAGCAGCAGCACGCAGCAGCAGCAGCAGCAGGCAGCACGCAGCACGCAGCACGCAGCAGCAGCAGCAGCAGCAGCAGTACGCAGCAGCAGCAGCAGCACGCAGCAGCAGCAGCAGCAGCATGCAGCAGCAGCAGCACGCAGCAGCCGCAGCATAACGCAGCAGCAGCAGCAGCACGCAGCAGCAGCAGCACGCAGCAGCAGCAGCACTCAGCAGCAGAAGCACGCAGCAGCAGCAGCACGCAGCAGCAGCAGCAGCATGCAGCAGCACGCAGCAGCAGCAGCACGCAGCAGCAGCACGCAGCAGCAGCAGCACGCAGCAGCAGCAGCAGCAGCACGCAGCAGCAGCAGCAGCACGCAGCAGCAGCAGCACGCAGCCCGCAGCAGAAGCAGCAGCACGCAGCAGCCGCAGCATAACGCAGCAGCAGCAGCAGCAGCATGCAGCAGCAGCAGCACGCAGCAGCAGCAGCACGCAGCAGCAGCAGCATGCAGCAGCAGCAGCACGCAGCACGCAGCAGCAGCAGCACGCAGCAGCAGCAGCAGCAGCAGCAGCACGCAGCAGCAGCAGCACGCAGCAGCAGCAGCAGCACGCAGCAGCAGCAGCAGGACGCAGCAGCAGTACGCAACAGCAGCAGCAGCAGCAGCACGCAGCAGCAGCAGCAACACGCAGCAGCAGCAGCAGCACGCATCAGCAGCAGCAGCACGCAGCACGCAGCAGAAGCAGCAGCACGCAGCAGCCGCAGCATAACGCAGCAGCAGCAGCAGCAGCACGCAGCAGCAGCAGCACGCAGCAGCAGCAGCACGCAGCAGCAGCAGCATGCAGCAGCAGCAGCACGCAGCACGCAGCAGCAGCAGCACGCAGCAGCAGCAGCAGCAGCAGCAGCACGCAGCAGCAGCAGCACGCAGCAGCAGCAGCAGGACGCAGCAGCAGTACGCAACAGCAGCAGCAGCAGCAGCACGCAGCAGCAGCAGCAGCAGCATGCAGCAGCAGCAGCACGCAGCAGCCGCAGCATAACGCAGCAGCAGCAGCAGCACGCAGCAGCAGCAGCACTCAGCAGCAGCAGCACGCAGCAGCAGCAGCAGCAGCATGCAGCAGCACGCAGCAGCAGCATGCAGCAGCAGCAGCACGCAGCACGCAGCAGCAGCACGCAGCAGCACGCAGCAGCAGCAGCAGCACGCAGCAGCAGCAACACGCAGCAGCAGCAGCATGCAGCAGCAGCAGCACGCAGCACGCAGCAGCAGCACGCAGCAGCACGCAGCAGCAGCAGCAGCACGCAGCAGCAGCAGCAGCACGCAGCAGCAGCAGCACGCAGCAGCAGCAGCAGCACGCAGCAGAACGCAGCTGCAGTACGCAGCAGCAGCAGCAGCACGCAGCAGCAGCAGCAGCAGCATGCAGCAGCAGCAGCAGCAGCAGCAGCAGCACGCAGCAGGAGCAGCAGCTCGCATTAGCAGCAACGGCATGCAGCAGCAGCAGCAGCACGCAGCAGCAGCAGCAGAACGCAGCAGCAGTACGCAGCAGCAGCAGCAGCACGCAGCAGCAGCAGCAGCATGCAGCAGCAGCAGCAGCAGCAGCAGCAGCACGCAGCACGCAGCAGCAGCAGCAGCAGCAGCACGCAGCAGCCGCAGCAGCAGCAGCACGCAGCAGCAGCAGCAGCACGCAGCAGCAGCAGCAGCAACAGCACGCAGCACGCAGCAGCAGCAGCAACACGCAGCAGCAGCAGCAGCAGCAGCAGCAGCAGCAGCACGCATCAGCAGCAGCAGCACGCAGCACGCAGCAGAAGCAGCAGCACGCAGCAGCAGCACGCAGCAGCAGCAGCACGCAGCAGCAGCAGCACGCAGCAGCAGCAGCATGCAGCAGCAGCAGCACGCAGCACGCAGCAGCAGCACGCAGCAGCACGCAGCAGCAGCAGCAGCACGCAGCAGCAGCAGCAGCACGCAGCAGCAGCAGCACGCAGCAGCAGCAGCAGCAGCAGCAGCACGCAGCAGAACGCAGCTGCAGTACGCAGCAGCAGCAGCAGCACGCAGCAGCAGCAGCAGCAGCATGCAGCAGCAGCTGCAGCAGCAGCACGCAGCACGCAGCACGCAGCAGCAGCAGCAGCAGCAGCACGCAGCAGCCGCAGCATAACGCAGCAGCAGCAGCAGCACGCAGCAGCAGCAGCAGCAGCAGCAGCAGCAGCAGCAGCAGCAGCAGCAGCACGCAGCAGCAGCAGCAACACGCAGCAGCAGCAGCAGCACGCATCAGCAGCAGCAGCAGCAGCAGCAGCACGCAGCAGCAGCAGCACGCAGCAGCAGCAGCATGCAGCAGCAGCAGCACGCAGCACGCAGCAGCAGCACGCAGCAGCAGCAGCAACACGCAGCAGCAGCACGCAGCAGCCGCAGCATAACGCAGCAGCAGCAGCAGCACGCAGCAGCAGCAGCACGCAGCAGCAGCAGCACGCAGCAGCAGCAGCACGCAGCAGCAGCAGCAGCAGCATGCAGCAGCAGCAGCACGCAGCACGCAGCAGCAGCAGCAGCACGCAGCAGCAGCAGCAGCAGCAGCACGCAGCACGCAGCATCAGCAGCAGCAGCAGCACGCAGCAGCAGCAGCAGCACGCAGCAGCAGCAGCACGCAGCAGCAGCAGCAGCAGCAGCAGCAGCACGCAGCAGCAGCAGCACGCAGCAGCAGCAGCAGCACGCAGCAGGAGCAGCAGCTCGCATTAGCAGCAACGGCATGCAGCAGCAGCAGCAGCACGCAGCAGCAGCAGCAGAACGCAGCAGCAGTACGCAGCAGCAGCAGCAGCACGCAGCAGCAGCAGCAGCATGCAGCAGCAGCAGCAGCAGCAGCAGCAGCAGCAAGCAGCACGCAGCAGCAGCAGCAGCACGCAGCAGCCGCAGCATAACGCAGCAGCAGCAGCAGCAGCACGCAGCAGCAGCAGCACGCAGCAGCAGCAGCAGCAACAGCAGCAGCACGCAGCAGCCGCAGCATAACGCAGCAGCAGCAGCACGCAGCAGCAGCAGCAGCACGCAGCAGCAGCAGCAGCAGCACGCAGCAGCAGCAGCACGCAGCAGCAGCAGCAGCAGCAGCAGGCAGCACGCAGCACGCAGCAGCAGCAGCACGCAGCAGCCGCAGCATAACGCAGCAGCAGCAGCACACGCAGCAGCAGCAGCAGCAGCACGCAGGAGCAGCAGCAGCACGCAGGAGCAGCAGCAGCACGCAGGAGCAGCAGCAGCACGCAGCAGCAGCAGCACGCAGCAGCAGCAGCAGCAGCAGCACGCAGCAGCAGCAGCAGCAGCAGCAGCAGCAGCAGCACGCAGCAGCAGCAGCACGCAGCAGCAGCAGCAGCCGGCAGCACGCAGCACGCAGCACGCAGCAGCAGCAGCAGCAGCAGCAGCAGTACGCAGCAGCAGCAGCAGCACGCAGCAGCAGCAGCAGCAGCATGCAGCAGCAGCAGCACGCAGCAGCCGCAGCATAACGCAGCAGCAGCAGCAGCACGCAGCAGCAGCAGCACGCAGCAGCAGCAGCACTCAGCAGCAGCAGCACGCAGCAGCAGCAGCACGCAGCAGCAGCAGCAGCATGCAGCAGCACGCAGCAGCAGCAGCACGCAGCAGCAGCACGCAGCAGCAGCAGCACGCAGCAGCAGCAGCAGCAGCACGCAGCAGCAGCAGCAGCACGCAGCAGCAGCAGCACGCAGCACGCAGCAGAAGCAGCAGCACGCAGCAGCCGCAGCATAACGCAGCAGCAGCAGCAGCAGCATGCAGCAGCAGCAGCACGCAGCAGCAGCAGCACGCAGCAGCAGCAGCATGCAGCAGCAGCAGCACGCAGCACGCAGCAGCAGCAGCACGCAGCAGCAGCAGCAGCAGCAGCAGCACGCAGCAGCAGCAGCACGCAGCAGCAGCAGCAGCACGCAGCAGCAGCAGCAGGACGCAGCAGCAGTACGCAACAGCAGCAGCAGCAGGAGCACGCAGCAGCAGCAGCAGCAGCATGCAGCAGCAGCAGCACGCAGCAGCCGCAGCATAACGCAGCAGCAGCAGCAGCACGCAGCAGCAGCAGCACTCAGCAGCAGCAGCACGCAGCAGCAGCAGCACGCAGCAGCAGCAGCAGCATGCAGCAGCACGCAGCAGCAGCATGCAGCAGCAGCAGCACGCAGCACGCAGCAGCAGCACGCAGCAGCACGCAGCAGCAGCAGCAGCACGCAGCAGCAGCAACACGCAGCAGCAGCAGCATGCAGCAGCAGCAGCACGCAGCACGCAGCAGCAGCACGCAGCAGCAGCAGCAGCACGCAGCAGCAGCAGCAGCACGCAGCAGCAGCAGCACGCAGCAGCAGCAGCAGCACGCAGCAGAACGCAGCTGCAGTACGCAGCAGCAGCAGCAGCACGCAGCAGCAGCAGCAGCAGCATGCAGCAGCAGCAGCAGCAGCAGCAGCAGCACGCAGCAGGAGCAGCAGCTCGCATTAGCAGCAACGGCATGCAGCAGCAGCAGCAGCACGCAGCAGCAGCAGCAGAACGCAGCAGCAGTACGCAGCAGCAGCAGCAGCACGCAGCAGCAGCAGCAGCATGCAGCAGCAGCAGCAGCAGCAGCAGGACGCAGCACGCAGCACGCAGCAGCAGCAGCAGCAGCAGCACGCAGCAGCCGCAGCAGCAGCAGCACGCAGCAGCAGCAGCAGCACGCAGCAGCAGCAGCACGCAGCAGCAGCAGCAGCAACAGCACGCAGCACGCAGCAGCAGCAGCAACACGCAGCAGCAGCAGCAGCAGCAGCAGCAGCACGCATCAGCAGCAGCAGCACGCAGCACGCAGCAGAAGCAGCAGCACGCAGCAGCAGCACGCAGCAGCAGCAGCACGCAGCAGCAGCAGCACGCAGCAGCAGCAGCATGCAGCAGCAGCAGCACGCAGCACGCAGCAGCAGCACGCAGCAGCACGCAGCAGCAGCAGCAGCACGCAGCAGCAGCAGCAGCACGCAGCAGCAGCAGCACGCAGCAGCAGCAGCAGCAGCAGCAGCACGCAGCAGAACGCAGCTGCAGTACGCAGCAGCAGCAGCAGCACGCAGCAGCAGCAGCAGCAGCATGCAGCAGCAGCTGCAGCAGCAGCACGCAGCACGCAGCACGCAGCAGCAGCAGCAGCAGCAGCACGCAGCAGCCGCAGCATAACGCAGCAGCAGCAGCAGCAGCAGCACGCAGCAGCAGCAGCAGCAGCAGCAGCAGCAGCAGCAGCAGCACGCAGCAGCAGCAGCAACACGCAGCAGCAGCAGCAGCACGCATCAGCAGCAGCAGCAGCAGCAGCACGCAGCAGCAGCAGCACGCAGCAGCAGCAGCATGCAGCATGCAGCAGCAGCAGCACGCAGCACGCAGCAGCAGCACGCAGCAGCAGCAGCAGCACGCAGCAGCAGCAGCAGCACGCAGCAGCAGCAGCAGCACGCAGCAGCCGCAGCATAACGCAGCAGCAGCAGCAGCACGCTGCAGCAGCAGCAGCACGCAGCAGCAGCAGCAGCAGCAGCAGCACGCAGCAGCAGCAGCAGCAGCAGCAGCAGCAGCAGCACGCAGCAGCAGCAGCAGCAGCACGCAGCAGCAGCAGCAGCACGCAGCAGCAGCAGCACGCAGCAGCAGCAGCAGCAACACGCAGCAGCAGCACGCAGCAGCCGCAGCATAACGCAGCAGCAGCAGCAGCACGCAGCAGCAGCAGCACGCAGCAGCAGCAGCACGCAGCAGCAGCAGCACGCAGCAGCAGCAGCAGCAGCATGCAGCAGCAGCAGCACGCAGCACGCAGCAGCAGCAGCAGCACGCAGCAGCACGCAGCAGCAGCAGCAGCAGCAGCACGCAGCACGCAGCATCAGCAGCAGCAGCAGCACGCAGCAGCAGCAGCAGCACGCAGCAGCAGCAGCACGCAGCAGCAGCAGCAGCAGCAGCAGCAGCACGCAGCAGCAGCAGCACGCAGCAGCAGCAGCAGCACGCAGCAGGAGCAGCAGCTCGCATTAGCAGCAACGGCATGCAGCAGCAGCAGCAGCACGCAGCAGCAGCAGCAGAACGCAGCAGCAGTACGCAGCAGCAGCAGCAGCACGCAGCAGCAGCAGCAGCATGCAGCAGCAGCAGCAGCAAGCAGCACGCAGCAGCAGCAGCAGCACGCAGCAGCCGCAGCATAACGCAGCAGCAGCAGCAGCAGCACGTAGCAGCAGCAGCACGCAGCAGCAGCAGCAGCAGCAGCAGCACGCAGCAGCCGCAGCATAACGCAGCAGCAGCAGCACGCAGCAGCAGCAGCAGCACGCAGCAGCAGCAGCAGCAGCACGCAGCAGCAGCAGCACGCAGCAGCAGCAGCAGCAGCAGCAGGCAGCACGCAGCACGCAGCAGCAGCAGCACGCAGCAGCCGCAGCATAACGCAGCAGCAGCAGCAGCACGCAGCAGCAGCAGCAGCAGCACGCAGGAGCAGCAGCAGCACGCAGGAGCAGCAGCAGCACGCAGCAGCAGCAGCAGCACGCTGCAGCAGCAGCAGCACGCAGCAGCAGCAGCAGCAGCAGCAGCAGCACGCAGCAGCAGCAGCAGCAGCAGCAGCACGCAGCAGCAGCAGCAGCAGTAGCAGCACGCTGCAGCAGCAGCAGCACGCAGCAGCAGCAGCAGCACGCAGCAGCAGCAGCACGCAGCAGCAGCAGCAGCACGCAGCAGCAGCAGCAGCACGCAGCAGCAGCAGCAGCAGCAGCAGCAGCACGCAGCACGCAGCAGCAGCAGCAACACGCAGCAGCAGCAGCAGCACGCATCAGCAGCAGCAGCACGCAGCACGCAGCAGAAGCAGCAGCACGCAGCAGCAGCACGCAGCAGCAGCAGCACGCAGCAGCAGCAGCACGCAGCAGCAGCAGCATGCAGCAGCAGCAGCACGCAGCACGCAGCAGCAGCACGCAGCAGCACGCAGCAGCAGCAGCAGCACACAGCAGCAGCAGCAACACGCAGCAGCAGCAGTACGCAGCAGCAGCAGCAGCAGCAGCAGCACGCAGCAGAACGCAGCAGCAGTACGCAGCAGCAGCAGCAGCACGCAGCAGCAGCAGCAGCAGCAGCACGCAGCAGCCGCAGCATAACGCAGCAGCAGCAGCAGCAGCACGCAGCAGCAGCAGCACGCAGCAGCAGCAGCACGCAGCAGCAGCAGCACGCAGCAGCAGCAGCACGCAGCAGCAGCAGCACGCAGCAGCAGCAGCAGCATGCAGCAGCAGCAGCACGCAGCACGCAGCAGCAGCAGCAGCAGCACGCAGCACGCAGCAGCAGCAGCAGCACGCAGCAGCAGCAGCAGCAGCAGCAGCAGCACGCAGCAGCAGCAGCAGCAGCAGCAGCAGCAGCCCGCAGCAGCCGTAGCATAACGCAGCAGCAGCAGCACGCAGCAGCAGCAGCAGCAGCACGCAGCAGCAGCAGCACGCAGCAGCAGCAGCAGCAGGCAGCACGCAGCACGCAGCACGCAGCAGCAGCAGCAGCAGCAGCAGCAGCACGCAGCAGCAGCAGCAGCAGCAGCACGCAGCAGCAGCAGCAGCACGCAGCAGCAGCAGCAGCAGCACGCAGCAGCAGCAGCAGCAGCACGCAGGAGCAGCAGCAGCACGCAGCAGCAGCAGCAGCACGCAGCAGCAGCAGCAGCACGCAGCAGCAGCAGCAGCACGCAGCAGCAGCAGCAGCACGCAGCAGCAGCAGCAGCAGCACGCAGCAGCAGCAGCAGCAGCACGCAGCAGCAGCAGCAGCAGCACGCAGGAGCAGCAGCAGCACGCAGCAGCAGCAGCAGCACGCTGCAGCAGCAGCAGCACGCAGCAGCAGCAGCAGCAGCAGCACGCAGCAGCAGCAGCACGCAGCAGCAGCAGCAGCAGCAGCAGCAGCAGCAGCAGCAGCACGCAGCAGCAGCAGCACGCAGCAGCAGCAGCAGCAGCAGCAGCAGCACGCAGCACGCAGCAGCAGCAGCAACACGCAGCAGCAGCAGCAGCAGCACGCATCAGCAGCAGCAGCACGCAGCAGCCGCAGCATAACGCAGCAGCAGCAGCAGCAGCAGCAGCACGCAGCAGTAGCAGCAGCATGCAGCAGCAGCAGCACGCAGCACGCAGCAGCAGCAGCAGCAGCAGCAGCACGCAGCACGCAGCAGCAGCAGCAGCACGCAGCAGCCGCAGCATAACGCAGCAGCAGCAGCAGCAGCACGCAGCAGCAGCAGCACGCTGCAGCAGCAGCACGCAGCAGCAGCAGCACGCAGCAGCAGCAGCACGCAGCAGCAGCAGCAGCACGCAGCAGCAGCAGCAGCAGCACGCAGCAGCAGCAGCAGCAGCACGCAGGAGCAGCAGCAGCACGCAGCAGCAGCAGCAGCACGCAGCAGCAGCAGCAGCACGCAGCAGCAGCAGCACGCAGCAGCAGCAGCACGCAGCAGCAGCAGCAGCATGCAGCAGCAGCAGCACGCAGCACGCAGCAGCAGCAGCAGCAGCACGCAGCACGCAGCAGCAGCAGCAGCACGCAGCAGCCGCAGCATAACGCAGCAGCAGCAGCAGCAGCACGCAGCAGCAGCAGCACGCAGCAGCAGCAGCACGCTGCAGCAGCAGCAGCAGCAGCAGCAGCAGCAGCAGCACGCAGCAGCAGCAGCAGCAACAGCACGCAGCAGCAGCAGCAGCACGCAGCAGCAGCAGCAGCAGCACGCAGCAGCAGCAGCAGCAGCACGCAGGAGCAGCAGCAGCACGCAGCAGCAGCAGCAGCACGCTGCAGCAGCAGCAGCACGCAGCAGCAGCAGCAGCAGCAGCACGCAGCAGCAGCAGCACGCAGCAGCAGCAGCAGCAGCAGCAGCACGCAGCAGCAGCAGCACGCAGCAGCAGCAGCACGCAGCAGCAGCAGCACGCAGCAGCAGCAGCACGCAGCAGCAGCAGCAGCAGCACGCAGCCACAGCATAACGCAGCAGCAGCAGCAGCAGCAGCAGCAGCAGCAGCACGCAGCAGCAGCAGCACGCAGCAGCAGCAGCACGCAGCAGCAGCAGCACGCAGCAGCAGCAGCAGCAGCATGCAGCAGCAGCAGCACGCAGCACGCAGCAGCAGCACGCAGCAGCACGCAGCAGCAGCAGCACGCAGCAGCAGCAGCAGCACGCAGCACGCAGCAGCAGCAGCAACACGCAGCAGCAGCAGCAGCACGCATCAGCAGCAGCAGCACGCAGCACGCAGCAGCAGCACGCAGCAGCAGCAGCAGCACGCAGCAGCAGCAGCAGCACGCAGCAGCAGCAGCACGCAGCAGCAGCAGCACGCAGCAGCAGCAGCAGCATGCAGCAACAGCAGCACGCAGCACGCAGCAGCAGCACGCAGCAGCACGCAGCAGCAGCAGCAGCACGCAGCAGCAGCAGCAGCACGCAGCACCAGCAGCACGCAGCAGCAGCAGCAGCAGCAGCAGCACGCAGCACGCAGCAGCAGCAGCAACACGCAGCAGCAGCAGCAGCAGCAGCAGCAGCACGCATCAGCAGCAGCAGCACGCAGCAGGAGCAGCACGCAGCACGCAGCAGCAGCACGCAGCAGCACGCAGCAGCAGCAGCAGCACGCAGCAGCAGCAGCAGCACGCAGCAGCAGCAGCAGCACGCAACACGCAGCAGCAGCAGCACGCATCAGCAGCAGCAGCACGCAGCACGCAGCAGAAGCAGCAGCACGCAGCAGCCGCAGCATAACGCAGCAGCAGCAGCAGCATGCAGCAGCAGCAGCACGCAGCACGCAGCAGCAGCACGCAGCAGCACGCAGCAGCAGCAGCAGCACGCAGCAGCAGCAGCAGCACGCAGCAGCAGCAGCAGCAGCAGCAGCAGCACGCAGCAGCCGCAGCATAACGCAGCAGCAGCAGCAGCAGCACGCAGCAGCAGCAGCATGCAGCAGCAGCAGCACGCAGCACGCAGCAGCAGCACGCAGCAGCAGCAGCACGCAGCAGCAGCAGCAGCAGCAGCAGCACGCAGCAGCAGCAGCACGCAGCAGCAGCAGCAGCACGCAGCAGCAGCAGCAGAACGCAGCAGCAGTACGCAGCAGCAGCAGCAGCACGCAGCAGCAGCAGCAGCAGCATGCAGCAGCAGCAGCACGCAGCAGCCGCAGCATAACGCAGCAGCAGCAGCAGCACGCAGCAGCAGCAGCACGCAGCAGCAGCAGCACTCAGCAGCAGCAGCACGCAGCAGCAGCAGCACGCAGCAGCAGCAGCAGCATGCAGCAGCACGCAGCAGCAGCAGCACGCAGCAGCAGCACGCAGCAGCAGCAGCACGCAGCAGCAGCAGCATGCAGCAGCAGCAGCACGCAGCACGCAGCAGCAGCAGCATGCAGCAGCAGCAGCACGCAGCACGCAGCAGCAGCAGCACGCAGCAGCAGCAGCAGCACGCAGCAGCAGCAGCACGCAGCAGCAGCAGCACGCAGCAGCAGCAGCAGCAGCAGCACGCAGCAGCAGCAGCAGGACGCAGCAGCAGTACGCAGCAGCAGCAGCAGCAGCAGCACGCAGCAGCAGCAGCAGCAGCATGCAGCAGCAGCACGCAGCAGCCGCAGCATAACGCAGCAGCAGCAGCAGCACGCAGCAGCAGCAGCACTCAGCAGCAGCAGCACGCAGCAGCAGCAGCACGCAGCAGCAGCAGCAGCATGCAGCAGCACGCAGCAGCAGCAGCACGCAGCAGCAGCACGCAGCAGCAGCAGCATGCAGCAGCAGCACGCAGCAGCCGCAGCATAACGCAGCAGCAGCAGCAGCACGCAGCAGCAGCAGCACTCAGCAGCAGCAGCACGCAGCAGCAGCAGCACGCAGCAGCAGCAGCAGCATGCAGCAGCACGCAGCAGCAGCAGCACGCAGCAGCAGCACGCAGCAGCAGCAGCACGCAGCAGCAGCAGCAGCAGCAGCAGCACGCAGCAGCAGCAGCAGCACGCAGCAGCAGCAGCACGCAGCAGCACGCAGCACGCAGCAGCAGCAACACCCAGCAGCAGCAGCAGCAGCAGCACGCATCAGCAGCAGCAGCACGCAGCACGCAGCAGAAGCAGCAGCACGCAGCAGCCGCAGCATAACGCAGCAGCAGCAGCAGCAGCAGCACGCAGCAGCAGCAGCACGCAGCAGCAGCAGCACGCAGCAGCAGCAGCGTGCAGCAGCAGCAGCAGCAGCATGCAGCAGCAGCAGCAGCAGCAGCAGCAGCACGCAGCAGGAGCAGCACGCAGCAGCAGCAGCACGCAGCAGCAGCAGCAGCATGCAGCAGCACGCAGCAGCAGCAGCACGCAGCAGCAGCACGCAGCAGCAGCAGCACGCAGCAGCAGCAGCATGCAGCAGCAGCAGCACGCAGCACGCAGCAGCAGCAGCATGCAGCAGCAGCAGCACGCAGCACGCAGCAGCAGCAGCACGCAGCAGCAGCAGCAGCACGCAGCAGCAGCAGCACGCAGCAGCAGCAGCACGCAGCAGCAGCAGCAGCAGCAGCACGCAGCAGCAGCAGCAGGACGCAGCAGCAGTACGCAGCAGCAGCAGCAGCAGCAGCACGCAGCAGCAGCAGCAGCAGCATGCAGCAGCAGCACGCAGCAGCCGCAGCATAACGCAGCAGCAGCAGCAGCACGCAGCAGCAGCAGCACTCAGCAGCAGCAGCACGCAGCAGCAGCAGCACGCAGCAGCAGCAGCAGCATGCAGCAGCACGCAGCAGCAGCAGCACGCAGCAGCAGCACGCAGCAGCAGCAGCATGCAGCAGCAGCACGCAGCAGCCGCAGCATAACGCAGCAGCAGCAGCAGCACGCAGCAGCAGCAGCACTCAGCAGCAGCAGCACGCAGCAGCAGCAGCACGCAGCAGCAGCAGCAGCATGCAGCAGCACGCAGCAGCAGCAGCACGCAGCAGCAGCACGCAGCAGCAGCAGCACGCAGCAGCAGCAGCAGCAGCAGCAGCACGCAGCAGCAGCAGCAGCACGCAGCAGCAGCAGCACGCAGCAGCACGCAGCACGCAGCAGCAGCAACACCCAGCAGCAGCAGCAGCAGCAGCACGCATCAGCAGCAGCAGCACGCAGCACGCAGCAGAAGCAGCAGCACGCAGCAGCCGCAGCATAACGCAGCAGCAGCAGCAGCAGCAGCACGCAGCAGCAGCAGCACGCAGCAGCAGCAGCACGCAGCAGCAGCAGCGTGCAGCAGCAGCAGCAGCAGCATGCAGCAGCAGCAGCAGCAGCAGCAGCAGCACGCAGCAGGAGCAGCAGCTCGCATTAGCAGCAACGGCATGCAGCAGCAGCAGCAGCACGCAGCAGCAGCAGCAGAACGCAGCAGCAGTACGCAGCAGCAGCAGCAGCACGCAGCAGCAGCAGCAGCATGCAGCAGCAGCAGCAGCAGCAGCAGCACGCAGCACGCAGCAGCAGCAGCAGCAGCAGCACGCAGCAGCAGCAGCACGCAGCAGCAGCAGCAGCAACAGCACGCAGCACGCAGCAGCAGCAGCAACACGCAGCAGCAGCAGCAGCAGCAGCAGCAGCACGCATCAGCAGCAGCAGCACGCAGCACGCAGCAGAAGCAGCAGCACGCAGCAGCAGCACGCAGCAGCAGCAGCACGCAGCAGCAGCAGCACGCAGCAGCAGCAGCATGCAGCAGCAGCAGCACGCAGCACGCAGCAGCAGCACGCAGCAGCACGCAGCAGCAGCAGCAGCACGCAGCAGCAGCAGCAGCACGCAGCAGCAGCAGCACGCAGCAGCAGCAGCACGCAGCAGCAGCAGCAGCAGCAGCAGCACGCAGCAGAACGCAGCTGCAGTACGCAGCAGCAGCAGCAGCACGCAGCAGCAGCAGCAGCAGCATGCAGCAGCAGCTGCAGCAGCAGCACGCAGCACGCAGCACGCAGCAGCAGCAGCAGCAGCAGCACGCAGCAGCCGCAGCATAACGCAGCAGCAGCAGCAGCAGCAGCACGCAGCAGCAGCAGCAGCAGCAGCAGCAGCAGCAGCAGCAGCAGCAGCAGCAGCACGCAGCAGCAGCAGCAACACGCAGCAGCAGCAGCAGCACGCATCAGCAGCAGCAGTAGCAGCAGCACGCAGCAGCAGCAGCACGCAGCAGCAGCAGCATGCAGCAGCAGCAGCACGCAGCACGCAGCAGCAGCACGCAGCAGCAGCAGCAGCACGCAGCAGCAGCAGCAGCACGCAGCAGCAGCAGCAGCACGCAGCAGCCGCAGCATAACGCAGCAGCAGCAGCAGCACGCTGCAGCAGCAGCAGCACGCTGCAGCAGCAGCAGCACGCAGCAGCAGCAGCAGCAGCAGCAGCACGCAGCAGCAGCAGCAGCAGCAGCAGCAGCAGCACGCAGCAGCAGCAGCAGCAGCAGCAGCACGCAGCAGCAGCAGCAGCACGCAGCAGCAGCAGCACGCAGCAGCAGCAGCAGCAACACGCAGCAGCAGCACGCAGCAGCCGCAGCATAACGCAGCAGCAGCAGCAGCACGCAGCAGCAGCAGCACGCAGCAGCAGCAGCACGCAGCAGCAGCAGCACGCAGCAGCAGCAGCACGCAGCAGCAGCAGCAGCAGCATGCAGCAGCAGCAGCACGCAGCAGCAGCAGCAGCACGCAGCAGCACGCAGCAGCAGCAGCAGCAGCAGCACGCAGCACGCAGCATCAGCAGCAGCAGCAGCACGCAGCAGCAGCAGCAGCACGCAGCAGCAGCAGCACGCAGCAGCAGCAGCAGCAGCAGCAGCAGCACGCAGCAGCAGCAGCACGCAGCAGCAGCAGCAGCACGCAGCAGGAGCAGCAGCTCGCATTAGCAGCAACGGCATGCAGCAGCAGCAGCAGCACGCAGCAGCAGCAGCAGAACGCAGCAGCAGTACGCAGCAGCAGCAGCAGCACGCAGCAGCAGCAGCAGCATGCAGCAGCAGCAGCAGCAGCAGCAGCAAGCAGCACGCAGCAGCAGCAGCAGCACGCAGCAGCCGCAGCATAACGCAGCAGCAGCAGCAGCAGCACGCAGCAGCAGCAGCACGCAGCAGCAGCAGCAGCAGCAGCAGCAGCACGCAGCAGCCGCAGCATAACGCAGCAGCAGCAGCACGCAGCAGCAGCAGCAGCACGCAGCAGCAGCAGCAGCAGCACGCAGCAGCAGCAGCACGCAGCAGCAGCAGCAGCAGCAGCAGGCAGCACGCAGCACGCAGCAGCAGCAGCACGCAGCAGCCGCAGCATAACGCAGCAGCAGCAGCAGCACGCAGCAGCAGCAGCAGCAGCACGCAGGAGCAGCAGCAGCACGCAGGAGCAGCAGCAGCACGCAGCAGCAGCAGCAGCACGCTGCAGCAGCAGCAGCACGCAGCAGCAGCAGCAGCAGCAGCACGCAGCAGCAGCAGCAGCAGCAGCAGCACGCAGCAGCAGCAGCAGCAGCAGCAGCAGCAGCAGCAGCAGCAGCACGCTGCAGCAGCAGCAGCACGCAGCAGCAGCAGCAGCAGCACGCAGCAGCAGCAGCACGCAGCAGCAGCAGCAGCACGCAGCAGCAGCAGCAGCAGCAGCAGCAGCACGCAGCACGCAGCAGCAGCAGCAACACGCAGCAGCAGCAGCAGCACGCAGCAGCAGCAGCAGCAGCACGCAGGAGCAGCAGCAGCACACAGCAGCAGCAGCAGCACGCAGCAGCAGCAGCACGCAGCAGCAGCAGCACGCAGCAGCAGCAGCATGCAGCAGCAGCAGCACGCAGCACGCAGCAGCAGCACGCAGCAGCACGCAGCAGCAGCAGCAGCACACAGCAGCAGCAGCAACACGCAGCAGCAGCAGTACGCAGCAGCAGCAGCAGCAGCAGCAGCACGCAGCAGAACGCAGCAGCAGTACGCAGCAGCAGCAGCAGCACGCAGCAGCAGCAGCAGCAGCAGCACGCAGCAGCCGCAGCATAACGCAGCAGCAGCAGCAGCAGCAGCACGCAGCAGCAGCAGCACGCAGCAGCAGCAGCACGCAGCAGCAGCACGCAGCAGCAGCAGCACGCAGCAGCAGCAGCAGCATGCAGCAGCAGCAGCACGCAGCACGCAGCAGCAGCAGCAGCAGCACGCAGCACGCAGCAGCAGCAGCAGCACGCAGCAGCAGCAGCAGCAGCAGCAGCAGCAGCAGCACGCAGCAGCAGCAGCAGCAGCAGCAGCAGCAGCCCGCAGCAGCCGTAGCATAACGCAGCAGCAGCAGCACGCAGCAGCAGCAGCAGCAGCACGCAGCAGCAGCAGCACGCAGCAGCAGCAGCAGCAGGCAGCACGCAGCACGCAGCACGCAGCAGCAGCAGCAGCAGCACGCAGCAGCAGCAGCAGCACGCAGCAGCAGCAGCAGCACGCAGCAGCAGCAGCAGCAGCACGCAGCAGCAGCAGCAGCAGCACGCAGGAGCAGCAGCAGCACGCAGCAGCAGCAGCAGCACGCAGCAGCAGCAGCAGCACGCAGCAGCAGCAGCAGCACGCAGCAGCAGCAGCAGCAGCACGCAGCAGCAGCAGCAGCAGCACGCAGCAGCAGCAGCAGCAGCACGCAGGAGCAGCAGCAGCACGCAGCAGCAGCAGCAGCACGCTGCAGCAGCAGCAGCACGCAGCAGCAGCAGCAGCAGCAGCACGCAGCAGCAGCAGCACGCAGCAGCAGCAGCAGCAGCAGCAGCAGCAGCAGCAGCAGCACGCAGCAGCAGCAGCACGCAGCAGCAGCAGCAGCAGCAGCAGCAGCACGCAGCACGCAGCAGCAGCAGCAACACGCAGCAGCAGCAGCAGCAGCACGCATCAGCAGCAGCAGCACGCAGCAGCCGCAGCATAACGCAGCAGCAGCAGCAGCAGCAGCAGCACGCAGCAGCAGCAGCAGCATGCAGCAGCAGCAGCACGCAGCACGCAGCAGCAGCAGCAGCAGCAGCAGCACGCAGCACGCAGCACGCAGCAGCAGCAGCAGCACGCAGCAGCCGCAGCATAACGCAGCAGCAGCAGCAGCAGCACGCAGCAGCAGCAGCACGCAGCAGCAGCAGCACGCAGCAGCAGCAGCAGCACGCAGCAGCAGCAGCAGCAGCACGCAGCAGCAGCAGCAGCAGCACGCAGGAGCAGCAGCAGCACGCAGCAGCAGCAGCAGCACGCAGCAGCAGCAGCAGCACGCAGCAGCAGCAGCAGCACGCAGCAGCAGCAGCAGCACGCAGCAGCAGCAGCAGCAGCACGCAGCAGCAGCAGCAGCAGCACGCAGGAGCAGCAGCAGCACGCAGCAGCAGCAGCAGCACGCTGCAGCAGCAGCAGCACGCAGCAGCAGCAGCAGCACGCAGCAGCAGCAGCAGCAGCAGCACGCAGCAGCAGCAGCACGCAGCAGCAGCAGCACGCAGCAGCAGCAGCACGCAGCACGCAGCAGCAGCAGCACGCAGCAGCAGCAGCAGCAGCACGCAGCAGCAGCAGCACGCAGCAGCAGCAGCAGCAGCAGCACGCTGCAGCAGCAGCAGCACGCAGCAGCAGCAGCAGCAGCAGCACGCAGCAGCAGCACGCAGCAGCAGCAGCAGCAGCAGCAGCAGCAGCAGCACGCAGCAGCAGCAGCAGCACGCAGCAGCAGCAGCACGCTGCAGCAGCACGCAGCAGCAGCAGCACGCAGCAGCAGCAGCAGCAGCAGCACGCAGCACGCAGCAGCAGCAGCAACACGCAGCAGCAGCAGCAGCACGCATCAGCAGCAGCAGCACGCAGCACGCAGCAGCAGCAGCACGCAGCAGAACGCAGCAGCAGTACGCAGCAGCAGCAGCAGCACGCAGCAGCCGCAGCATAACGCAGCAGCAGCAGCAGCACGCAGCAGCAGCAGCACGCAGCAGCAGCAGCACGCAGCAGCAGCAGCACGCAGCAGCAGCAGCAGCATGCAGCAGCAGCAGCACGCAGCACGCAGCAGCAGCAGCAGCAGCACGCAGCACGCAGCAGCAGCAGCAGCACGCAGCAGCCGCAGCATAACGCAGCAGCAGCAGCAGCAGCACGCAGCAGCAGCAGCACGCAGCAGCAGCAGCACGCTGCAGCAGCAGCAGCAGCAGCAGCAGCAGCAGCACGCAGCAGCAGCAGCAGCAACAGCACGCAGCAGCAGCAGCAGCACGCAGCAGCAGCAGCAGCACGCAGCAGCAGCAGCAGCAGCACGCAGGAGCAGCAGCAGCACGCAGCAGCAGCAGCAGCACGCTGCAGCAGCAGCAGCACGCAGCAGCAGCAGCAGCAGCAGCACGCAGCAGCAGCAGCACGCAGCAGCAGCAGCAGCAGCAGCAGCAGCAGCAGCACGCAGCAGCAGCAGCACGCAGCAGCAGCAGCACGCAGCAGCAGCAGCAGCAGCACGCAGCAGCAGCAGCACGCAGCAGCAGCAGTAGCAGCACGCAGCAGCAGCAGCACGCAGCGGCAGCAGCAGCAGCAGCACGCTGCAGCAGCAGCAGCACGCAGCAGCAGCAGCAGCAGCAGCACGCAGCAGCAGCAGCACGCAGCAGCAGCAGCAGCACGCAGCAGCAGCAGCACGCAGCAGCAGCAGCAGCACGCAGCACGCAGCAGCAGCAGCAACACGCAGCAGCAGCAGCAGCACGCATCAGCAGCACGCAGCAGCAGCAGCAGCACGCAGCAGCAGCAGCAGCACGCAGCAGCAGCAGCAGCACGCAGCAGCAGCAGCACGCAGCAGCAGCAGCAGCATGCAGCAACAGCAGCACGCAGCACGCAGCAGCAGCACGCAGCAGCACGCAGCAGCAGCAGCAGCACGCAGCAGCAGCAACACGCAGCAGCAGCAGCAGCACGCATCAGCAGCAGCAGCAGCAGCAGCACGCAGCAGCAGCAGCACGCAGCAGCAGCAGCATGCAGCAGCAGCAGCACGCAGCACGCAGCAGCAGCACGCAGCAGCAGCAGCAGCACGCAGCAGCAGCAGCAGCACGCAGCAGCAGCAGCAGCACGCAGCAGCCGCAGCATAACGCAGCAGCAGCAGCAGCAGCAGCACGCAGCAGCAGCAGCACGCAGCAGCAGCAGCAGCACGCCGCAGCAGCAGCAGCACGCAGCAGCAGCAGCAGCAGCAGCAGTAGCAGCAGCAGCAGCGTGCAGCAGCAGCAGCAGCAGCACGCAGCAGCAGCAGCAGCAGCACGCAGCAGCAGCAGCAGCACGCAGCAGCAGCAGCAGCACGCAGCAGCAGCAGCAGCACGCAGCAGCAGCAGCAGCACGCAGCAGCAGCAGCAGCAGCAGCACGCAGCAGCAGCAGCAGCGCGCAGCAGCAGCAGCACGCAGCAGCATGCAGCAGCAGCAGCACGCAGCACGCAGCAGCAGCACGCAGCAGCACGCAGCAGCAGCAGCACGCAGCAGCAGCAGCAGCAGCAGCACGCAGCAGCAGCAGCAGCACGCAGCAGCAGCAGCAGCAGCACGCAGCAGCAGCAGCAGCACGCAGCAGCAGCAGCAGCACGCAGCAGCAGCAGCAGCACGCAGCACGCAGCATCAGCAGCACGCAGCAGCAGCAGCACGCAGCAGCAGCAGCAGCATGCAGCAGCAGCAGCACGCAGCACGCAGCAGCAGCACGCAGCAGCACGCAGCAGCAGCAGCAGCACGCAGCAGAAGCAGCAGCACGCAGCAGCCGCAGCATAACGCAGCAGCAGCAGCAGCAGCAGCACGCAGCAGCAGCAGCACGCAGCAGCAGCAGCACGCAGCAGCAGCAGCATGCAGCAGCAGCAGCACGCAGCACGCAGCAGCAGCACGCAGCAGCACGCAGCAGCAGCAGCAGCACGCAGCACGCAGCAGCAGCAGCACGCAGCAGCAGCAGCAGCAGCAGCACGCAGCAGCAGCAGCAGCACGCAGCAGGAGCAGCAGCTCGCATTAGCAGCAACGGCATGCAGCAGCAGCAGCAGCACGCAGCAGCAGCAGCAGAACGCAGCAGCAGTACGCAGCAGCAGCAGCACGCAGCAGCAGCAGCAGCAGCATGCAGCAGCAGCAGCACGCAGCAGCCGCAGCATAACGCAGCAGCAGCAGCAGCAGCAGCACGCAGCAGCAGCAGCACGCAGCAGCACCAGCACGCAGCAGCAGCAGCACGCAGCAGCAGCAGCAACACGCAGCAGCAGCAGCACGCAGCAGCAGCAGCAGCAGCAGCAGCAGCACGCAGCACGCAGCAGCAGCAGCAACACGCAGCAGCAGCAGCAGCACGCATCAGCAGCAGCAGCACGCAGCACGCACCAGAAGCAGCAGCACGCAGCAGCAGCACGCAGCAGCAGCAGCACGCAGCAGCAGCAGCACGCAGCAGCAGCAGCATGCAGCAGCAGCAGCACGCAGCACGCAGCAGCAGCACGCAGCAGCAGCAGCATGCAGCAGCAGCAGCAGCAGCAGCAGCAGCAGCAGCAGCAGCACGCAGCAGCAGCAGCACGCAGCAGCAGCAGCACGCAGCAGCAGCAGCACGCAGCAGCAGCAGCAGCAGCATGCAGCAGCAGCAGCACGCAGCACGCAGCAGCAGCACGCAGCAGCACGCAGCAGCAGCAGCACGCAGCAGCAGCAGCAGCAGCACGCAGCAGCAGCAGCAGCACGCAGCAGCAGCAGCAGCACGCAGCAGCAGCAGCAGCACGCAGCAGCAGCAGCAGCACGCAGCAGCAGCAGCAGCACGCAGCACCAGCAGCAGCACGCAGCAGCAGCAGCACGCAGCAGCAGCAGCAGCATGCAGCAACAGCAGCACGCAGCACGCAGCAGCAGCACGCAGCAGCACGCAGCAGCAGCAGCAGCACGCAGCAGCAGCAGCAGCACGCAGCACCAGCAGCACGCAGCAGCAGCAGCAGCAGCAGCAGCACGCAGCACGCAGCAGCAGCAGCAACACGCAGCAGCAGCAGCAGCAGCAGCACGCATCAGCAGCAGCAGCACGCAGCAGCAGCAGCACGCAGCACGCAGCAGCAGCACGCAGCAGCAGCAGCAGCACGCAGCAGCAGCAGCAGCACGCAGCAGCAGCAGCAGCACGCAGCACGCAGCAGCAGCAGCAACACGCAGCAGCAGCAGCACGCATCAGCAGCAGCAGCACGCAGCACGCAGCAGAAGCAGCAGCACGCAGCAGCCGCAGCATAACGCAGCAGCAGCAGCAGCATGCAGCAGCAGCAGCAGCAGCACGCAGCACGCAGCAGCAGCACGCAGCAGCACGCAGCAGCAGCAGCAGCACGCAGCAGCAGCAGCAGCACGCAGCAGCAGCAGCAGCAGCAGCAGCAGCACGCAGCAGCCGCAGCATAACGCAGCAGCAGCAGCAGCAGCACGCAGCAGCAGCAGCATGCAGCAGCAGCAGCACGCAGCACGCAGCAGCAGCACGCAGCAGCAGCAGCACGCAGCAGCAGCAGCAGCAGCAGCAGCACGCAGCAGCAGCAGCACGCAGCAGCAGCAGCAGCACGCAGCAGCAGCAGCAGAACGCAGCAGCAGTACGCAGCAGCAGCAGCAGCACGCAGCAGCAGCAGCAGCAGCATGCAGCAGCAGCAGCACGCAGCAGCCGCAGCATAACGCAGCAGCAGCAGCAGCACGCAGCAGCAGCAGCACGCAGCAGCAGCAGCACTCAGCAGCAGCAGCACGCAGCAGCAGCAGCACGCAGCAGCAGCAGCAGCATGCAGCAGCAGCAGCACGCAGCAGCAGCACGCAGCAGCAGCAGCACGCAGCAGCAGCAGCATGCAGCAGCAGCAGCACGCAGCACGCAGCAGCAGCAGCACGCAGCAGCAGCAGCAGCACGCAGCAGCAGCAGCACGCAGCAGCAGCAGCACGCAGCAGCAGCAGCAGCAGCAGCACGCAGCAGCAGCAGCAGGACGCAGCAGCAGTACGCAGCAGCAGCAGCAGCAGCAGCACGCAGCAGCAGCAGCAGCAGCATGCAGCAGCAGCACGCAGCAGCCGCAGCATAACGCAGCAGCAGCAGCAGCACGCAGCAGCAGCAGCACTCAGCAGCAGCAGCACGCAGCAGCAGCAGCAGCATGCAGCAGCACGCAGCAGCAGCAGCACGCAGCAGCAGCACGCAGCAGCAGCAGCATGCAGCAGCAGCACGCAGCAGCCGCAGCATAACGCAGCAGCCGCAGCATAACGCAGCAGCAGCAGCAGCACGCAGCAGCAGCAGCACTCAGCAGCAGCAGCACGCAGCAGCAGCAGCACGCAGCAGCAGCAGCAGCATGCAGCAGCACGCAGCAGCAGCAGCACGCAGCAGCAGCACGCAGCAGCAGCAGCACGCAGCAGCAGCAGCAGCAGCAGCAGCACGCAGCAGCAGCAGCAGCACGCAGCAGCAGCAGCACGCAGCAGCACGCAGCACGCAGCAGCAGCAACACCCAGCAGCAGCAGCAGCAGCACGCATCAGCAGCAGCAGCACGCAGCACGCAGCAGAAGCAGCAGCACGCAGCAGCCGCAGCATAACGCAGCAGCAGCAGCACGCAGCAGCAGCAGCAGCAGCACGCAGCACGCAGCAGCAGCAGCAGCACGCAGCAGCAGCAGCAGCACGCAGCAGCAGCAGCACGCAGCAGCAGCAGCAGCAGCACGCAGCAGCAGCAGCAGCACGCAGCAGGAGCAGCAGCACGCAGCAGCAGCAGCAGCACGCAGCAGGAGCAGCAGCTCGCATTAGCAGCAACGGCATGCAGCAGCTGCAGCACGCAGCAGCAGCAGAAGAACGCAGCAGCAGTACGCAGCAGCAGCAGCAGCACGCAGCAGCAGCAGCAGCAGCATGCAGCAGCAGCTGCAGCAGCAGCACGCAGCACGCAGCACGCAGCACGCAGCAGCAGCAGCAGCACGCAGCAGCCGCAGCATAACGCAGCAGTACGCAGCAGCAGCAGCAGCACGCAGCAGCAGCAGCACGCAGCAGCAAAAGCAGGACGCAGCAGCAGCAGCAGCACGCAGCAGCAGCAGCACGCAGCAGCACGCAGCAGCAGCAGCAGCAGCAGCAGCACGCAGCACGCAGCATCAGCAGCAGCAGCACGCAGCAGCAGCAGCAGCACGCAGCAGCAGCAGCACGCAGCAGCAGCAGCAGGACGCAGCAGCAGCAGCAGCACGCAGCAGCAGCAGCAGCACGCAGCAGCACGCAGCAGCAGCAGCAGCAGCACGCAGCAGCAGCAGCAGAACGCAGCAGCAGTACGCAGCAGCAGCAGCAGCACGCAGCAGCAGCAGCAGCATGCAGCAGCAGCAGCAGCAGCAGCAGCAGCAGCAGCAGCAGCACGCAGCACGCAGCAGCAGCAGCAGCAGCAGCACGCAGCAGCCGCAGCATAACGCAGCAGCAGCAGCAGCAGCACGCAGCAGCAGCAGCAGCAGCAGCACGCAGCAGCAGCAGCAGCACGCAGCAGCAGCAGCACGCAGCAGCAGCAGCAGGACGCAGCAGCAGCAGCAGCACGCAGCAGCAGCAGCAGCACGCAGCAGCAGCAGCAGCAGCACGCAGCAGCAGCAGCAGAATGCAGCAGCAGTACGCAGCAGCAGCAGCAGCACGCAGCAGCAGCAGCAGCATGCAGCAGCAGCAGCAGCAGCAGCAGCAGCAGCAGCAGCAGCAGCAGCAGCACGCAGCACGCAGCAGCAGCAGCAGCAGCAGCACGCAGCAGCCGCAGCATAACGCAGCAGCAGCAGCAGCAGCAGCAGCAGCAGCACGCAGCACGCAGCAGCAGCAGCAGCAGCAGCACGCAGCAGCCGCAGCATAACGCAGCAGCAGCAGCAGCAGCACGCAGCAGCAGCAGCAGCAGCAGCACGCAGCAGCAGCAGCAGCACGCAGCAGCAGCAGCACGCAGCAGCAGCAGCAGGACGCAGCAGCAGCAGCAGCACGCAGCAGCAGCAGCAGCACGCAGCAGCACGCAGCAGCAGCAGCAGCAGCACGCAGCAGCAGCAGCAGAACGCAGCAGCAGTACGCAGCAGCAGCAGCAGCACGCAGCAGCAGCAGCAGCATGCAGCAGCAGCAGCAGCAGCAGCAGCAGCAGCAGCAGCAGCACGCAGCACGCAGCAGCAGCAGCAGCAGCAGCACGCAGCAGCCGCAGCATAACGCAGCAGCAGCAGCAGCAGCACGCAGCAGCAGCAGCAGCAGCTGCACGCAGCAGCCGCAGCATAACGCAGCAGCAGCAGCACGCAGCAGCAGCAGCAGCACGCAGCAGCAGCAGCAGCAGCACGCAGCAGCAGCAGCACGCAGCAGCAGCAGCAGCAGCAGGCAGCACGCAGCACGCAGCAGCAGCAGCGCGCAGCAGCCGCAGCATAACGCAGCAGCAGCAGCACGCAGCAGCAGCAGCAGCACGCAGCAGCAGCAGCAGCACGCAGCAGCAGCAGCAGCACGCAGCAGCAGCAACAGCAGCACGCAGCAGCAGCACGCAGGAGCAGCAGCAGCACGCAGCAGCAGCAGCAGCACGCTGCAGCAGCAGCAGCACGCAGCAGCAGCAGCAGCAGCAGCACGCAGCAGCAGCAGCACGCAGCAGCAGCAGCAGCACGCAGCAGCAGCAGCAGCAGCACGCAGCAGCAGCAGCACGCAGCAGCAGCAGCAGCAGCAGGCAGCACGCAGCACGCAGCAGCAGCAGCGCGCAGCAGCCGCAGCATAACGCAGCAGCAGCAGCACGCAGCAGCAGCAGCAGCACGCAGCAGCAGCAGCAGCACGCAGCAGCAGCAGCAGCACGCAGCAGCAGCAACAGCAGCACGCAGCAGCAGCACGCAGGAGCAGCAGCAGCACGCAGCAGCAGCAGCACGCAGCAGCAGCAGCAGCACGCAGCAGCAGCAGCAGCACGCAGCAGCAGCAGCACGCAGCAGCAGCAGCAGCCGCAGCACGCAGCACGCAGCACGCAGCAGCAGCAGCAACACGCAGCAGCAGCAGCAGCAGCAGCAGCACGCATCAGCAGCAGCAGCACGCAGCACGCACCAGAAGCAGCAGCACGCAGCAGCAGCACGCAGCAGCAGCAGCACGCAGCAGCAGCAGCACGCAGCAGCAGCAGCATGCAGCAGCAGCAGCACGCAGCACGCAGCAGCAGCACGCAGCAGCACGCAGCAGCAGCAGCAGCACGCAGCAGCAGCAGCAGCACGCAGCAGCAGCAGCACGCAGCAGCAGCAGCAGCAGCAGCAGCAGCAGCAGCACGCAGCAGCACGCAGCAGCAGTACGCAGCAGCAGCAGCAGCAGCAGCACGCAGCAGCAGCAGCACGCAGCAGCAGCAGCACGCAGCAGCAGCAGCACGCAGCAGCAGCAGCAGCAGCAGCATGCAGCAGCAGCAGCACGCAGCACGCAGCAGCAGCAGCACGCAGCACGCAGCAGCAGCAGCAGCACGTAGCAGCCGCAGCATAACGCAGCAGCAGCAGCAGCAGCACGCAGCAGCAGCAGCAGCAGCAGCAGCAGCAGCAGCAGCATAACGCAGCAGCAGCAGCACGCAGCAGCAGCAGCAGCAGCACGCAGCAGCAGCAGCACGCAGCAGCAGCAGGACGCAGCAGCCGCTGCATAACGCAGCAGCAGCAGCAGCAGCACGCAGCAGCAGCAGCAGCACGCAGCAGCAGCAGCAGCACGCAGCAGCAGCAGCAGCACGCAGCACGCAGGAGCAGCAGCAGCACGCAGCAGCAGCAGCAGCACGCTGCAGCATCAGCAGCACGCAGCAGCAGCAGCAGCAGCAGCACGCAGCAGCAGCAGCACGCAACAACAGCAGCAGCAGCAGCAGCACGCAGCAGCAGCAGCACGCAGCAGCAGCAGCAGCAGCAGCACGCAGCAGCAGCAGCATGCAGCAGCAGCAGCACGCAGCACGCAGCAGCAGCAGCAGCAGCAGCACGCAGCAGCAGCAGCAGCACGCAGCAGCAGCAGCACGCAGCAGCAGCAGCAGCAGCAGCAGCACGCAGCAGCAGCAGCACGCAGCAGCAGCAGCAGCACGCAGCAGCAGCAGCACGCAGCAGCAGCAGCAGCACGCAGCAGCAGCAGCAGAACGCAGCAGCAGTACGCAGCAGCAGCAGCAGCACGCAGCAGCAGCAGCAGCAGCATGCAGCAGCAGCAGCACGCAGCAGCCGCAGCATAACGCAGCAGCAGCAGCAGCACGCAGCAGCAGCAGCACTCAGCAGCAGCAGCACGCAGCAGCAGCAGCACGCAGCAGCAGCAGCAGCATGCAGCAGCACGCAGCAGCAGCAGCACGCAGCAGCAGCACGCAGCAGCAGCAGCACGCAGCAGCAGCAGCAGCAGCACGCAGCAGCAGCAGCAGCACGCAGCATTAGCAGCACGCAGCAGCAGCAGCAGCAGCAGCACGCATCAGCAGCAGCAGCACGCAGCACGCAGCAGAAGCAGCAGCACGCAGCAGCCGCAGCATAACGCAGCAGCAGCAGCAGCAGTACGCAGCAGCAGCAGCACGCAGCAGCAGCAGCACGCAGCACGCAGCAGCAGCACGCAGCAGGAGCAGCACGCAGCAGCAGCAGCAGTACGCAGCAGCAGCAGCACGCAGCAGCAGCAGCAGCAGCAGCAGCACGCAGCAGCAGCAGCACGCAGCAGCAGCAGCAGCACGCAGCAGGAGCAGCAGCTCGCATTAGCAGCAACGGCATGCAGCAGCAGCAGCACGCAGCAGCAGCAGCATGCAGCAGCAGCAGCACGCAGCACGCAGCAGCAGCACGCAGCAGCAGCAGCAGCACGCAGCAGCACGAAGCAGCAGCAGCACGCAGCACGCAGCAGCAGCAGCTGCAGCACGCAGCAGCAGCACGCAGCAGCAGCAGCAGCACGCAGCATCAGCAGCAGCAGCACGCTGCACGCAGCAGCAGCAGCAGCACGCAGCAGCAGCAGCACGCAGCAGCAGCAGCATCAGCACGCAGCAGCAGCAGCAGCACGCAGCAGGAGCAGCAGCACGCAGCAGCAGCAGCAGCACGCAGCAGGAGCAGCAGCTCGCATTAGCAGCAACGGCATGCAGCAGCTGCAGCACGCAGCAGCAGCAGCAGAACGCAGCAGCAGTACGCAGCAGCAGCAGCAGCACGCAGCAGCAGCAGCAGCACGCAGCAGCAGCAGCAGCACGCAGCAGCAGCAGCAGCAGCACGCAGGAGCAGCAGCAGCACGCAGCAGCAGCAGCAACACGCTGCAGCAGCAGCAGCACGCAGCAGCAGCAGCAGCAGCACGCAGCACGCAGCAGCAGCAGCTGCAGCACGCAGCAGCAGCACGCAGCAGCAGCAGCAGCACGCAGCATCAGCAGCAGCAGCACGCAGCACGCAGCAGCAGCAGCAGCACGCAGCAGCAGCAGCACGCAGCAGCAGCAGCATCAGCACGCAGCAGCAGCAGCAGCACGCAGCAGGAGCAGCAGCACGCAGCAGCAGCAGCAGCACGCAGCAGAAGCAGCAGCTCGCATTAGCAGCAACGGCATGCAGCAGCTGCAGCACGCAGCAGCAGCAGCAGAACGCAGCAGCAGTACGCAGCAGCAGCAGCAGCACGCAGCAGCAGCAGCAGCAGCATGCAGCAGCAGCTGCAGCAGCAGCACGCAGCACGCAGCACGCAGCACGCAGCAGCAGCAGCAGCACGCAGCAGCCGCAGCATAACGCAGCAGTACGCAGCAGCAGCAGCAGCACGCAGCAGCAGCTACACGCAGCAGCAAAAGCAGGACGCAGCAGCAGCAGCAGCACGCAGCAGCAGCAGCACGCAGCAGCACGCAGCAGCAGCAGCAGCAGCAGCAGCACGCAGCACGCAGCATCAGCAGCAGCAGCACGCAGCAGCAGCAGCAGCACGCAGCAGCAGCAGCACGCAGCAGCAGCAGCAGGACGCAGCAGCAGCAGCAGCACGCAGCAGCAGCAGCAGCACGCAGCAGCACGCAGCAGCAGCAGCAGCAGCACGCAGCAGCAGCAGCAGAACGCAGCAGCAGTACGCAGCAGCAGCAGCAGCACGCAGCAGCAGCAGCAGCATGCAGCAGCAGCAGCAGCAGCAGCAGCAGCAGCAGCAGCAGCAGCACGCAGCACGCAACAGCAGCAGCAGCAGCAGCACGCAGCAGCCGCAGCATAACGCAGCAGCAGCAGCAGCAGCACGCAGCAGCAGCAGCAGCAGCAGCACGCAGCAGCAGCAGCAGCACGCAGCAGCAGCAGCACGCAGCAGCAGCAGCAGGACGCAGCAGCAGCAGCAGCACGCAGCAGCAGCAGCAGCACGCAGCAGCAGCAGCAGCAGCACGCAGCAGCAGCAGCAGAACGCAGCAGCAGTACGCAGCAGCAGCAGCAGCACGCAGCAGCAGCAGCAGCATGCAGCAGCAGCAGCAGCAGCAGCAGCAGCAGCAGCAGCAGCAGCACGCAGCACGCAGCAGCAGCAGCAGCAGCAGCACGCAGCAGCCGCAGCATAACGCAGCAGCAGCAGCAGCAGCAGCAGCAGCAGCACGCAGCACGCAGCAGCAGCAGCAGCAGCAGCACGCAGCAGCCGCAGCATAACGCAGCAGCAGCAGCAGCAGCACGCAGCAGCAGCAGCAGCAGCAGCACGCAGCAGCAGCAGCAGCACGCAGCAGCAGCAGCACGCAGCAGCAGCAGCAGGACGCAGCAGCAGCAGCAGCACGCAGCAGCAGCAGCAGCACGCAGCAGCACGCAGCAGCAGCAGCAGCAGCACGCAGCAGCAGCAGCAGAACGCAGCAGCAGTACGCAGCAGCAGCAGCAGCACGCAGCAGCAGCAGCAGCATGCAGCAGCAGCAGCAGCACGCAGCACGCAGCAGCAGCAGCAGCAGCAGCACGCAGCAGCCGCAGCATAACGCAGCAGCAGCAGCAGCAGCACGCAGCAGCAGCAGCAGCAGCTGCACGCAGCAGCCGCAGCATAACGCAGCAGCAGCAGCACGCAGCAGCAGCAGCAGCACGCAGCAGCAGCAGCAGCAGCACGCAGCAGCAGCAGCAGCACGCAGCAGCAGCAGCAGCAGCACGCAGCAGCAGCAGCACGCAGCAGCAGCAGCAGCAGCAGGCAGCACGCAGCACGCAGCAGCAGCAGCGCGCAGCAGCCGCAGCATAACGCAGCAGCAGCAGCACGCAGCAGCAGCAGCAGCACGCAGCAGCAGCAGCAGCACGCAGCAGCAGCAGCAGCACGCAGCAGCAGCAACAGCAGCACGCAGCAGCAGCACGCAGGAGCAGCAGCAGCACGCAGCAGCAGCAGCACGCAGCAGCAGCAGCAGCACGCAGCAGCAGCAGCAGCACGCAGCAGCAGCAGCACGCAGCAGCAGCAGCAGCCGCAGCACGCAGCACGCAGCACGCAGCAGCAGCAGCAACACGCAGCAGCAGCAGCAGCAGCAGCAGCACGCATCAGCAGCAGCAGCACGCAGCACGCACCAGAAGCAGCAGCACGCAGCAGCAGCACGCAGCAGCAGCAGCACGCAGCAGCAGCAGCACGCAGCAGCAGCAGCATGCAGCAGCAGCAGCACGCAGCACGCAGCAGCAGCACGCAGCAGCACGCAGCAGCAGCAGCAGCACGCAGCAGCAGCAGCAGCACGCAGCAGCAGCAGCACGCAGCAGCAGCAGCAGCAGCAGCAGCAGCAGCAGCAGCACGCAGCAGCACGCAGCAGCAGTACGCAGCAGCAGCAGCAGCAGCAGCACGCAGCAGCAGCAGCACGCAGCAGCAGCAGCACGCAGCAGCAGCAGCACGCAGCAGCAGCAGCAGCAGCAGCATGCAGCAGCAGCAGCACGCAGCACGCAGCAGCAGCAGCACGCAGCACGCAGCAGCAGCAGCAGCACGTAGCAGCCGCAGCATAACGCAGCAGCAGCAGCAGCAGCACGCAGCAGCAGCAGCAGCAGCAGCAGCAGCAGCAGCAGCATAACGCAGCAGCAGCAGCACGCAGCAGCAGCAGCAGCAGCACGCAGCAGCAGCAGCACGCAGCAGCAGCAGGACGCAGCAGCCGCTGCATAACGCAGCAGCAGCAGCAGCAGCACGCAGCAGCAGCAGCAGCACGCAGCAGCAGCAGCAGCACGCAGCAGCAGCAGCAGCACGCAGCACGCAGGAGCAGCAGCAGCACGCAGCAGCAGCAGCAGCACGCTGCAGCATCAGCAGCACGCAGCAGCAGCAGCAGCAGCAGCACGCAGCAGCAGCAGCACGCAACAACAGCAGCAGCAGCAGCAGCACGCAGCAGCAGCAGCACGCAGCAGCAGCAGCAGCAGCAGCACGCAGCAGCAGCAGCATGCAGCAGCAGCAGCACGCAGCACGCAGCAGCAGCAGCAGCAGCAGCACGCAGCAGCAGCAGCAGCACGCAGCAGCAGCAGCACGCAGCAGCAGCAGCAGCAGCAGCAGCACGCAGCAGCAGCAGCACGCAGCAGCAGCAGCAGCACGCAGCAGCAGCAGCACGCAGCAGCAGCAGCAGCACGCAGCAGCAGCAGCAGAACGCAGCAGCAGTACGCAGCAGCAGCAGCAGCACGCAGCAGCAGCAGCAGCAGCATGCAGCAGCAGCAGCACGCAGCAGCCGCAGCATAACGCAGCAGCAGCAGCAGCACGCAGCAGCAGCAGCACTCAGCAGCAGCAGCACGCAGCAGCAGCAGCACGCAGCAGCAGCAGCAGCATGCAGCAGCACGCAGCAGCAGCAGCACGCAGCAGCAGCACGCAGCAGCAGCAGCACGCAGCAGCAGCAGCAGCAGCACGCAGCAGCAGCAGCAGCACGCAGCATTAGCAGCACGCAGCAGCAGCAGCAGCAGCAGCACGCATCAGCAGCAGCAGCACGCAGCACGCAGCAGAAGCAGCAGCACGCAGCAGCCGCAGCATAACGCAGCAGCAGCAGCAGCAGTACGCAGCAGCAGCAGCACGCAGCAGCAGCAGCACGCAGCACGCAGCAGCAGCACGCAGCAGGAGCAGCACGCAGCAGCAGCAGCAGTACGCAGCAGCAGCAGCACGCAGCAGCAGCAGCAGCAGCAGCAGCACGCAGCAGCAGCAGCACGCAGCAGCAGCAGCAGCACGCAGCAGCAGCAGCAGCACGCAGCAGGAGCAGCAGCTCGCATTAGCAGCAACGGCATGCAGCAGCAGCAGCACGCAGCAGCAGCAGCATGCAGCAGCAGCAGCACGCAGCACGCAGCAGCAGCACGCAGCAGCAGCAGCAGCACGCAGCAGCACGAAGCAGCAGCAGCACGCAGCACGCAGCAGCAGCAGCTGCAGCACGCAGCAGCAGCACGCAGCAGCAGCAGCAGCACGCAGCATCAGCAGCAGCAGCACGCTGCACGCAGCAGCAGCAGCAGCACGCAGCAGCAGCAGCACGCAGCAGCAGCAGCATCAGCACGCAGCAGCAGCAGCAGCACGCAGCAGGAGCAGCAGCACGCAGCAGCACGCAGCAGGAGCAGCAGCTCGCATTAGCAGCAACGGCATGCAGCAGCTGCAGCACGCAGCAGCAGCAGCAGAACGCAGCAGCAGTACGCAGCAGCAGCAGCAGCACGCAGCAGCAGCAGCAGCACGCAGCAGCAGCAGCAGCACGCAGCAGCAGCAGCAGCAGCACGCAGGAGCAGCAGCAGCACGCAGCAGCAGCAGCAACACGCTGCAGCAGCAGCAGCACGCAGCAGCAGCAGCAGCAGCACGCAGCACGCAGCAGCAGCAGCTGCAGCACGCAGCAGCAGCACGCAGCAGCAGCAGCAGCACGCAGCATCAGCAGCAGCAGCACGCAGCACGCAGCAGCAGCAGCAGCACGCAGCAGCAGCAGCACGCAGCAGCAGCAGCATCAGCACGCAGCAGCAGCAGCAGCACGCAGCAGGAGCAGCAGCACGCAGCAGCAGCAGCAGCACGCAGCAGAAGCAGCAGCTCGCATTAGCAGCAACGGCATGCAGCAGCTGCAGCACGCAGCAGCAGCAGCAGAACGCAGCAGCAGTACGCAGCAGCAGCAGCAGCACGCAGCAGCAGCAGCAGCACGCAGCAGCAGCAGCAGCAGCACGCAGGAGCAGCAGCAGCACGCAGCAGCAGCAGCAACACGCTGCAGCAGCAGCAGCACGCAGCAGCAGCAGCAGCAGCACGCAGCAGCAGCAGCAGGACGCAGCAGCAGCAGCAGCACGCAGCAGCAGCAGCAGCACGCAGCAGCACGCAGCAGCAGCAGCAGCAGCACGCAGCACGCAGCATCAGCAGCAGCAGCAGCACGCAGCAGCAGCAGCACGCAGCAGCAGCAGCAGCACGCAGCAGCAGCAGCACGCAGCAGCAGCAGCACGCAGCAGCAACAGCAGCAGCAGCAGCACGCAGCAGCACGCAGCAGCAGTACGCAGCAGCAGCAGCAGCACGCAGCAGCAGCAGCAGCACGCAGCAGGAGCAGCAGCTCGCATTAGCAGCAACGGCATGCAGCAGCAGCAGCACGCAGCAGCAGCACGCAGCAGCAGCAGCACGCAGCACGCAGCAGCAGCAGCAGCAGCAGCAGCAGCAGCACGCAGCAGCAGCAGCACGCAGCAGCAGCAGCAGCAGCAGCACGCATCAGCAGCAGCAGCACGCAGCACGCAGCAGAAGCAGCAGCACGCAGCAGCCGCAGCATAACGCAGCAGCAGCAGCAGCAGTACGCAGCAGCAGCAGCACGCAGCAGCAGCAGCACGCAGCACGCAGCAGCAGCACGCAGCAGGAGCAGCACGCAGCAGCAGCAGCAGTACGCAGCAGCAGCAGCACGCAGCAGCAGCAGCAGCAGCAGCAGCACGCAGCAGCAGCAGCACGCAGCAGCAGCAGCAGCACGCAGCAGCAGCAGCAGCACGCAGCAGGAGCAGCAGCTCGCATTAGCAGCAACGGCATGCAGCAGCAGCAGCACGCAGCAGCAGCAGCATGCAGCAGCAGCAGCACGCAGCACGCAGCAGCAGCACGCAGCAGCAGCAGCAGCACGCAGCAGCACGAAGCAGCAGCAGCACGCAGCACGCAGCAGCAGCAGCTGCAGCACGCAGCAGCAGCACGCAGCAGCAGCAGCAGCACGCAGCATCAGCAGCAGCAGCACGCAGCACGCAGCAGCAGCAGCAGCACGCAGCAGCAGCAGCACGCAGCAGCAGCAGCATCAGCACGCAGCAGCAGCAGCAGCACGCAGCAGGAGCAGCAGCACGCAGCAGCAGCAGCAGCACGCAGCAGGAGCAGCAGCTCGCATTAGCAGCAACGGCATGCAGCAGCTGCAGCACGCAGCAGCAGCAGCAGAACGCAGCAGCAGTACGCAGCAGCAGCAGCAGCACGCAGCAGCAGCAGCAGCACGCAGCAGCAGCAGCAGCAGCACGCAGGAGCAGCAGCAGCACGCAGCAGCAGCAGCAACACGCTGCAGCAGCAGCAGCACGCAGCAGCAGCAGCAGCAGCACGCAGCACGCAGCAGCAGCAGCTGCAGCACGCAGCAGCAGCACGCAGCAGCAGCAGCAGCACGCAGCATCAGCAGCAGCAGCACGCAGCAGCAGCAGCAGGACGCAGCAGCAGCAGCAGCACGCAGCAGCAGCAGCACGCAGCAGCACGCAGCAGCAGCAGCAGCAGCACGCAGCACGCAGCATCAGCAGCAGCAGCAGCACGCAGCAGCAGCAGCAGCAGCAGGCAGCACGCAGCACGCAGCAGCAGCAGCGCGCAGCAGCCGCAGCATAACGCAGCAGCAGCAGCACGCAGCAGCAGCAGCAGCACGCAGCAGCAGCAGCAGCACGCAGCAGCAGCAGCAGCACGCAGCAGCAGCAACAGCAGCACGCAGCAGCAGCACGCAGGAGCAGCAGCAGCACGCAGCAGCAGCAGCAGCACGCTGCAGCAGCAGCAGCACGCAGCAGCAGCAGCAGCAGCAGCACGCAGCAGCAGCAGCAGCACGCAGCAGCAGCAGCAGCACGCAGCAGCAGCAGCAGCACGCAGCAGCAGCAACAGCAGCACGCAGCAGCAGCACGCAGGAGCAGCAGCAGCACGCAGCAGCAGCAGCAGCACGCAGCAGCAGCAGCAGCAGCAGCACGCAGCAGCAGCAGCACGCAGCAGCAGCAGCAGCACGCAGCAGCAGCAGCAGCAGCACGCAGCAGCAGCAGCACGCAGCAGCAGCAGCAGCAGCAGGCAGCACGCAGCACGCAGCAGCAGCAGCGCGCAGCAGCCGCAGCATAACGCAGCAGCAGCAGCACGCAGCAGCAGCAGCAGCACGCAGCAGCAGCAGCAGCACGCAGCAGCAGCAGCAGCACGCAGCAGCAGCAACAGCAGCACGCAGCAGCAGCACGCAGGAGCAGCAGCAGCACGCAGCAGCAGCAGCACGCAGCAGCAGCAGCAGCACGCAGCAGCAGCAGCAGCACGCAGCAGCAGCAGCACGCAGCAGCAGCAGCAGCCGCAGCACGCAGCACGCAGCACGCAGCAGCAGCAGCAACACGCAGCAGCAGCAGCAGCAGCAGCAGCACGCATCAGCAGCAGCAGCACGCAGCACGCACCAGAAGCAGCAGCACGCAGCAGCAGCACGCAGCAGCCACAGCATAACGCAGCAGCAGCAGCAGCAGCAGCAGCAGCAGCAGCACGCAGCAGCAGCAGCACGCAGCAGCAGCAGCACGCAGCAGCAGCAGCACGCAGCAGCAGCAGCAGCAGCAGCATGCAGCAGCAGCAGCACGCAGCACGCAGCAGCAGCACGCAGCAGCACGCAGCAGCAGCAGCACGCAGCAGCAGCAGCAGCAGCACGCAGCAGCAGCAGCAGCACGCAGCAGCAGCAGCAGCACGCAGCAGCAGCAGCAGCACGCAGCAGCAGCAGCAGCACGCAGCAGCAGCAGCAGCACGCAGCAGCAGCAGCAGCACGCAGCAGCAGCAGCACGCAGCAGCAGCAGCAGCATGCAGCAACAGCAGCACGCAGCACGCAGCAGCAGCACGCAGCAGCACGCAGCAGCAGCAGCAGCACGCAGCAGCAGCAGCAGCACGCAGCACCAGCAGCACGCAGCAGCAGCAGCAGCAGCAGCAGCACGCAGCACGCAGCAGCAGCAGCAACACGCAGCAGCAGCAGCAGCAGCAGCACGCATCAGCAGCAGCAGCACGCAGCAGCAGCAGCACGCAGCACGCAGCAGCAGCACGCAGCAGCAGCAGCAGCACGCAGCAGCAGCAGCAGCACGCAGCAGCAGCAGCAGCACGCAGCACGCAGCAGCAGCAGCAACACGCAGCAGCAGCAGCACGCATCAGCAGCAGCAGCACGCAGCACGCAGCAGAAGCAGCAGCACGCAGCAGCCGCAGCATAACGCAGCAGCAGCAGCAGCATGCAGCAGCAGCAGCACGCAGCACGCAGCAGCAGCACGCAGCAGCACGCAGCAGCAGCAGCAGCACGCAGCAGCAGCAGCAGCACGCAGCAGCAGCAGCAGCAGCAGCAGCAGCACGCAGCAGCCGCAGCATAACGCAGCAGCAGCAGCAGCAGCAGCAGCAGCAGCACGCAGCAGGAGCAGCAGCTCGCATTAGCAGCAACGGCATGCAGCAGCAGCAGCACGCAGCAGCAGCAGCATGCAGCAGCAGCAGCACGCAGCACGCAGCAGCAGCACGCAGCAGCACGCAGCAGCAGCAGCAGCACGCAGCAGCAGCAGCAGCACGCAGCAGCAGCAGCCGCTGCATAACGCAGCAGCAGCAGCAGCAGCACGCAGCAGCACGAAGCAGCAGCAGCACGCAGCACGCAGCAGCAGCAGCAGCAGCACGCAGCAGCAGCACGCAGCAGCAGCACGCAGCAGCAGCAGCAGCACGCAGCAGCAGCAGCAGCAGCACGCAGCACGCAGCAGCAGCAGCAGCACGCAGCAGCAGCAGCAGCACGCAGCAGCAGCAGCACGCAGCAGCAGCAGCAGCAGCACGCAGCAGCAGCAGCAGCACGCAGCAGGAGCAACAGCACGCAGCAGCAGCAGCAGCACGCAGCAGGAGCAGCAGCTCGCATTAGCAGCAACGGCATGCAGCAGCTGCAGCACGCAGCAGCAGCAGAAGAACGCAGCAGCAGTACGCAGCAGCAGCAGCAGCACGCAGCAGCAGCAGCAGCAGCATGCAGCAGCAGCTGCAGCAGCAGCACGCAGCACGCAGCACGCAGCACGCAGCAGCAGCAGCAGCACGCAGCAGCCGCAGCATAACGCAGCAGTACGCAGCAGCAGCAGCAGCACGCAGCAGCAGCAGCACGCAGCAGCAAAAGCAGGACGCAGCAGCAGCAGCAGCACGCAGCAGCAGCAGCACGCAGCAGCACGCAGCAGCAGCAGCAGCAGCAGCAGCACGCAGCACGCAGCATCAGCAGCAGCAGCACGCAGCAGCAGCAGCAGCACGCAGCAGCAGCAGCACGCAGCAGCAGCAGCAGGACGCAGCAGCAGCAGCAGCACGCAGCAGCAGCAGCAGCACGCAGCAGCACGCAGCAGCAGCAGCAGCAGCACGCAGCAGCAGCAGCAGAACGCAGCAGCAGTACGCAGCAGCAGCAGCAGCACGCAGCAGCAGCAGCAGCATGCAGCAGCAGCAGCAGCAGCAGCAGCAGCAGCAGCAGCAGCAGCACGCAGCACGCAGCAGCAGCAGCAGCAGCAGCACGCAGCAGCCGCAGCATAACGCAGCAGCAGCAGCAGCAGCACGCAGCAGCAGCAGCAGCAGCAGCACGCAGCAGCAGCAGCAGCACGCAGCAGCAGCAGCACGCAGCAGCAGCAGCAGGACGCAGCAGCAGCAGCAGCACGCAGCAGCAGCAGCAGCACGCAGCAGCAGCAGCAGCAGCACGCAGCAGCAGCAGCAGAACGCAGCAGCAGTACGCAGCAGCAGCAGCAGCACGCAGCAGCAGCAGCAGCATGCAGCAGCAGCAGCAGCAGCAGCAGCAGCAGCAGCAGCAGCAGCACGCAGCACGCAGCAGCAGCAGCAGCAGCAGCACGCAGCAGCCGCAGCATAACGCAGCAGCAGCAGCAGCAGCAGCAGCACGCAGCACGCAGCAGCAGCAGCAGCAGCAGCACGCAGCAGCCGCAGCATAACGCAGCAGCAGCAGCAGCAGCACGCAGCAGCAGCAGCAGCAGCAGCACGCAGCAGCAGCAGCAGCACGCAGCAGCAGCAGCACGCAGCAGCAGCAGCAGGACGCAGCAGCAGCAGCAGCACGCAGCAGCAGCAGCAGCACGCAGCAGCACGCAGCAGCAGCAGCAGCAGCACGCAGCAGCAGCAGCAGAACGCAGCAGCAGTACGCAGCAGCAGCAGCAGCACGCAGCAGCAGCAGCAGCATGCAGCAGCAGCAGCAGCAGCAGCAGCAGCAGCAGCAGCAGCACGCAGCACGCAGCAGCAGCAGCAGCAGCAGCACGCAGCAGCCGCAGCATAACGCAGCAGCAGCAGCAGCAGCACGCAGCAGCAGCAGCAGCAGCTGCACGCAGCAGCCGCAGCATAACGCAGCAGCAGCAGCACGCAGCAGCAGCAGCAGCACGCAGCAGCAGCAGCAGCAGCACGCAGCAGCAGCAGCACGCAGCAGCAGCAGCAGCAGCAGGCAGCACGCAGCACGCAGCAGCAGCAGCGCGCAGCAGCCGCAGCATAACGCAGCAGCAGCAGCACGCAGCAGCAGCAGCAGCACGCAGCAGCAGCAGCAGCACGCAGCAGCAGCAGCAGCACGCAGCAGCAGCAACAGCAGCACGCAGCAGCAGCACGCAGGAGCAGCAGCAGCACGCAGCAGCAGCAGCAGCACGCTGCAGCAGCAGCAGCACGCAGCAGCAGCAGCAGCAGCAGCACGCAGCAGCAGCAGCACGCAGCAGCAGCAGCAGCACGCAGCAGCAGCAGCAGCAGCACGCAGCAGCAGCAGCACGCAGCAGCAGCAGCAGCAGCAGGCAGCACGCAGCACGCAGCAGCAGCAGCGCGCAGCAGCCGCAGCATAACGCAGCAGCAGCAGCACGCAGCAGCAGCAGCAGCACGCAGCAGCAGCAGCAGCACGCAGCAGCAGCAGCAGCACGCAGCAGCAGCAACAGCAGCACGCAGCAGCAGCACGCAGGAGCAGCAGCAGCACGCAGCAGCAGCAGCACGCAGCAGCAGCAGCAGCACGCAGCAGCAGCAGCAGCACGCAGCAGCAGCAGCACGCAGCAGCAGCAGCAGCCGCAGCACGCAGCACGCAGCACGCAGCAGCAGCAGCAACACGCAGCAGCAGCAGCAGCAGCAGCAGCACGCATCAGCAGCAGCAGCACGCAGCACGCACCAGAAGCAGCAGCACGCAGCAGCAGCACGCAGCAGCAGCAGCACGCAGCAGCAGCAGCACGCAGCAGCAGCAGCATGCAGCAGCAGCAGCACGCAGCACGCAGCAGCAGCACGCAGCAGCACGCAGCAGCAGCAGCAGCACGCAGCAGCAGCAGCAGCACGCAGCAGCAGCAGCACGCAGCAGCAGCAGCAGCAGCAGCAGCAGCAGCAGCAGCAGCAGCACGCAGCAGCACGCAGCAGCAGTACGCAGCAGCAGCAGCAGCAGCAGCACGCAGCAGCAGCAGCACGCAGCAGCAGCAGCACGCAGCAGCAGCAGCACGCAGCAGCAGCAGCAGCAGCAGCATGCAGCAGCAGCAGCACGCAGCACGCAGCAGCAGCAGCACGCAGCACGCAGCAGCAGCAGCAGCACGTAGCAGCCGCAGCATAACGCAGCAGCAGCAGCAGCAGCACGCAGCAGCAGCAGCAGCAGCAGCAGCAGCAGCAGCAGCATAACGCAGCAGCAGCAGCACGCAGCAGCAGCAGCAGCAGCACGCAGCAGCAGCAGCACGCAGCAGCAGCAGGACGCAGCAGCCGCAGCATAACGCAGCAGCAGCAGCAGCAGCACGCAGCAGCAGCAGCAGCACGCAGCAGCAGCAGCAGCACGCAGCAGCAGCAGCAGCACGCAGCACGCAGGAGCAGCAGCAGCACGCAGCAGCAGCAGCAGCACGCTGCAGCATCAGCAGCACGCAGCAGCAGCAGCAGCAGCAGCACGCAGCAGCAGCAGCACGCAACAACAGCAGCAGCAGCAGCAGCACGCAGCAGCAGCAGCACGCAGCAGCAGCAGCAGCAGCAGCACGCAGCAGCAGCAGCATGCAGCAGCAGCAGCACGCAGCACGCAGCAGCAGCAGCAGCAGCACGCAGCAGCAGCAGCAGCAGCAGCAGCAGCAGCACGCAGCAGCAGCAGCAGCACGCAGCAGCAGCAGCACGCAGCAGCAGCAGCAGCAGCACGCAGCAGCAGCAGCACGCAGCAGCAGCAGCAGCACGCAGCAGCAGCAGCACGCAGCAGCAGCAGCAGCACGCAGCAGCAGCAGCAGAACGCAGCAGCAGTACGCAGCAGCAGCAGCAGCACGCAGCAGCAGCAGCAGCAGCATGCAGCAGCAGCAGCACGCAGCAGCCGCAGCATAACGCAGCAGCAGCAGCAGCACGCAGCAGCAGCAGCACTCAGCAGCAGCAGCACGCAGCAGCAGCAGCACGCAGCAGCAGCAGCAGCATGCAGCAGCACGCAGCAGCAGCAGCACGCAGCAGCAGCACGCAGCAGCAGCAGCACGCAGCAGCAGCAGCAGCAGCACGCAGCAGCAGCAGCAGCACGCAGCATTAGCAGCACGCAGCAGCAGCAGCAGCAGCAGCACGCATCAGCAGCAGCAGCACGCAGCACGCAGCAGAAGCAGCAGCACGCAGCAGCCGCAGCATAACGCAGCAGCAGCAGCAGCAGTACGCAGCAGCAGCAGCACGCAGCAGCAGCAGCACGCAGCACGCAGCAGCAGCACGCAGCAGGAGCAGCACGCAGCAGCAGCAGCAGTACGCAGCAGCAGCAGCACGCAGCAGCAGCAGCAGCAGCAGCAGCACGCAGCAGCAGCAGCACGCAGCAGCAGCAGCAGCACGCAGCAGCAGCAGCAGCACGCAGCAGGAGCAGCAGCTCGCATTAGCAGCAACGGCATGCAGCAGCAGCAGCACGCAGCAGCAGCAGCATGCAGCAGCAGCAGCACGCAGCACGCAGCAGCAGCACGCAGCAGCAGCAGCAGCACGCAGCAGCACGAAGCAGCAGCAGCACGCAGCACGCAGCAGCAGCAGCTGCAGCACGCAGCAGCAGCACGCAGCAGCAGCAGCAGCACGCAGCATCAGCAGCAGCAGCACGCAGCACGCAGCAGCAGCAGCAGCACGCAGCAGCAGCAGCACGCAGCAGCAGCAGCATCAGCACGCAGCAGCAGCAGCAGCACGCAGCAGGAGCAGCAGCACGCAGCAGCAGCAGCAGCACGCAGCAGGAGCAGCAGCTCGCATTAGCAGCAACGGCATGCAGCAGCTGCAGCACGCAGCAGCAGCAGCAGAACGCAGCAGCAGTACGCAGCAGCAGCAGCAGCACGCAGCAGCAGCAGCAGCACGCAGCAGCAGCAGCAGCACGCAGCAGCAGCAGCAGCAGCACGCAGGAGCAGCAGCAGCACGCAGCAGCAGCAGCAACACGCTGCAGCAGCAGCAGCACGCAGCAGCAGCAGCAGCAGCACGCAGCACGCAGCAGCAGCAGCTGCAGCACGCAGCAGCAGCACGCAGCAGCAGCAGCAGCACGCAGCATCAGCAGCAGCAGCACGCAGCACGCAGCAGCAGCAGCAGCACGCAGCAGCAGCAGCACGCAGCAGCAGCAGCATCAGCACGCAGCAGCAGCAGCAGCACGCAGCAGGAGCAGCAGCACGCAGCAGCAGCAGCAGCACGCAGCAGGAGCAGCAGCTCGCATTAGCAGCAACGGCATGCAGCAGCTGCAGCACGCAGCAGCAGCAGCAGAACGCAGCAGCAGTACGCAGCAGCAGCAGCAGCACGCAGCAGCAGCAGCAGCACGCAGCAGCAGCAGCAGCAGCACGCAGGAGCAGCAGCAGCACGCAGCAGCAGCAGCAACACGCTGCAGCAGCAGCAGCACGCAGCAGCAGCAGCAGCAGCACGCAGCAGCAGCAGCAGGACGCAGCAGCAGCAGCAGCACGCAGCAGCAGCAGCAGCACGCAGCAGCACGCAGCAGCAGCAGCAGCAGCACGCAGCACGCAGCATCAGCAGCAGCAGCAGCACGCAGCAGCAGCAGCACGCAGCAGCAGCAGCAGCACGCAGCAGCAGCAGCACGCAGCAGCAGCAGCACGCAGCAGCAACAGCAGCAGCAGCAGCACGCAGCAGCACGCAGCAGCAGTACGCAGCAGCAGCAGCAGCACGCAGCAGCAGCAGCAGCACGCAGCAGGAGCAGCAGCTCGCATTAGCAGCAACGGCATGCAGCAGCAGCAGCACGCAGCAGCAGCACGCAGCAGCAGCAGCACGCAGCAGCAGCAGCAGCAGCACGCAGCAGCAGCAGCAGCACGCAGCATTAGCAGCACGCAGCAGCAGCAGCAGCAGCAGCACGCATCAGCAGCAGCAGCACGCAGCACGCAGCAGAAGCAGCAGCACGCAGCAGCCGCAGCATAACGCAGCAGCAGCAGCAGCAGTACGCAGCAGCAGCAGCACGCAGCAGCAGCAGCACGCAGCACGCAGCAGCAGCACGCAGCAGGAGCAGCACGCAGCAGCAGCAGCAGTACGCAGCAGCAGCAGCACGCAGCAGCAGCAGCAGCAGCAGCAGCACGCAGCAGCAGCAGCACGCAGCAGCAGCAGCAGCACGCAGCAGCAGCAGCAGCACGCAGCAGGAGCAGCAGCTCGCATTAGCAGCAACGGCATGCAGCAGCAGCAGCACGCAGCAGCAGCAGCATGCAGCAGCAGCAGCACGCAGCACGCAGCAGCAGCACGCAGCAGCAGCAGCAGCACGCAGCAGCACGAAGCAGCAGCAGCACGCAGCACGCAGCAGCAGCAGCTGCAGCACGCAGCAGCAGCACGCAGCAGCAGCAGCAGCACGCAGCATCAGCAGCAGCAGCACGCAGCACGCAGCAGCAGCAGCAGCACGCAGCAGCAGCAGCACGCAGCAGCAGCAGCATCAGCACGCAGCAGCAGCAGCAGCACGCAGCAGGAGCAGCAGCACGCAGCAGCAGCAGCAGCACGCAGCAGGAGCAGCAGCTCGCATTAGCAGCAACGGCATGCAGCAGCTGCAGCACGCAGCAGCAGCAGCAGAACGCAGCAGCAGTACGCAGCAGCAGCAGCAGCACGCAGCAGCAGCAGCAGCACGCAGCAGCAGCAGCAGCACGCAGCAGCAGCAGCAGCAGCACGCAGGAGCAGCAGCAGCACGCAGCAGCAGCAGCAACACGCTGCAGCAGCAGCAGCACGCAGCAGCAGCAGCAGCAGCACGCAGCACGCAGCAGCAGCAGCTGCAGCACGCAGCAGCAGCACGCAGCAGCAGCAGCAGCACGCAGCATCAGCAGCAGCAGCACGCAGCAGCAGCAGCAACACGCTGCAGCAGCAGCAGCACGCAGCAGCAGCAGCAGCAGCACGCAGCAGCAGCAGCAGGACGCAGCAGCAGCAGCAGCACGCAGCAGCAGCAGCAGCACGCAGCAGCACGCAGCAGCAGCAGCAGCAGCACGCAGCAGCAGCAGCAACACGCTGCAGCAGCAGCAGCACGCAGCAGCAGCAGCACGCAGCAGCAGCAGCAGGACGCAGCAGCAGCAGCAGCACGCAGCAGCAGCAGCAGCACGCAGCAGCACGCAGCAGCAGCAGCAGCAGCACGCAGCACGCAGCATCAGCAGCAGCAGCAGCACGCAGCAGCAGCAGCAGCAGCAGGCAGCACGCAGCACGCAGCAGCAGCAGCGCGCAGCAGCCGCAGCATAACGCAGCAGCAGCAGCACGCAGCAGCAGCAGCAGCACGCAGCAGCAGCAGCAGCACGCAGCAGCAGCAGCAGCACGCAGCAGCAGCAACAGCAGCACGCAGCAGCAGCACGCAGGAGCAGCAGCAGCACGCAGCAGCACCAGCAGCACGCTGCAGCAGCAGCAGCAGCACGCAGCAGCAGCAGCACGCAGCAGCAGCAGCAGCACGCAGCAGCAGCAGCAGCACGCAGCAGCAGCAGCAGCACGCAGCAGCAGCAACAGCAGCACGCAGCAGCAGCACGCAGGAGCAGCAGCAGCACGCAGCAGCAGCAGCAGCACGCTGCAGCAGCAGCAGCACGCAGCAGCAGCAGCAGCAGCAGCAGCAGCACGCAGCAGCAGCAGCACGCAGCAGCAGCAGCAGCACGCAGCAGCAGCAGCAGCAGCACGCAGCAGCAGCAGCACGCAGCAGCAGCAGCAGCAGCAGGCAGCACGCAGCACGCAGCAGCAGCAGCGCGCAGCAGCCGCAGCATAACGCAGCAGCAGCAGCACGCAGCAGCAGCAGCAGCACGCAGCAGCAGCAGCAGCACGCAGCAGCAGCAACAGCAGCACGCAGCAGCAGCACGCAGGAGCAGCAGCAGCACGCAGCAGCAGCAGCACGCAGCAGCAGCAGCAGCACGCAGCAGCAGCAGCAGCACGCAGCAGCAGCAGCACGCAGCAGCAGCAGCAGCCGCAGCACGCAGCACGCAGCACGCAGCAGCAGCAGCAACACGCAGCAGCAGCAGCAGCAGCAGCAGCACGCATCAGCAGCAGCAGCACGCAGCACGCACCAGAAGCAGCAGCACGCAGCAGCAGCACGCAGCAGCAGCAGCACGCAGCAGCAGCAGCACGCAGCAGCAGCAGCATGCAGCAGCAGCAGCACGCAGCACGCAGCAGCAGCACGCAGCAGCACGCAGCAGCAGCAGCAGCACGCAGCAGCAGCAGCAGCACGCAGCAGCAGCAGCACGCAGCAGCAGCAGCAGCAGCAGCAGCAGCAGCAGCAGCAGCAGCACGCAGCAGCACGCAGCAGCAGTACGCAGCAGCAGCAGCAGCAGCAGCACGCAGCAGCAGCAGCACGCAGCAGCAGCAGCACGCAGCAGCAGCAGCACGCAGCAGCAGCAGCAGCAGCAGCATGCAGCAGCAGCAGCACGCAGCACGCAGCAGCAGCAGCACGCAGCACGCAGCAGCAGCAGCAGCACGTAGCAGCCGCACCATAACGCAGCAGCAGCAGCAGCAGCACGCAGCAGCAGCAGCAGCAGCAGCAGCAGCAGCAGCAGCATAACGCAGCAGCAGCAGCACGCAGCAGCAGCAGCAGCAGCACGCAGCAGCAGCAGCACGCAGCAGCAGCAGGACGCAGCAGCCGCAGCATAACGCAGCAGCAGCAGCAGCAGCACGCAGCAGCAGCAGCAGCACGCAGCAGCAGCAGCAGCACGCAGCAGCAGCAGCAGCACGCAGCACGCAGGAGCAGCAGCAGCACGCAGCAGCAGCAGCAGCACGCTGCAGCATCAGCAGCACGCAGCAGCAGCAGCAGCAGCAGCACGCAGCAGCAGCAGCACGCAACAACAGCAGCAGCAGCAGCAGCACGCAGCAGCAGCAGCACGCAGCAGCAGCAGCAGCAGCAGCACGCAGCAGCAGCAGCATGCAGCAGCAGCAGCACGCAGCACGCAGCAGCAGCAGCAGCAGCACGCAGCAGCAGCAGCAGCAGCAGCAGCAGCAGCACGCAGCAGCAGCAGCAGCACGCAGCAGCAGCAGCACGCAGCAGCAGCAGCAGCAGCAGCAGCACGCAGCAGCAGCAGCACGCAGCAGCAGCAGCAGCACGCAGCAGCAGCAGCACGCAGCAGCAGCAGCAGCACGCAGCAGCAGCAGCAGAACGCAGCAGCAGTACGCAGCAGCAGCAGCAGCACGCAGCAGCAGCAGCAGCAGCATGCAGCAGCAGCAGCACGCAGCAGCCGCAGCATAACGCAGCAGCAGCAGCAGCACGCAGCAGCAGCAGCACTCAGCAGCAGCAGCACGCAGCAGCAGCAGCACGCAGCAGCAGCAGCAGCATGCAGCAGCACGCAGCAGCAGCAGCACGCAGCAGCAGCACGCAGCAGCAGCAGCACGCAGCAGCAGCAGCAGCAGCACGCAGCAGCAGCAGCAGCACGCAGCATTAGCAGCACGCAGCAGCAGCAGCAGCAGCAGCACGCATCAGCAGCAGCAGCACGCAGCACGCAGCAGAAGCAGCAGCACGCAGCAGCCGCAGCATAACGCAGCAGCAGCAGCAGCAGTACGCAGCAGCAGCAGCACGCAGCAGCAGCAGCACGCAGCACGCAGCAGCAGCACGCAGCAGGAGCAGCACGCAGCAGCAGCAGCAGTACGCAGCAGCAGCAGCACGCAGCAGCAGCAGCAGCAGCAGCAGCACGCAGCAGCAGCAGCACGCAGCAGCAGCAGCAGCACGCAGCAGCAGCAGCAGCACGCAGCAGGAGCAGCAGCTCGCATTAGCAGCAACGGCATGCAGCAGCAGCAGCACGCAGCAGCAGCAGCATGCAGCAGCAGCAGCACGCAGCACGCAGCAGCAGCACGCAGCAGCAGCAGCAGCACGCAGCAGCACGAAGCAGCAGCAGCACGCAGCACGCAGCAGCAGCAGCTGCAGCACGCAGCAGCAGCACGCAGCAGCAGCAGCAGCACGCAGCATCAGCAGCAGCAGCACGCAGCACGCAGCAGCAGCAGCAGCACGCAGCAGCAGCAGCACGCAGCAGCAGCAGCATCAGCACGCAGCAGCAGCAGCAGCACGCAGCAGGAGCAGCAGCACGCAGCAGCAGCAGCAGCACGCAGCAGGAGCAGCAGCTCGCATTAGCAGCAACGGCATGCAGCAGCTGCAGCACGCAGCAGCAGCAGCAGAACGCAGCAGCAGTACGCAGCAGCAGCAGCAGCACGCAGCAGCAGCAGCAGCACGCAGCAGCAGCAGCAGCACGCAGCAGCAGCAGCAGCAGCACGCAGGAGCAGCAGCAGCACGCAGCAGCAGCAGCAACACGCTGCAGCAGCAGCAGCACGCAGCAGCAGCAGCAGCAGCACGCAGCACGCAGCAGCAGCAGCTGCAGCACGCAGCAGCAGCACGCAGCAGCAGCAGCAGCACGCAGCATCAGCAGCAGCAGCACGCAGCACGCAGCAGCAGCAGCAGCACGCAGCAGCAGCAGCACGCAGCAGCAGCAGCATCAGCACGCAGCAGCAGCAGCAGCACGCAGCAGGAGCAGCAGCACGCAGCAGCAGCAGCAGCACGCAGCAGGAGCAGCAGCTCGCATTAGCAGCAACGGCATGCAGCAGCTGCAGCACGCAGCAGCAGCAGCAGAACGCAGCAGCAGTACGCAGCAGCAGCAGCAGCACGCAGCAGCAGCAGCAGCACGCAGCAGCAGCAGCAGCAGCACGCAGGAGCAGCAGCAGCACGCAGCAGCAGCAGCAACACGCTGCAGCAGCAGCAGCACGCAGCAGCAGCAGCAGCAGCACGCAGCAGCAGCAGCAGGACGCAGCAGCAGCAGCAGCACGCAGCAGCAGCAGCACGCAGCAGCACGCAGCAGCAGCAGCAGCAGCACGCAGCACGCAGCATCAGCAGCAGCAGCAGCACGCAGCAGCAGCAGCACGCAGCAGCAGCAGCAGCACGCAGCAGCAGCAGCACGCAGCAGCAGCAGCACGCAGCAGCAACAGCAGCAGCAGCAGCACGCAGCAGCACGCAGCAGCAGTACGCAGCAGCAGCAGCAGCACGCAGCAGCAGCAGCAGCACGCAGCAGGAGCAGCAGCTCGCATTAGCAGCAACGGCATGCAGCAGCAGCAGCACGCAGCAGCAGCACGCAGCAGCAGCAGCACGCAGCAGCAGCAGCAGCAGCACGCAGCAGCAGCAGCAGCACGCAGCATTAGCAGCACGCAGCAGCAGCAGCAGCAGCAGCACGCATCAGCAGCAGCAGCACGCAGCACGCAGCAGAAGCAGCAGCACGCAGCAGCCGCAGCATAACGCAGCAGCAGCAGCAGCAGTACGCAGCAGCAGCAGCACGCAGCAGCAGCAGCACGCAGCACGCAGCAGCAGCACGCAGCAGGAGCAGCACGCAGCAGCAGCAGCAGTACGCAGCAGCAGCAGCACGCAGCAGCAGCAGCAGCAGCAGCAGCACGCAGCAGCAGCAGCACGCAGCAGCAGCAGCAGCACGCAGCAGCAGCAGCAGCACGCAGCAGGAGCAGCAGCTCGCATTAGCAGCAACGGCATGCAGCAGCAGCAGCACGCAGCAGCAGCAGCATGCAGCAGCAGCAGCACGCAGCACGCAGCAGCAGCACGCAGCAGCAGCAGCAGCACGCAGCAGCACGAAGCAGCAGCAGCACGCAGCACGCAGCAGCAGCAGCTGCAGCACGCAGCAGCAGCACGCAGCAGCAGCAGCAGCACGCAGCATCAGCAGCAGCAGCACGCAGCACGCAGCAGCAGCAGCAGCACGCAGCAGCAGCAGCACGCAGCAGCAGCAGCATCAGCACGCAGCAGCAGCAGCAGCACGCAGCAGGAGCAGCAGCACGCAGCAGCAGCAGCAGCACGCAGCAGGAGCAGCAGCTCGCATTAGCAGCAACGGCATGCAGCAGCTGCAGCACGCAGCAGCAGCAGCAGAACGCAGCAGCAGTACGCAGCAGCAGCAGCAGCACGCAGCAGCAGCAGCAGCACGCAGCAGCAGCAGCAGCACGCAGCAGCAGCAGCAGCAGCACGCAGGAGCAGCAGCAGCACGCAGCAGCAGCAGCAACACGCTGCAGCAGCAGCAGCACGCAGCAGCAGCAGCAGCAGCACGCAGCACGCAGCAGCAGCAGCTGCAGCACGCAGCAGCAGCACGCAGCAGCAGCAGCAGCACGCAGCATCAGCAGCAGCAGCACGCAGCAGCAGCAGCAACACGCTGCAGCAGCAGCAGCACGCAGCAGCAGCAGCAGCAGCACGCAGCAGCAGCAGCAGGACGCAGCAGCAGCAGCAGCACGCAGCAGCAGCAGCAGCACGCAGCAGCACGCAGCAGCAGCAGCAGCAGCACGCAGCAGCAGCAGCAACACGCTGCAGCAGCAGCAGCACGCAGCAGCAGCAGCAGCAGCACGCAGCAGCAGCAGCAGGACGCAGCAGCAGCAGCAGCACGCAGCAGCAGCAGCAGCACGCAGCAGCACGCAGCAGCAGCAGCAGCAGCACGCAGCACGCAGCATCAGCAGCAGCAGCAGCACGCAGCAGCAGCAGCAGCAGCAGGCAGCACGCAGCACGCAGCAGCAGCAGCGCGCAGCAGCCGCAGCATAACGCAGCAGCAGCAGCACGCAGCAGCAGCAGCAGCACGCAGCAGCAGCAGCAGCACGCAGCAGCAGCAGCAGCACGCAGCAGCAGCAACAGCAGCACGCAGCAGCAGCACGCAGGAGCAGCAGCAGCACGCAGCAGCAGCAGCAGCACGCTGCAGCAGCAGCAGCACGCAGCAGCAGCAGCAGCAGCAGCACGCAGCAGCAGCAGCACGCAGCAGCAGCAGCAGCACGCAGCAGCAGCAGCAGCACGCAGCAGCAGCAGCACGCAGCAGCAGCAGCAGCCGCAGCACGCAGCACGCAGCACGCAGCAGCAGCAGCAACACGCAGCAGCAGCAGCAGCAGCAGCAGCACGCATCAGCAGCAGCAGCACGCAGCACGCACCAGAAGCAGCAGCACGCAGCAGCAGCACGCAGCAGCAGCAGCACGCAGCAGCAGCAGCACGCAGCAGCAGCAGCATGCAGCAGCAGCAGCACGCAGCACGCAGCAGCAGCACGCAGCAGCACGCAGCAGCAGCAGCAGCACGCAGCAGCAGCAGCAGCACGCAGCAGCAGCAGCACGCAGCAGCAGCAGCAGCAGCAGCAGCAGCAGCAGCAGCACGCAGCAGCACGCAGCAGCAGTACGCAGCAGCAGCAGCAGCAGCAGCACGCAGCAGCAGCAGCACGCAGCAGCAGCAGCACGCAGCAGCAGCAGCACGCAGCAGCAGCAGCAGCAGCAGCATGCAGCAGCAGCAGCACGCAGCACGCAGCAGCAGCAGCACGCAGCACGCAGCAGCAGCAGCAGCACGTAGCAGCCGCAGCATAACGCAGCAGCAGCAGCAGCAGCACTTAGCAGCAGCAGCAGCAGCAGCAGCAGCAGCAGCAGCATAACGCAGCAGCAGCAGCACGCAGCAGCAGCAGCAGCAGCACGCAGCAGCAGCAGCACGCAGCAGCAGCAGGACGCAGCAGCCGCAGCATAACGCAGCAGCAGCAGCAGCAGCACGCAGCAGCAGCAGCAGCACGCAGCAGCAGCAGCAGCACGCAGCAGCAGCAGCAGCACGCAGCAGCAGCAGCAGCACGCAGCACGCAGGAGCAGCAGCAGCACGCAGCAGCAGCAGCAGCACGCTGCAGCATCAGCAGCACGCAGCAGCAGCAGCAGCAGCAGCAGCAGCAGCAGCAGCAGCAGCAGCAGCAGCAGCAGCAGCAGCAGCAGCAGCAGCAGCAGCAGCAGCAGCAGCAGCAGCAGCAGCAGCAGCAGCAGCAGCAGCAGCAGCAGCACGCAGCAGCAGCAGCATGCAGCAGCAGCAGCACGCAGCACGCAGCAGCAGCAGCAGCAGCACGCAGCAGCAGCAGCAGCAGCAGCAGCAGCAGCACGCAGCAGCAGCAGCAGCAGCAGCACGCAGCAGCAGCAGCACGCAGCAGCAGCAGCAGCAGCAGCAGCACGCAGCAGCAGCAGCACGCAGCAGCAGCAGCAGCACGCAGCAGCAGCAGCACGCAGCAGCAGCAGCAGCACGCAGCAGCAGCAGCAGAACGCAGCAGCAGTACGCAGCAGCAGCAGCAGCACGCAGCAGCAGCAGCAGCAGCATGCAGCAGCAGCAGCACGCAGCAGCCGCAGCATAACGCAGCAGCAGCAGCAGCACGCAGCAGCAGCAGCACTCAGCAGCAGCAGCACGCAGCAGCAGCAGCACGCAGCAGCAGCAGCAGCATGCAGCAGCACGCAGCAGCAGCAGCACGCAGCAGCAGCACGCAGCAGCAGCAGCACGCAGCAGCAGCAGCAGCAGCACGCAGCAGCAGCAGCAGCACGCAGCATTAGCAGCACGCAGCAGCAGCAGCAGCAGCAGCACGCATCAGCAGCAGCAGCACGCAGCACGCAGCAGAAGCAGCAGCACGCAGCAGCCGCAGCATAACGCAGCAGCAGCAGCAGCAGTACGCAGCAGCAGCAGCACGCAGCAGCAGCAGCACGCAGCACGCAGCAGCAGCACGCAGCAGGAGCAGCACGCAGCAGCAGCAGCAGTACGCAGCAGCAGCAGCACGCAGCAGCAGCAGCAGCAGCAGCAGCAGCAGCAGCAGCACGCAGCAGCAGCAGCACGCAGCAGCAGCAGCAGCACGCAGCAGCAGCAGCAGCACGCAGCAGGAGCAGCAGCTCGCATTAGCAGCAACGGCATGCAGCAGCAGCAGCACGCAGCAGCAGCAGCATGCAGCAGCAGCAGCACGCAGCACGCAGCAGCAGCACGCAGCAGCAGCAGCAGCACGCAGCAGCACGAAGCAGCAGCAGCACGCAGCACGCAGCAGCAGCAGCTGCAGCACGCAGCAGCAGCACGCAGCAGCAGCAGCAGCACGCAGCATCAGCAGCAGCAGCACGCAGCACGCAGCAGCAGCAGCAGCACGCAGCAGCAGCAGCACGCAGCAGCAGCAGCATCAGCACGCAGCAGCAGCAGCAGCACGCAGCAGGAGCAGCAGCACGCAGCAGCAGCAGCAGCACGCAGCAGGAGCAGCAGCTCGCATTAGCAGCAACGGCATGCAGCAGCTGCAGCACGCAGCAGCAGCAGCAGAGCGCAGCAGCAGTACGCAGCAGCAGCAGCAGCACGCAGCAGCAGCAGCAGCACGCAGCAGCAGCAGCAGCACGCAGCAGCAGCAGCAGCAGCACGCAGGAGCAGCAGCAGCACGCAGCAGCAGCAGCAACACGCTGCAGCAGCAGCAGCACGCAGCAGCAGCAGCAGCAGCACGCAGCACGCAGCAGCAGCAGCAGCAGCAGCAGCAGCACGCAGCAGCAGCAGCACGCAGCAGCAGCAGCAGCACGCAGCAGCAGCAGCAGCACGCAGCAGGAGCAGCAGCTCGCATTAGCAGCAACGGCATGCAGCAGCAGCAGCACCCAGCAGCAGCAGCATGCAGCAGCAGCAGCACGCAGCACGCAGCAGCAGCACGCAGCAGCAGCAGCAGCACGCAGCAGCACGAAGCAGCAGCAGCACGCAGCACGCAGCAGCAGCAGCTGCAGCACGCAGCAGCAGCACGCAGCAGCAGCAGCAGCACGCAGCATCAGCAGCAGCAGCAGCAGCAGCAGCAGCAGCAGCAGCAGCAGCAGCAGCAGCAGCAGCAGCAGCAGCAGCAGCAGCAGCAGCAGCAGCAGCAGCAGCAGCAGCAGCAGCAGCAGCAGCAGCACGCAGCAGCAGCAGCAGCAGCAGCACGCAGCAGCAGCAGCACGCAGCAGCAGCAGCATGCAGCAGCAGCAGCACGCAGCACGCAGCAGCAGCAGCAGCAGCACGCAGCAGCAGCAGCAGCAGCAGCAGCAGCAGCACGCAGCAGCAGCAGCAGCAGCAGCACGCAGCAGCAGCAGCACGCAGCAGCAGCAGCAGCAGCAGCAGCACGCAGCAGCAGCAGCACGCAGCAGCAGCAGCAGCACGCAGCAGCAGCAGCACGCAGCAGCAGCAGCAGCACGCAGCAGCAGCAGCAGAACGCAGCAGCAGTACGCAGCAGCAGCAGCAGCACGCAGCAGCAGCAGCAGCAGCATGCAGCAGCAGCAGCACGCAGCAGCCGCAGCATAACGCAGCAGCAGCAGCAGCACGCAGCAGCAGCAGCACTCAGCAGCAGCAGCACGCAGCAGCAGCAGCACGCAGCAGCAGCAGCAGCATGCAGCAGCACGCAGCAGCAGCAGCACGCAGCAGCAGCACGCAGCAGCAGCAGCACGCAGCAGCAGCAGCAGCAGCACGCAGCAGCAGCAGCAGCACGCAGCATTAGCAGCACGCAGCAGCAGCAGCAGCAGCAGCACGCATCAGCAGCAGCAGCACGCAGCACGCAGCAGAAGCAGCAGCACGCAGCAGCCGCAGCATAACGCAGCAGCAGCAGCAGCAGTACGCAGCAGCAGCAGCACGCAGCAGCAGCAGCACGCAGCACGCAGCAGCAGCACGCAGCAGGAGCAGCACGCAGCAGCAGCAGCAGTACGCAGCAGCAGCAGCACGCAGCAGCAGCAGCAGCAGCAGCAGCAGCAGCAGCAGCACGCAGCAGCAGCAGCACGCAGCAGCAGCAGCAGCACGCAGCAGCAGCAGCAGCACGCAGCAGGAGCAGCAGCTCGCATTAGCAGCAACGGCATGCAGCAGCAGCAGCACGCAGCAGCAGCAGCATGCAGCAGCAGCAGCACGCAGCACGCAGCAGCAGCACGCAGCAGCAGCAGCAGCACGCAGCAGCACGAAGCAGCAGCAGCACGCAGCACGCAGCAGCAGCAGCTGCAGCACGCAGCAGCAGCACGCAGCAGCAGCAGCAGCACGCAGCATCAGCAGCAGCAGCACGCAGCACGCAGCAGCAGCAGCAGCACGCAGCAGCAGCAGCACGCAGCAGCAGCAGCATCAGCACGCAGCAGCAGCAGCAGCACGCAGCAGGAGCAGCAGCACGCAGCAGCAGCAGCAGCACGCAGCAGGAGCAGCAGCTCGCATTAGCAGCAACGGCATGCAGCAGCTGCAGCACGCAGCAGCAGCAGCAGAGCGCAGCAGCAGTACGCAGCAGCAGCAGCAGCACGCAGCAGCAGCAGCAGCACGCAGCAGCAGCAGCAGCACGCAGCAGCAGCAGCAGCAGCACGCAGGAGCAGCAGCAGCACGCAGCAGCAGCAGCAACACGCTGCAGCAGCAGCAGCACGCAGCAGCAGCAGCAGCAGCACGCAGCACGCAGCAGCAGCAGCAGCAGCAGCAGCAGCACGCAGCAGCAGCAGCACGCAGCAGCAGCAGCAGCACGCAGCAGCAGCAGCAGCACGCAGCAGGAGCAGCAGCTCGCATTAGCAGCAACGGCATGCAGCAGCAGCAGCACCCAGCAGCAGCAGCATGCAGCAGCAGCAGCACGCAGCACGCAGCAGCAGCACGCAGCAGCAGCAGCAGCACGCAGCAGCACGAAGCAGCAGCAGCACGCAGCACGCAGCAGCAGCAGCTGCAGCACGCAGCAGCAGCACGCAGCAGCAGCAGCAGCACGCAGCATCAGCAGCAGCAGCACGCAGCACGCAGCAGCAGCAGCAGCACGCAGCAGCAGCAGCACGCAGCAGCAGCAGCATCAGCACGCAGCAGCAGCAGCAGCACGCAGCAGGAGCAGCAGCACGCAGCAGCAGCAGCAGCACGCAGCAGGAGCAGCAGCTCGCATTAGCAGCAACGGCATGCAGCAGCTGCAGCACGCAGCAGCAGCAGCAGAACGCAGCAGCAGTACGCAGCAGCAGCAGCAGCACGCAGCAGCAGCAGCAGCACGCAGCAGCAGCAGCAGCAGCACGCAGGAGCAGCAGCAGCACGCAGCAGCAGCAGCAACACGCTGCAGCAGCAGCAGCACGCAGCAGCAGCAGCAGCAGCACGCAGCAGCAGCAGCAGGACGCAGCAGCAGCAGCAGCACGCAGCAGCAGCAGCAGCACGCAGCAGCACGCAGCAGCAGCAGCAGCAGCACGCAGCACGCAGCATCAGCAGCAGCAGCAGCACGCAGCAGCAGCAGCACGCAGCAGCAGCAGCAGCACGCAGCAGCAGCAGCACGCAGCAGCAGCAGCACGCAGCAGCAACAGCAGCAGCAGCAGCACGCAGCAGCACGCAGCAGCAGTACGCAGCAGCAGCAGCAGCACGCAGCAGCAGCAGCAGCACGCAGCAGGAGCAGCAGCTCGCATTAGCAGCAACGGCATGCAGCAGCAGCAGCACGCAGCAGCAGCAGCAGCAGCAGCAGCATGCAGCAGCAGCAGCAGCAGCAGCAGCAGCAGCAGCAGCAGCAGCAGCAGCAGCAGCAGCAGCAGCAGCAGCAGCAGCAGCAGCAGCAGCAG